>VXAZ01006775.1:816320-1289515 GCA_013399875.1 Gymnorhina tibicen | reverse complement strand
GGGGGGACCTTACTTCTCCCTACAACTGCCTGAAAGGAGGGTGTAACTAGGTGGAGGTCATTCTCTTCTACAATGTAGAAAGCCATAGGACAAGAGGAAATTGTGTCAAGTTAGGCCAGGGACTATTTAGATTGGATATTAGGAAAAACTTCTTTTTGGAAAGGGCTGTCAACTGTTGGAAGAGGCTGCCAAGGGAAGTGTCACCATCTCTGGAGGGATTTAAAGGATGTGTAGATGTGGCGCTTGGGGATGTGGTTTAGTGGTGGACTTGGCGGTGCTGGGTTAATGGTTGGACTGGATGATCTTAGAGGTATTTTCCAAAGTAAATGATTCTATGATTCTATGAAAACTACAAAATACAGGGTTTTTTTGGGTGAAATTGGTGTTGCATGGGATTAGTAGCAATGTTACCACTGATATGAAAACTTCCTGATTTCACTTTTTTTTTCTTGAAAGAGTCAAGAGCAGACTTTGAGTAGGGTTGCAGGGATATAGAGGGACCTAGAGTTTTGTGTTGGAAAATTCTCCATTGTCTTATTGAGCTGTTGTTGATTTTGCTGCTGTTCTTGGTGTATGAGCCTGGCTACTGTAATAATTATACCTAAACATGTCTCTGCCTGTACTGCTTGTCATCCACAGTGAATCAAAGGCATGGACCCTGCAGGCACTTAAAGCAAGTTAACACAAATGAAAAACACCAGTGGCTTTGCCTGGGAGAAAACAATATTTTATTTCTTTCTCCTAGATGATGGCACTACTAATTGTATGGCTTCCACTGCGTGAGTATAACTTCCTCTGACATCAGTGCGTGTTGGCTTGGTCATTACACGTGTGCCAGCACAGTGCAGCCCCTGATGCAGGGCTTCAGTGGTGCTCTCCCTCTGCTCCTGCAGAGTCCACAGCTCCATCCCTTGGCTGCAGAGCTGGTCAGAGAGATGTGGCAATATGTGGGGTGGCTTTTCTGGACTGAAATCCTCCTTCCTTCTCTACTACCTAAGCTGATTTCTCCCTTCTTTTAAAAGGCATCTCTGATTTTTAAATTTTTTTAAAATTTTTAAATGGGTTTAGCAGCCCATTCTGAGATGTGGTGGGCTTTCCAAGCAGGTAGCCACCAACAGGCTGAGTTAGGCCACTTCTGTCTTCAGTGGAGCTGGTAGTGGGATTTAATGCTGACTGTAATAAGAATTGCTTTTGGGCCATTCAGAGCTCTTGAAATCCTGCCCTGCAGCATTTCCAGCTTCTTAGCTTGGTCCTTTAGGGCATCTGGGGAGAGGGAAATAGTTTTGAAGACTTCCTGTAGTGCTGGTGAGAAATGATCTGTCACCAGCACTGGAAATGCACAACACAACTTGCTTCTGCTTGCACTGTGCAAACCAGCCATAAATAACGTTTCTTCCATGTCTCTGCAGACTTCAAAGAGTCTTCCAGCTGTTGCAGGAAGCCTAGTGAGAGAAGGTAGCTGCAAGTTTAATTGTAGCTTCAGGACTTTAGCTCAATCAAAATCCAAACAATCTGATAAAAATTACAGACACTTGAATGTTGTTAAAGGTTAAAAGTAAGCCCTCTTCAGAACAGCTATTAATGCTTTACATCTTAAAATAAAGGAGCTTATTAATATTCCTAAATAGCATTGAACATATATTATTTTTGCCTTTGAACCATCTGAGCACTTCGCATAATAGTGTAGGTTATATTTGGTGATAAGTGCATGTAATGACAGGATAAATGTCAGTTTTGCTATCGGACGTGTTGCACTAGTATCTTTTTAATATTAAACATGATTATGTCCCACATTGCTTAAACAAATCATGGCACCCAGATTCTTAAGAGGATGCCTTTGTATTCTGCTACAGGGTGAAATTTTTTGATGATTCCTCATATGTCATGGAATCCTAGAAGGGTTTGGGTTGGAAAAGACCTTAAAGATTAGCTAGTTCCAACCTCCCTACCATGGGCATGGACACATTTCATTAGATCACATTGCTCAAAGCCTTATCCAACCTGGCCTTGAACACTTCCAGGGATGGAGTAGCCACAGCTTTGCTGGGTAACCTGTTTCAGTGTCTCACCACTCTCACAGTAAGTAATTTCTTCCTATTACCTAATCTAAAACCTGACCTCTTTCAGTTTTAAGACATTACCCCTCATTCTGTCACTACATTGTAAAATGACAACTCCCTCTCCAGCTTTTTTGAAAGCTCCCTTTAGGTACTGGAAGGATGCTAGGAGGTCTCCCCAGTGCATTCTCTTGTCTAGGCTGAACAGCCCCAATTCTCTCAGCCTGTCTTCATAGGAGAGGTGTTCCAGTCCTCTGATCATCTTCATGGCCCTCCTCTGGACTCATTCCAACAAGTCCATGTTTTTCCTATGCTGAGGATCACAGAGCTAGATGCAGTGGTCCGGGTGGGGTCTCCTGTGAGCGGAGCAGCGGGGTAGAAACACCTCCTTCCACCTGCTGGTCACGCTGCTTTTCGTGCAGTCCAGGATATGGTTGGCTTTCTGGGCTGCAGCTTACATTTCTGGCTGAAGTTCAGTTTTTCATCTACCAACATTCCCAAGTTCTCCTTCTCCCCAGGGCTCAGTCCATTCTCTGCTCGGCCTGTATTTGTGCTTGGGATTGCTCTACCCATGTGCAGAGCCTTGCACTTGGCCTTGTTGAACTTCATCAGGTTTGCACATCTCACTTCTTGAGCCTGTTCAGATCCCTCTGGATGGCATCCCTTCCCTCCAACATCTCAACTGCACCACACAGCTTGGTGTCACCTGCAGAGTTTCTGAGGGTGCCCTCAATCCCACTGTCCATGTTGCCAGCAGAGATGATAAAAAGTTCTGCTCCCAGTACCTACCCCCGAGGAATGTCACTTGGAGTGTGACTAACCAGACCAAATGGCCCATCCATGAAATCCATGTCTCTCCAGTTCAGAGATAAGGATGTTGTGCAGGACAGTGTCAAATGCTTCGCACAAGTCCAGGTAGCTGATGTCTGTTGCTCTTCCCTCATTCACCAGCGCTGTGTCCCCAAAGAAGAAGGCCACCAGATTTGCCAGGCATCATTTGCCCTTAGTAAAGCCATCTTGGCTGTCACCAATTACCTCCCTATTTTCCATGTACCTTAGCATGGTTTTGAGGAGGATATGCTCTGTGGTCTTGCTGGGTACAGAGGTGACACTGACCGGCCTGTAGTTCCCTGAATCTTCCTTTTTTTCCTTTTTAATTCAACAGTGTGAACTTCACAGGCCTGCCATGACTTCTCAAATGTGATAGATAGTGCTTAACCACCTCCTCGGCCAGTTCCCTCAGGACCTGGAAATGCATCTCATTGGATCCCATGGACTTGTACCCCTTCAGGTTCGATAGGTATTCTTGAACATCGTGTTGTCCTGCAGTGGGTGGTTATTGCTTCTCCGTGTCCCTGACTTTGCCTTCTATGACTTGGGTGATGGGACTGGAGCACTTCACAAGGAAGACCTGTGGCAAAAAAGTCGTGAGTACATCAGTCATTTCTATATCCCAGGTAACCAGGTCTTCTGTTTACTTCTGGAGAGGGCCCACATTTTTCCAAATTTTCCTTCTATCACTGGTGTACCTGTAGAAGCTTTTCTTGTTGCCCTTTACATCCCTGGCCAGGTTTAATTCTGTCAGTTCTTTGGCTTTCCTAACCCGACAATTTCCTAGCTTGGAAAATCTCTCGGTATTCCTTTCAGGCTGCCTGTCCTTGCTGCCATCCTTTGGAAGCTTCCATTTTGTGTTTGCATTTATCCAGGAGCTTCTTGTTTATCCATGCATCCATATTTAAATAAAGAGTTAGTAATTTTGAGATTTACATGTGTGGGGTGGGTTTGGTTAAGTTGGTTGTTCAGGTTTGGTTTTTGGTTTTTTTTGAAAGCTGGTGTTTGAAATAAATTCATTCATTCATCCTCTAAGTGGCAATTAGGTAATGGCAGCTCTTGCTGCATTTAGGTGAGTGAAGTTACTGCTTGCATGGCTGCATCTCTGTGGTGTGATTGCATGTGAGGTAGAGTTGCCAGCTTGTGTTGGGATGACCTAGCTTTATGGATTTTTGCTGTAGTGCAGCGATGGATATACTGGTAGTCAATAAACTCAGAGCTGAGGTTTTACATGGACATTTTTTCCAGAGGCTTGCTGTGATATTTTTTAGTCAAAATTGAGACACCACTATTCACTGTTAGGATTTTCAAGGAAGCGTAATTGCTGGTTTCCTCTAGAGAAGACCAGCCTTTTTCTTTGTTATTGCACTTTCTAAAAAAGAAGAACAAAGATATGTGTTGCTTTTGCTTTGCCCTTGATAGTGGGTGTCCATATTATTGTAGAGGTCCAAACCTGGAAAAAGTCTGTACTATCCAGCAGGAAATGTTCCTCTGGCAGAGAAGCTAGAGGACTGGGTGGAACAACAGCAGGAGTAATTGTTACTATTGTTATTTTAAGCTGGAGGTTTTCATTCAGGGCTGGGATGCAAACAGAGCGAAAAGGCAGATGTTGCTTTCCGGAAGCCAAAGCCTTCCATGCTGTCAGATACTGAATAGCTGGAGGCATCATGATGGTAAAGCCTCTTGGCACTTCTGCCACTTGCCTGGACCCAGGAGGCTGGATAGTTCTGGGATTTTTGTGAGTCTTCAGGGAGCAGACTGGTTTTAAAGTCTTACTATTGACCTTCCACATGTGAACGCAGTTCTCTCCAAATGATGTGTGAGCTTTGGACCACCTTCGATGCGTAGGACGAGGCTCTGCCAGCTTACTTTGCTGCCCTGTGCAGGCTGCTGGCTCACTTCCCTCGGCTTTGCACGGCAGCATCTGTTTGGGAGGTTCTTTACCCAGCATGTTTGGTGCAGGGAATATTTAAAGATGCCCACAAGCCTCCTTTGGTGTGGTTTACTGCATGAGTAGAAACAACCATTGTGATTCAGATCATTAGGACTGTGAGCAAATTTCTGTGTGCTTTTGCAGCCATATCGTGAGGTCAGGAGTAAATGGTGAGGCACGTATGCTACTGTCGGGGCTGTGAGGATTGACCCTTGTCGATCTGTGATGCATCTGTTCGGCCATGGTTTGTCTTTGGGTGAACTTACATGCTGAGGTGTAGCTGGACTCAAGCTGGGCCCTGCTCCTCTGAGCTTGCACAGTGCGTGCTTGAGTTCTGCTTTGGAGCAAACCAGCAGATCGCACTGACATCTAGAGCCTGAAGGGCCCTGCTGGAAATTAAGCCAGTGGTGATTCCCTGTGGTTTATCGTGGTGTATGCAAAAAGACCTGCATATCATGTTAAAGCAGCAGGATACAGAATTCTGTTCCTTTCTCTCTGCTTCCTCCGCTGTTTTCAGAAGCTGCATTCTGGAACACCCTTCCAGGAGCTGTTTCTCTCTGTAGTGGTTTAGTGACAGCTAAAATCATTCTTGAACATTAACCAATACCAGTTGATCCACAGCTGACTTGTTCACATGTAGATTGTGTGTATGGAAATACTAAGGAAAAAGTGAAAGGGAGGAGAGATTTCAACATAAGTAAGGAGTAGAATTTACTTCTCTGTCTGGGCATGGGTTAATGGATGTGGAGGAGCAAAGGATGGGGAAAAAAAACAGTGGGAGGGTGCAGTTTTCTGATGGTGGTAACTGAGTAAAGGAAGTTTTGGGGTCCTGGACTGTGCTAGGTACCTGGCTGGGGAATGGGGAGAAGGAGAAAGATGGATAGGTGTGGTGGTTTGAACAATAGGGAACTTCAGCTGTATTAGGCTTTAACTGGTTTATTTATTTCTTTTTAAGCTGTCTTAAATACCTGAGATTTTCAGCATGGCTAGAACAACATGGCTGATGTTTTTGTTTGGTGTTCATAGATTGACAAGCCTAAAATGTGCTTTCAGACTTAGTTTTTCATTAGCTAACTACATGCAAGTGGAAACTGTGTCTGGACATAGATTCTGCGAGACAGTGACGTACAAAGGATCTGGCTGAGATTGAATCAAATTTGACTTCTCAAAATTTGGTAACTTTGGGAATGCTTCATCCCTTATGTTACTGGTTTGTTTTGTTTATAAAAATGAAGGTGATGGTAATAATAAAAGCAGTTTTTCTACCTATTCCCAGAAACATTGACTAAGGCATTATTGTGATAGGCAGATGAGCTAAAGGAATGTGTTTTTTGAAGAAATTCATGTCACTTTTCTCACTAACTCTTCCGAGAGATTTCCTTTTGGCTTCACAATTGCTGTGGTGCACAAGTTCTCCTTAACCTAAGCTTTCATGAAATGAATTTAGCATTCCATGACTCCTGCGAATGTAACAGTCTATCACAGTCAGCTTGCAGGGTATGCCCCATGGACTGGCCTGGCTCACATCCACATTAAGAGGGTCTTGGCAAAAGGAGGGAAATTGAAGCATCCTGCAGTGATCTTTTGTGCATATAATATGCCTTTCTCACTTTTGTTGCTTTTCTCCCATCTACTGTGTGCTTTCCTCCCAGTGCCCAGCCGCACTGAGACCACCCCAGTTCCATGTACCAGTACAAAAGGGAGCTTAGCCTTTCACATCAAAAGCAATTTTTCTCCTGATTGATGTGTTGCTGGAGCTGTAGGAGGATCATTACTCATTTTGGTAGTCCTGTTGTGTACGTCAACCCTGCATCTTGAGGGTTGTTCACATGTTGCCACCAGGACCAAAATTACAGCCAGAGGTGAAGCCTGAGCTGATGAACCCAAGTGCACATGGTGGTGGCTGGTGCTCCTGGGCAGCTGGGGCTTGCACAGCAGCTGTGTGCAGCAGGCAGGCTGGGCAGGGAGCTTTTCATGGCCTCAGAGCATGCTGTGCTCATGGCCATCCTTCCAGATGTCCTTCAGGGGTTATATGGAGATATGCACTGGCTCTAATAGGAGTCATTAAGCAGAAATTATGTAGGTCATTATCCTGTGTGGAGTGGGAGTTCTTGTGCAGTGTGTGTGTACATTGAGGATTGTGGCTTTAATTGTAGTATGTCCTTACCGGATTTAAATAATGTTGCTCTTATGTGTTTTAAAGTTGTTCATAATAGGATTGGCCACCTTCAGGGCGCACTTTATGCGTGGGCTGTCTTTATTGTACTGACAGTGTAACTGTATTTGTTGCTGAAGGTCAGCAGAAGTCCTAGTTTCTGCTGTCCTCTTGGTTAAGTAGTTCTTGGCATTTTTGGAGTCATTTTCAATCCACCACAGTGAAACTGAGATTAGAAACTAATTCTTTGGATTTCGGACAAAAGGAATACTGATTTTCTGTGAATGTTCGTTTCCCTGCCAGTAGAGGCTGGATGACTTAATCTCTGCATATATCAACATGTTGATCAAGTTTCACACCAAAGTATCCAGGGCTAACTATAACAAATATTTTAACATGTATGCCCGGGTTGTAATTGAAAACCTTTCTTGGTTATACAGTTCTGAGTTTAATGAAATGACAGCTCAGGGCTGGATTTTTAGGATAGCTTTATCTGCAGTAATACTCAGCTCTAGGTCTATCAAAACAGGCTTCTAGAGCCAGAGCTGCCTGTGGCATGGCATTTGCTCAAATATGCCTTAATAAAGTCAGTGCAAGGTTTCCTATCCAAAGGAGAAATGAAGTCTTTGAATGTATCTGCTTTTCATATACCTGCTAGGAAGTCCTAGGGCTGAGGTTCTGTGAAAATGGCAAAGTTGGATTAATTCTGGATGTGTTTCCTGAGGGAGATGTGGCTGGTTGGTTTGCTCTTTCCTTCCTTCCTTTTGGGCAATGAGCATAAGGCTGAAGCCCATGTCATGGGTGGAGATGGGAGCAGAGCCCTTTGTGAAGTGATTGCCGAGCACCTGCTGTTTACAGAGCAGGATTTTAAAACCAGCCATCATGCAGAGTTGCATGCCATCCCTTGCAAATGGAGGTACTTCATCCTGCTTACTCCAGCAGGTGGACCCCAGGTGCAGCTGGAGGAATCAGGTGGCTGTTGAGATCTGGATGCAGAAATGCTGTAGACTGAACTCATCTCATCTTCGCCTTTGCCAGCAGGAGCACTTCATTTGCAGTAATGTTATTTTGTCATGAGCCAAACAAAACCACACAAATAAGCTAAAAATGCACCAGTTTTAAAGGTATCAGTCAGTCTGTTAATTTAAAAGAAAAACCTTTTTCTAGCTTGCTTTCCTGTACTGATTCTTTTTTAGTTCTTAACATCTCCTCCCTGCCCACTGTTGAGTTGACTTTGACATTAGGTCATTGGGACCAAAACAGGAATGAGGTATGTGGGGTTTGCCACCATTTACAAAACCAGTAACTCTTTTGTCCCTAAGAGTGTGGACCCTGAGTTGGAGCAGACTTCATCACTGGCTGTATTGTGAACATATAAAAGTTTGGCATCTTCTATAATATCCAGACTTTCAAATCTGCCCCAAGATATTCTCTTAGTAGTTACAGAATGAAGAAATAAGCCTGCAGACCAGCAGTCCTCCCAGGGAAACCATTTTACTGTCCTTGTCCCCGTGTGCCCGCATTTCTTCCACTGAAGAAAGAAACTGAAGGGAAAAGTGGAAACCCTGAAACTGACACGTTAGGGAGTATTTCCTAAGTTAATTTGGAGAGAGATGTTATTGCCTATTACCTTCAGGTCTTGCATTGTCTTGTCTTGTACAAGTCTGCAGAATCTCTGAGGGTCAAGGTTTCAGTGCAGATGTTAGCTTGTCTCACCCCTAGCAGTAAGTCCCAAAGCTCTGTCTCCTAGGAAGGGATTAGTGCCTGGCCCTCACACTCCATTTAAATGGACAGACCTGTGCTCCACCTGCAGTAGTGGTAGTACTGCACAGACACAGGATCCTGATTTGTCCTAGCGATTGCTTTCTCTAATGAGTTCCCAGAAAATATGTACTATATCTCGGTATTTAGTGTTGCATAAGATGAACCTTTAGAAGGAGGCAGATTATGGAGTGCTTTGATAGGAATGACTGATAACAAGTCAAAATGCTGCTAAGCAGCCCTGAGCTGCTGCTATCTGGTATGGTCTCCCTGGTCATCCCAGCCAGCCCCTTCTGGAGGCTTGTGTCTGCTCTGTGGAGACACATCTCCAGCCCACAGACATGTAGTTATATCACTGATACATATCAAAAGGCTTCCTGAGTTAGGACAGGATCCTGACTTGCTCCTGTTTTAGAAATTAAGGAATCAAGGCAGAGGCAGGTGAACTGACTTTCTTCACAGCCACAAAGTACTACAGATTGAGTGAGATCCGGGACCCAGGTGCCCGCAGATTTTTGATGAGCAGCAGACTATGCTCAGCAATTTGCCCAAGGGGGAGAAGACACATAAGCTTGGCCTAGCACTGCAGTGCGAAAAAAAGTCACTCATGTTGATTAGGGCACTGTGCATGTTGATTTAACTTAAGGTTTCCTTCCTGCTCTTCCCTTTCCTATAAGAGACTCAGCTTCAAAGCAGCTTAATAGCAGCTTCGAAGTACTTACGTGATATTTCTCTAAAGAACACTGATTCAGATATTGAGGTAGTCAAATATCATCCATGAGCTGCAGTTTGTCCGAGTCCTGGGAACTGATGCCCTCCCCGCCAAAGAAGACAGGTCTCCTGGCCTCCTTATCATCAGCAGAGCTAGAGATAAAGGAATTCCATGCATGAAAGGTCACCCCAGCTTAGTAACAAGCCTCCTTCTATGGTTAATGATAAGCACTTCCAGGTGGGTTTCATTCCTTCCTTCCCATGTATCTGGCCAGGCACTTGGGGTGGGTGATTCATGCTGTTTACATTGATTACCATGGCAGTGGAGTTGACTAATTTAGATTAGATTCATAAATTTTAGCTGGCTGAACTGGGTGAAAAAAATTCCCCACTTAACCATCTTGGGTGAGTTTAGTCACCTCCAGTAGTGTTACCACAGTAGTGTCTGTTAGAGATCTATATTGGTGAGAGAAAAGAATAAAGAAAGATATTTAGGAAAACAAATGAGAGAGACTGTGTTACTACTAGGCTTCTCTTGGTTTGAAGACCCGGGATGGTTAGAAATTGCTAATATGCTTTCTGTAGATACCTGCTTTTGAGGGCATTTGGGCATTGTGTTTTGTGGAAGTTTTGGATGAAAGTTCTTGACAGAGGTAAGCAAGCTTAACTTACAGGAACTCTATTTGGGAAGCAGCAATTAGAAAGAAGACAATAGCAGAAATTAAAAGAAAGAGGAAATTCTATTATTGCCTCTCTTTTTGGTAGTAAGTAGGTCAGTGAGCTGAAAAGGACCCTAAACAGACTTGCAGTCTTCACACAGTGAGGAAGTTGAGATGGCAATTAATCAGGGGTTGGTTCCATAAAGCAAGAAGTACTGGATACATAGTCAGAATTGCGCAAAACATGTTTTATTTTGATTTTGAAAATAAAGATAAAACTTGTGTCAGTCCTGCATTCCCATGCAGAGATAGCCAAACCCATTGTCTTTGGGTTTTATGGATGGAGGAACTAAAGCAGATTAATTGAGGCCATGCAAGATTATCGTGTTGCACATGTGATTGCTGACCTTGGTGCGAGGCACTGTCTCTTTGTGTGTCCCATGCAAGGCAAACCATGCCACGGCGTGGGTGGCAGAGGGACTGTGGGACCCCCCCCTGCTCAGGGCTGCTGTCACAGGGGGTGTGCAGGAGTCGAGGTGCCCTGATTCAGAAAGCCATTTGCGTGCTGAGCAAGTGACGACACGATTCCCGCTCCCCAGTGAGCATGAGTGTAAGAGTCCAATTATTGTGCACATAATGAGGAGGTCCCTGAAAGAAGGACTGGAGTTTGGCAAGGCAAAATGGGAATGTTCTCTTGCTTCCATTTTGCACTGGGAAGCCTCATTATTTAGTTACGTGATTATGGTTGTAGTTCTGGCTCTCGAGGTTTGAAGTTACTGAAAGGATGATGGAATTGTCATGGTATATCTGGGGATCACGTAAGGTAGAGTAGGAAAGAGGATGTGACCATATAACTTAGCCTTTTTTGGAAGCATCCTCGGGATGATGGAGGAGTAATTTATGGCTCAGAATGTGGACATGCCAATAGAAAACAGAATCAAGTCTATTAGTATTAACCATTATTTATTTTAATTTTTTTAAGGAAGGAGAATTTCAAACCTGTCTTTATGCAAACTGATGTTTATTGAATGAGGGATTCAAATAATGAGATTTCAATCTAGGAAACTTGAAGCAGCTGGAAGAATTTAACTCAGATGGGATGCTGGTGCAATGACAGCAGTGGGTGGGGTGTGCATTGGTACTGGTGAGCCAGGACTGCTCTGGGGCTGACTGGTGGGTACAAAGCTGCAGCAGGAGACTTGTCAGCACCCTGGGAAGCCAAATCTTCTGCTTCAGTGGAAAATATGGTGAGAAATCATGAATGAGCCATTGTTCTGAAAATGCTTTGCAACCTCTAAATTTTTACTTATGTTTGTTTGGTTGCTTTGGCTTTGACAGAAAAGGATTTTCACCCAAATAGAGTTGTTCAGGAACACTTTTAAAATCAAAAGTGTGCTTCTCCAATTATCTAGATCTTACAGATTTTTTTTTCCATTGTTTAGGCAACAAGGTGGAAAAGAACAAGAGATGGTGGTTGCACCTTGAAACCTGCTAGTTATTCTCCAAACAGTTTAAAAACCTTTCATAAACTTGAATGAGATGCTTTAATAAAAAATGTGTGCATGCACAGAATTAAAAAGCATCCTCATCTAATTTTTCTCTTTTTATTTTTGTATAAATTTACTTAACAGGTAGAGAGACAGCGAGCTGTGTACCTGTTTAGTTATCACATTAATGAAGCTCTAGGTTGAAAGAAGATGAAGTTATAAAAATGAAGTGCTTCATGCCATTGATTTCTCTAGACACTAACAAGGCAGAATTTGAGTGGAGATGACAACAAAGTAATGTCTCTGAGGGCTAACATGCCAAATTAAAGAAAATGTAAATAAATTAACTGAGTCATCCTGTTACTTTGCAGGCTAAGGAAGTTATACAAACAAT
This sequence comes from Gymnorhina tibicen, assembly GCA_013399875.1. Lineage (NCBI taxonomy): Eukaryota > Metazoa > Chordata > Aves > Passeriformes > Artamidae > Gymnorhina > Gymnorhina tibicen. The sequence continues at coordinate 1,277,527 of VXAZ01006775.1, read as the reverse complement.
TTCTGGAGTCTTCTAGAGGTCTGTAAAACTAGTGATGCAGTACTAAAGGCATATGAGATATTAAAATAATTTCTTGGTGTAGAACAGGTTTGTATTTTGGAGCGGGGAGTTTTTGAGAAGAAATGATTCTTTATTTAATGCACAGCTCTATGGTGGAATCAGTTGCAGAAGTAATGAAAGTCGCCAAATGACTGGGACAAAAACATAAGTCCAGTCGTCTTCAAAGTATCGAATGAATCCATAGAAGGGTTAGGATACATTAATGAAAGATATAAATTAAAGAAAGTATTCGCGGTGTGGACATGGCTCTCTTGCCTCCAGAGGGAGGTGGGAGTCTCTCTCTGCCATCGGGTCTTGTTTCTGCAGCCCATCCTACGAGGACTTTTAGAACAGCCTCATTGCACAACTGTCTCTCAAAGTAAACCTGATATTTTGGAGTGCTATGTTTGTGTATCTCAGTGGCTTTGTTAGTATCACAATCAATTTACAGTAAAAGGGAAGTGCCTTTTCCTTCTCTGCCCTGTACTCATCTTCACTGGTGCTTTGTCTTCAGCCCGGGGTAGTACTATCTGACTGGAAACATCCCTCATCTGACATGGCATGAGTTTCTTTAGCCATGGTACTCCTGCATCAGGTTGTTGGGTTTTTCCTGTTGTAAGCATGGAGTTATGTTTTTGCAGAATTACAGATTTCAGGTGGTAGTTTGCAAATACAAGTGAAAAACTGGCTTAATAAAATCTCTAGTATGAGATGTAGCTGTCTGAGAGAAATTTTAGCTTTGCTATAAAATCTAAGCCCAAATTGAAAGGGAGAAATACTTGGCATGTGCATGGAAACAAAGCATGCGAAACTGGAGTCTGTGATATTGCTGGTTTTATAGCACAGCTCCAGAACTGTGTTTCACTTCAGGAGGAGTCAACTCAATAGATAAAGAAGCATTATATTATATGCTTTGGTGTGGATTTTATTTTGATGAAGTATGGGTGTTTCTAATGCAAGTCCAGGTTGCGGTTAAGCTGGAGTATTCCTTCCTGTGATTGCTGCATGGTTTTGCCTTTCATAGCTTTAGCAAGTCAGTGGTTGAAAAGAGTTCTGAAATATATTTTGGTTGTTTTTTCTGTCTTGCTTTTTGTACAGTAAAGGTATAACCCATAATTTGTGATCTCATTCAGTCATCTTTGAAATGATTTTTTCAGGAATTTTTTAAGAGATTGAAAGTTTCTCTTTGGCTATTTTATAAAAGACATGGAAAACCAGATCACACCTGCCTTTTAAAATTTTCTGTTGGATTTTCTGATTGATTTATTTACTTACTCTTTATTTCTTGTTTATTTAGTTACTTAGATTTTCAGATTGTTTATTTTTTTTTTTTTAGTTTGGATTTTCTGTTGTAGCATCTTCAGTCTGATATATCTGGTCTAAGTTTTTGAGGAGGCAGGGAGGTGACTTTTGGGACTTTTTTTCCCGTTTCTATGTTGGCCTCAGATTGATACAATTCTTTTTATTACTTTCTGGAAATAGAAATAGAGAGAGATAATACACCTATGGAGAAGTAATATCCGTCTGCAAGGAGGTGAGTAGGGAAAATACGTATCCTGCAGAAATAGAATATGTATTAGTTTACATTTCTTCTGTATTTTGAGCTTTAAGAAGTGATAGGGTGAGCTGTTGTTGCAAGCTTCTGGTTAATCTGATGTTTTTAAGGTCTGCTTTCCATTGCGGTCAGGGAGTCTTGCTCTACATTCAAGTTGCTAATTCTTGACACACAGGATATTTTCCTTCTCATTAAAATGTATTTATTTATTTTGCAGTGAGAATGTCTTGCTTAAGATGCTTCTTTTGATCTTTGGTAATGTCACAGACTCAGTAAGGCTGCTAGCATAAAGTAGTGTTTATCTCATTTCACTTTTACATCCACTGTTAATTGGGCCTGAGTAATATAACCCCATTGCAATAACTGTTTTAGTTTGCCAAGTCTCAATATGATGTCCAAAAAGATTCAGGTAATATTACTGCTTGGAAATTGCTACCTGTCTCTAATTGGAAGGCTTCTTCATGGGTTTCTGTGATTTTATTTGCATTTATTGGGTTTTAGGCTTTTTCAGAATTAGGGGGAGGAGGAAAAGGTACAGCAAGAAGTACAAAGTTTTTGCAAAAACAGGGGTTTTTTTTTAGCTTGAATTTGTAATATCACGTTTCTAGGGCAACAACTTCATGTAATGCAGATCAGCAGCTGAAATACTTCCCCTAACAGCTGGAGAGTGAAGTTAGCAGGACCCACGGTCTGTTCTGCAGCTGATACTGGGAGCTTTGCGGCTGGTGGGGATTGTCCCTGAGCTGCCCTTAGTAGCTGGTGTCATTCTGGGGAGCAGCAAGCAGCACTGAGTGATACCAGAGTTATCCTCAAGAGAGGTGGTAATGTAGGATGCTGCAAGTTCAGGGAGGTGAATAAAATCAGATTTCCTATACCTCTGGCTCAGGAAGAGCTTTGAGAGGAGGGAGGAGGTGATGAAGTGAGCTTTCTCCAGCAACTTGGATTGCGGAGGAATGTGAAACTTCACAGTTTTCTCCCATCTTGCTCTTGAAAGTTAACACAAGAAATAGATAGGAGTGGGAGACAGTTTTCTGACAGGAATCCCAGATTCTTCATCCCCAGAAGCTGAGACAGTGACAAGAAGCTGGGTACTCAGCAGAGTTACCCGCAAATTTTGTTGACTGAGTTAAATCCTCCAGCAAGCAGGTGTCGGGTAAATGTTTTGATTCCTTGCAGTATATATTTGCATATTTGAAGATTTCTGGTACTTATGACTCATTTTAGTTTGCCCAAATCTTAAAAAGAGCAAACCAGCAAGGCCCTTAATTTTTATGGGATCGCTGAGTAAGGGCTTTGAGATGCATGCCCCGAGCTGGGCATCCTGGGCGGGTGGTGTACGTGCAGGTCCTAACCATTGGTGTCTTACGGATAGCTGTAGTCACATCTCAGACTGTGTGAAGTGTCTTTAACCATCACTGTCTGATCACCTCCAACCCTGAACCTATTTCCTACCAACACCTCTGCTGGGTCCCTCTTGCCCTCCCCAGCATGACTTGTGTCCTGCTTCTTGACCGTGGTGGGTGGGTGTTGGTGTCGCAGGTCAGGCTGTAGCAGCAAGCAGCTCTGGCCCTTACAGAAGCTCCTGTGAAGTGTTTTAGAGCTCTAATGGAAAGTTACACTTCATCTGTAGTGACATTTTGTTTATACAGGTTTATTTTCTTCGTGCAAATATGCTGGGGGGGGGTTGGAGGAAGAGAAAGCCTGCTGAGAGAGTAATGCTTGATGCCTTGAAGCATTTTTTCCTTGATAAAAAAGCTTTTTCTGTAAATTTTTCTGTTTTGTCACTTCTCGTTTGCTGGGATCATGAAGGGTGATAATATGCTCTGTGTAACCTTCTTATGTGTATTTTTGTCTGGTACATTAATAGCTTCATTAATACGTGAGGAAAAGCAGGTTTCAACTACTAGTTGCTGATCAGAAGGTGGAAGTGGTATTTTTTTTCTAAAAACTGTAATTCAAGGTTATGCATGTGCAAAAATAGCTTTAGGCTACAGCAAATACTTTCTTCAGCAGGTCTAGCTCATTTTATTGACATATTGTTTTGTAAACTGCGGGTGACTTGCATTGTTCTCAACCAAAATAACTTGCATCAATCAACATAAGAGGGTAATTAATTTACATATTTTCATTGTGGAAATGATCCAGACACTTTTACTCTACAGTGCTAGACTTGAGAGAGGAAAACTGAAATAACACTTTGTGTTTGTAGTTTGTTTTTAAGTTATTCTTAATTTCTGATTGTGCTGGAGAAGCCATTGTGACCTTCTTAAATTTGAGCTTGGCATAGCGTTGAATGAAAATAAAGCAAGACTTATTTCATCACTGTGTCGCACATCAGTACAGCCTGAATGAGATGAGGAGAGGGCAGCTATTGCATGCCATAGCAAAGTGTAGTCCAAAACACTTGCTAAGAACAAATGCAAGAGTTAACTATTTCCTTTCTCTACGAGAAGCTGAAGCCAGCAGAGGACACTATGGGAGATAAGGAGTCTGATGAATTTTTTCAGGGTGTGCCTGGCAACTCTCTGCATGCCACAAGTGAATGAAAATGTGTAGTGTATTGCCTTTGAATAGGCAAGGGCTGGCTCCTGTTTGTATGAGGCACCAAAAGCTTTCAGAACCGTCTGAACTTCTGTAGTCCATTGGTGAAGTGTAGTTAAAACACCAGTTTCTGAATCTGATGGAATGCAGAGAATGGAGTGCTATTGCTTTGGGTAGATTGACAGGAGGTGGCTTTTGGGGGAGTGTGAACTTGTGTCTCTAAAGGTGTACCTCTCCTCCTCTGCACCCTGACTGTTCTGTCTGCTTGATTATTTATAGCCACTTGTTTTTTTTTTTTCTTTTTACCTCCATAGGGTGATGGAGCAATGAGCCTGGATGCTCAAAGCTTCCATGTAAAGAGATACCACACACAGGCTATTCAGGCAAATCTAGTTTACCCGTAGTGTCCTTAAGAATAAATTCTTATAGTATTAAACCTGAAATGCAGTAATGCACAAGAGTCTTTCTTCATTTTACTTACGCATTCTCTGTTACAGTTCCTGGTCTGTTACCAGCATATTATACATTGCCACTGTGACCTTAATTCCTCACTTTTAAGCACCACCTGTGGGGATAGATAGCACTGGAGGTGAGAAGGCTTCTCCTTGAGGCAGGGAATCAGTAAGATTTGCCTGACATCAACTAAGAATATCTTTGGGGAAAAAACCAACCAAAGAAAACACTTCTGTTTCTTGCTGGTTTTAATATTTAAACAAGATTCCTGATAGGTTGTTGTTTTTTTTTTTGAGAAACTGCGCATGAACAGAGAGCATTTAGGCTGATGATGCTGGCATTTCCAGTGGCTTTCCAGTGGTCAGTGTTGCATCACTGGTGCCAATTTTTTGTCCTGCGAGAGAGATGGCTGCTGTGATTAAACTATTGCTGCTGTAGAGATGAGGACTGGAATCAGATTTTCTGGGTTCAAGTTCTAGTCCTGAGATGAGTCTCACAGCAGTACCAAGCAGAAGCAGCTTCTCTGTGACCACTGCTGGGAAGCAGCAGGTTGGCCCAGCTCACTGGTAACATCCCTAACTTGAGAGTCTGTTCTGCCTCCTGCTTGCTTGCAGTCCTGTGTCTCACTCCTCCTGTGCCCACACAGAAAACCCCTCCTTGCATGCAGTGATGTTTTCAAGCTGGCTGTGCTGGTGATGGCTCGGCGCCCATGTTCTGCTTTTGCTCAAGCTGGTAACCCTCCCACTTTTCATGGAGTACCAGTAAGCTCTCCAGAGCTTTCCTGCATTTTTCCCTGGATACATGAAAGAGTGAATGAATTTCCTAGTTTGCTGGCAAAGAATTGGAGAAGTGTTTGACCCAGCAATGAAAAAGTCCTTGTGACTATTCACTCAGGGACATGAAAGGCAAAGGAGATTACAAAAGGTTATATAGACATACGGGCATTGTGAGTGTGGGCAACTTGGCAGGACCGGGTTACTCCCAGGTGCTCTTACCTGTGCTAACTCTGCTAGCTAGTGTCAAGCTGATGGGAGAAATGCAGTTGGGCTTTCAGTAACTTGCAGAGATTGAAATCAGACTTTACTCTCTAACAGTCCAAGTGTGTTCTGCTTTCCTTCCTTTCCATAAAACCAGAAGTGTCAGGGTACTGCAATTCAGATGCCTTTTTTGACTCGAGCCCATTTTCTCAGCCTGCTTACTTTGAATCAAGTGGTGCAGGGGCTTGAACTTGGGCTGTCCTCATACCAGGTCAGTACATTTGTCTTTGCTCTGTGCTTAATTGATGTGATCTGCAAGCAAAATAGAACTGGTGAGCTAATCTAGTGAAAGCCTGTTCTCAGAGCTTCAGTTTTTAATATCTTCCTGGAAGACAAGTGATGGGTGCAGTAGATGGTGCCAAATACAGGGACCCAAACAGTACTCCCACACTGGCGGAGAGCACGTTATCCCATCCTTGCTCTTTGTAATGACTTTATGCGTTATGAAAATTCATGAGGATTTTATTTTCCTTTGGGTTAAGGAATTATCTGATCAGCTGTCTGTCATTCTGAGAGTGTCTGGATGCTGACACTGTCTGGATGCAGTCTGTATTCTCCTTCCATCTTGACTCGTTTTAAAAGCTTCTGACTGGTATCCATTGTCCTGGCAGCATTCATGGGCTCTTTTTGGAGGGCACGCAAATGACTGAGGCCCAAAGCCAACTGGTGCAATGCTCGCTGAGCACTGCAATGCTTAAATAGGCATGAAGGCTGGAGTTGTGTTGCCTAAACAGAGATATCTGCTGCCATGTTAGGGGCTTCATGGTAGTACATCGCTGTTGGTTCAAAAGGGCATGGGCCTCTTCAGCTTCCAGGATGCCTCTCAGGGTGCCACCATGCCCCGGTAACTGGGGAGATGAAACTCTTGTAGGCTTCTGTTGATTAACTGGTAACTTTCTACGTGAGGGCGATAAGCAGTGTGACGCTCCACAATTTTTTATACTTTCCTGACAAAACGGTTCTTTATTTGATCAGTTGTGCTAGTTCAGTGTATGACAGAACCATCAAATGGCTTGGGTTAGGAGGGACATTGAAAGACCATCTAGTTCCAACCCTCCCTGCCAGGAACACCTTCCACTAGACCAGAGTGCCCAGAGCTCCATCCAGCCTGGCCTTGAGTACTTCCAGGGATGGAACATCCAGAACTTGTCTGAGCAACCTATCCAATACAAGCAATATCCATTTTTAAGGAAGTTGGAATATTGGGGTTTTTTAGGAGAAAGTGCAGTAAGGGCAAGTTAAAGGTTGCAATGTATTAAAACAAATTCATTGTGATAAATTGCATTGGGATGTGCTTGTATCTAGTTCTTCCGTAGTGTACCATCACAGCAGGACAGGGGGTTGGCATTACACAGGCATTAGGCATGCATTGACAGGTTCCACTATTTTAATTTGCTTCACTGTCATGTCTTGCAAACTTATCTCTCCTGTCATGCTATCTGGTGCATTTAATAACTGGATATTGTTAAAATAAATCTCAGCAAAGGGAACGTGAAAAAAATAAATGAAAGTAGCTCAAAAACTAAATGAAAGAAGAATCCAAGTTTTCCTAGGGTTGTGGGGTTTTTTATTTGTTTTTTTTTCCCCCCTTTTGAAACCTATTTAAAAAACCCTGTACCTTAATCTGGCACAGTAGTAGGCATTTTGCATTTGGCGCCATGAGAACCCATCTCTAAAAAGGTAGAATATGCAAATAAATACAAATACTGACTTGCATTCTCTGTCTAATATACCCAAAGTGAGTGAAGCTAAAACTAATTTTTTTTTTTTTTTTTGCTTTTTTCCTCCACTGAATGAAACCTCCTTCATCTCACAGGATCTACCTTTTTTCACCCTTCCTGAATGGGAAAGTGTGCTCCTCCAAATGCCATTTTAAAAACATTTGCAAGCAAGACTGTGGATCTTTCCTGAGATCTATACTTTTTCCCCCCCACATTTGTAAGTTTCTTTACAGACAAAAAGTACTGTAGCATTAAAAACTAGTTTCAAAGTTAATGGCTGAACATGATGATCTTAGAAATCTTTTCCAGCCTAAATGATTCCCTGCTTTTATTCTTTTGGGGGATTCAGTTATTGATGGGGATTCTGTGTGATGTATAGGGTACTTGACGAGGTAAGCAGTAGCTGCCACTGCCATGGAAAAGGAGGAGAAGCAGGAGAACCTCATAGGGTGACTCCCAGTTGCAGCATGGAGCAAATTCCTGGCTGGTTTGGTTACTACAGCAGTATTCCTGTGATGCCTCATGCAGAAGGGGAGGTTATTGCCATTCCCAGTCCTCAGCAAGGAATTTGCTTCCCTTGAGTTCTCCTTGGCTTGTCATTCATTTGACCCCAAAGGGCTGTTGTGACAAGTTCCTTCATGTGCAAGGACAACATGAAGCTGGCTGGATTTCAGGAAACACTGGTGCTGAGTGGTGCTTGTGTTGTGTATATACAGTTGCAGAACACTTTCAGAACGAATAGTCCACGGCAAAGCTGTTTTAATGAGCTGGAATGCCGGTTGTAGCATATCCTGCCCAATCTGGCAGCATTCTACCGAGCTGAAATACCTTCTTTGTTCTTAAAATAGCTCCCACTGATTCAGATTTTAATTGCAGATATTACAGCTGTCAAAGAAGAGGAGAGGTGACCAGATGATTGTGTTGATAGTATAAATGGAAGCTGGGAATATGTCGAGTTCCAGCCTCTAGATCTTCCTTCATTTAAGATATGCCTGTGTGCTGCAGTGATTACGTGGGACAGAGGCTCTCTCTAATGTTAAGATGAACCTGCATTGTGCCTCGTTATATCCACCATGCTGACAAACTAGTCTGACAAATAAGCATGTAGGGCTACAAGGATTTCAGCACTAGTAATGGTAACAAATAGGCATCGATATTAAATGTCTTGGTTAAAGCCTGAATCTTGATAGATGCGGATGGAATTTACTAACACGCTGAGAGACTGTGATTCACGAATTCGTTTAAAACAAAAAAATAATAAGGAGGTGAATAAAATAAAAGGATTTTAAACTTTGGGCACCAAGACTGCATGTTTGCATTGCCTATCAGTCAGCACTGGTCAGGAGGTGAGAACTCTTCTGAGTAAGTGAACTGAATCTTTTCAGCACAGATGTGTCAGGAGCAATTGTAAACTGAGCAGGCTGACATGTTGCTGTTTTACTTCATTGCAAACCAAGTTCTCAAGTTTTGCAAGTTCATGGATCACCGTATGGAAAGAGGCATGATAGGTTGTCTTTGGTTTGTATTTCTATGTTTCTGGTGCTGAGGATGGATTTTTAGCTGGATGAAAATGTGACTGGCAGGTTCCTCAGACTGCAGGAAAAGATCATGGTTGTAGGGTGACACCATCCGCCTTAGCTGATAATGGACATGGGAAGGAGGGAAAAAAATAGCAAAAAGCCTCCAGGCTGAGTCTGCAGCTCAGTGCAATGCTGACTACACAAACTGACACTGTGATTCTGTCTTTGAGCCTTTCACTGTTCTGGACAAGGGTAGGAAGTCTCTCAGAGGGGAGAGGGAGCTTCTGCCAGCCTTGGGAGATTTCTGCAGGGGAGATGGGAGAATTATGGATGGATGCTAGCACACCTTGGCAATCTTTTGGGGTTCACCATTGTCCCAGTGTTGCTGTCATATGAGGGTTTCCATTACATCTCTTATGTTTAGTGTTAATCACCATTAGCTACACAGTTACACAGTGAGAGATCACATGAGGGGCTGATACATGCTGCACCTAGCAGATCTGGTCCTTACAGAAGTATACGACTTTCTTACCCATTCCTGTTGTGAAAGGTAATACTATTCATGGTTGTTGAAGGCTTAATTATGCCTTTGCAGCATTCTGATGTGCCTGAAGGGATTTTGCTGAAACTTATCAACAACACCAACAAAAGCAAGGTACAAGATGGAGAATGTGATTTTGTTTGTGTGTTTCACTTGAAGTACTGAAGATAGACGGGCAGATTGTTGCTTCAGGAGAACTGAAACCTTTTTCTTTTACGCTGGTGCATATTACTTTGTAAACACAGTAATAAAATCAATTTGAATTTTTTTTCTTCCCCTGTGTGACAGGGATGTTCTGCTCCAAAGATACAGACACTGGCCTATGTGTGTCATTAAAGAAAATGCTGGTTATGGATGCTGCATTGTATGAGGGGAGAGGCATGTGAGTCCTCTGGGTGCCCTGTGATGCCTGTCCTCGTGGCAGGATACTTAACTCCCACTTCATTTTGTTCCTTTGCACTTGGTTGATGTGAAAGGAGGAACAAGATGAGCTTTCTTCTGTAAAATATTGACTGTCTTATTAAAAGTCTTTTAAAAGTGGAAAGCAGAATTGTTTTAAGGTTTACAAGAGCCATTTGAGCTGCCTTGCAGCCTTACCCAGGAGTGGAGAACAGCGGAAGGTGCTAACACACTGGTAGGAAATTACTGGCAATAATTGTTATGAACTAGCCTGTCTTAGTGAAGTTTGAAGAATGAACGTCTATGCTTTCTGGCTGTCATGTGTTTTGGTGGCTTTTATTTTTTTAAAATAGCTTCACAGTAAGTTTTAAAACATTGCAGCAGGGCCTTATCTGGACCACTGATACAGGGAAATCTTTCAGTTGAGGTATCAGGGGTTTCACTTCTCTGAAGACCTTTACAAACCCAGCATTTTATTAAAGGTGAGTAGCAGACATTGCTCCATATCATTCTGATTGCTGTGTATGTTCCACTCACCTTTGTTGCATGGAAAATGGGAGGAACATCTCAACATCTCATATCGTTTACACCATTTATGAGCAAATGATTTAAAAGCAAAAGATTTGGAGGAGGTAATGTGAATGGAAATTGGGAGCTTAAGGAAATTGCACCTGATGACCAAACCCTGTAATCTTGCAAGCCAGAAAGTAGGCGTTGTTTTTCAGAGAAACCGAAAAACCCCACAACCCTACATCCCACTCTCAGATGGAATTGAAAGTAGTAATGAAAAAGGTATTTGTTCACGGTCTGTTTGTGCCAGCATAGGGAGAAGATTACTCAGGGTGGGTGGTACTTTGGTGGAGGTGTAACATGACCCAGCGTTCTGGAAAGCAGCACTGAGGGAAATAAGACACACTTGAACTTTTATTTTCACAGTGAGTACAATTAATGATTAGGAAGAACTCATCCAGAAATGCGATGCATGGTTGTCAGCTGCTTCCACAACTGGGTGCCTCTCTGGGATGTGGTGTAGTTCAGTTCAAAATGGTGCAGTAGATCCAGGAGCCATTTGGCCTGAGCTGAGCAGTCAAGCAGTGTGCTCTTGGCCTTAAATTCTGTAAGGCACTCAGATCACTTGTGTTTGTGTGTGTATTTTCAATATATTCATTTAAAGTTTTTTTTATAGTTATAAAACAGGAATTGTCTCATCGTGAGGAGGTGGTAAGTTTAAAGGGATGAATATTGTGGTTTTTACTTTGATGTATTTTTTAATACCTGCTTGTCCCCAGCTTGCTCAGTACTAGTGTTTGCTTTCCTTCCTGACCACCAGTTGGACTGCTGGTGGTATCACTTGCATTAGTGTCCTGGATAAACACTTGAGGTGCACTCTCTTTGAGGAAAAAGCATTCTGCATCCAGGTGCTTATTTAATGCAAAGTGAGGCTGAAAGATTAATCAGATAATTACGTTAATAGCATAGTGTTCTTTTTAAGAAAGGGATTGTGGAATACCAAGATAGTATTGCTCAACACGTCCCTATGTGGGAAATGAAGGAGGAGTTCTTCAGGCACTCTGCTACCCTCAGTGGGTATCGAACTATCAAAACATTAAAATAGCTTTCAGTACATGTGGACCAGGATAGTTAGGTGCAATGTTTGGTGGGAGTTATGACTGTTTCTTATTCTGTAGTCATAGGAGGGAAAAGAAAACATCTAAAGATCAATCTATTCTTGAAAGACTGGGAGGAGACTCCCCTTCTTATTCCCCTTTCATTTAATTTAATATTATTTGGAGGTGCTGGATTAGGCTTGCCTTGGAGTTAACATAACAGAGCCCCATTTGTCCTGGGTTTTAATCTGTATAGACTTGAAATTTTTCCCCGGGCTGCAAGGCTAAGTGGTAAATAGTAATGCAGGGAAATACTGTCATCAGCCCTCAGGAAAGGCTGCCTGGCCAGCTCATCCTTCCCCAAGATGAACGAGATTTTGGATCTGAAAATGGTCATGTCTCTGTGAGCCTGAGTTCAAACCTGCCTGGACAAAGGAGAGGCATTTTTGCTATGCAGAAGCTGTTGTAGCAGGAGCATGTCTGTCCAGATGGGCTGAGCTCACCCTCTTCAGCCAGTGGACTTGCTCCGGTCTGGAGGATGTGTCACTGGGGTAGCAGTGCCCAATACATACCTGAAAATGCCTTGCTCAGAGGTGATATGGGCACAGCAGGCTCCTGTTGCAGCACCAGCTTCCTGCTGCCTGGAGGAGGCTTGGCTGTCTGGTGTGGGGTCTCATAAAGGTGCAGATGCTGCACAGCTGGGTTGGAGATCCTAATGTGAGCTTTCAGCCCACCTAGTCAAAATTGTGTGCTTGAAGCTAGGCTCAAATCCATACTTGGGCACCCATTAGGTCATTTCAAAATTTTGCTGAGCAACAATGTTCACAGCTTCTCTGGGCAACATGTTCCAGTGCTTCACTGCTCTCCGGGTAAAGAATTTCTTCCTAACCCAACCTGACACAACCCGAATCTCTCCTCTTTTAGCGTAAAACAGTTCTCCCTTGTCTGATCACTATCTATCCAGGTACAAAGTTACTCTCCCTCTTTTTTATAAGCCCCCTTTAGGTACTGGAGGTCTGCAATGAGGTCTCACCAGAGGCTTTTCTTTTCCAGGCTGAACAATCCCAACTCTAAGCCTCTCTTCATAGCAGAGGTGCTCCAGACCTCTGATCATTTTTGTGACCCTCCTGTGCACTCACTCCAACAGGTCCACATCCTTCTTGTGGTGAAGATCTCAGAGCTGGATTAGGTACTTCAGGTGGGATCTCACGAGGGCAGAGTAGAAGGGGAGAATTGTCTCTGTCAACCTGCTGGTCATGCTTCTTTTGATGCAACCCAGGATACAGTTGGCTCGCTGGGCTGGTTGTGCCATCAATGTGATGGCACGGTCATTTCCGTGGCAGACAGCAGGGAGGCAGCAATGGTCAGCACCACAAAGGTCTTCAAAGACAGAGAGGGTGTGCAAGAAACTTCAGTGCAGTCACTTGGGGATACTTGTCCAGGCAGTTGCTGAGGGGACAGAGGGAGAAACAGCAGTTCTGGGGAGGTGGGTGGGTTGCTGCCATGCTGCCCTGGAGGGCTATACCTCAGCCCCTTGCAGCAGCTGGAGCCTGGCACGGTGGAGGCTCCCCGGCAGAAGACATGGATGCCAGGGCAGTAGCCACTGTGTCACCGTTAGTCACACAGCGTGTGGCTGCCTGAAATCCCTCTTGTCACCGTTGTGAGGCTGAAATTCAGTGGCAGTTTCACAATGGCACAATTCCCCGTGCGAGGGAGGGAAAGTAGGTCACAGACTGCCCTGCCGGCATTTGTTTGTACGGCTGTAGGGCTGTGCTGAGAGCTGGAGGCACTGAGGATCCAGCAGCCAGAGTGTGTTTCTCACCCCTTTGTCTCTGACTCTGGCATGGGAGTTGACTGGGGAAGAGATGCTGTAGGGTTTGGTTGACTTGCCTGCTCTCGTTACTGCTGTTTCAGTAGGCCCCAAAGGTCTTTGGTGTGACTGGGCACCAAGCATTGTGCAGACTGGTCAGACTGCCCATGTGTGAAAGAGGAAGCGCTTCAGGTGGATGAGCCAAAGCACACATAAAGCACAAGGGGCGTTTAAAGTTTTGGCTGCTGAAGGGTGCGCTTCATATCTATGTGCCTGAATTGCAGAAGGTGCTTCAGGATACCAATATAAGGCCTTCCAGCCCCAGAGGCAGTGAGAGCATAGCAGCACCTGCATTTCAGCAGTGTTACTACATGGTCAATGGACACCCCCTGCTCCTCCTTTTAAAGCTGTGGTAGCCAGTGATTTGTAGGTTTGGGATGGAAGCAAACAAAGTGGGGACCCAACCCTGTAACACAAAGTTGTACACTTTGAGGCTTTAACATGACCAGAGTGTTGCAACGACTGGGTTAATGCAGTTGTTACACAGATAGCCAGAGAACTGTTTGGCAAACCCTTGGATGCGCAGCTGGAACTGAGATCTGCATTCATGCATCAGCAGTGTGAGCTCAGCAGAGTGGAGATCTCCGGCCGCACTGACCTGTGCTCCATGGTGTGGAGGGGTTTGGGGCTGGTGCCCCTGGACACCTCTCCACCTGTGCAGTGTGAGAAGGGGACCGACTGTTTTTCCTCACCCTGGCTGGAGCAGATGGGGACTTCAGAGTGGCACAAAAGGGAGCACAGATCAGATTCTCCTCTGAGCACTGGCCTCCCAGTATTTTCTTGTGGAAGTTGGAATTTTTGGTGTAATATAAAACAGGGCCAGGGAGCAGTTCAAGTACTTCTCCTATGTTTATTCTGTATTTTTCCAGATTAGTTCCTAGCTTCATTTGGCTCAAATATGCAAACTACTTAAGAAATAAAAAGAAATCCCCTTAACTGGCTTCCTGTGAGGAATGTCACTGGATGTTCTGAGGACTGTCCATCACTTACTAAGAAGTTAACTTAAACAAAACAAAACATTGTGGCTCCTTCTGACCACCACAACTCCTCAGCTGTTGCTTAGCTACCACTTGGCAATGACCTTTCCCAACAGAAATGATGTGAGCCTCCAGGCTGAAAAGGAAAGAGCACAGAACACCCAAAGTCTTTGCTCTGAGCTCAGTGTTCTCTGTTCCCGCCAGGAGCTCTGCATTTTATGTAGGATTTCATAGAATCAAAAAATCATTGAATCATTAAGGTTGGAAAAGACCTCTAAGATCACTGAGTCCAGCCCTTGACCCATGTCCACCACTTAACCATGTCCCTAAGCACCACAGTTACACATCTGTTAAATCCCTCCAGGGATAGTGAGTCCACTGCCCTGGACAGCCTGTTCCACTCTTTCAGTGGAGAAATTTTTCCTACTATCTAACCTCCCTGGAACTTGAGGCTATTTTCTCTTCTATCACTTGTTACATTGAAGAAAAGATTGACCCTCACCTCTCTAGAACATCCTTTCAGGTAGTTGCAGAGAGCGTTTGACAAAGCCATCAGAAATTTTGAGTGCTAGTTAGTGGGATTCTATCTTAAATGCAGACTGTGAATTCTTTAATATCTGAGCCATCGTTGCCTTCTAGTTGGTTCCTCTGTGGAATTTTGGTGCCATCAAGGTAAAAGCATTGACTTTCTGCAGGGAGTCAGAGCTGAGTATACCAACCTTACCTGGCATTTGGGTAGGAGGAGCAAACAGGCTGCACGTGGCGAGCACTGTTGCGGTCACTGGCTTCATAAACTGCTATTTCCACAGCCTGGAGGGAGCTCTGTGGGATTTTTGCAAAGAGAAAGGCGGTCTGTGATGTGTTTTTATTTCTTTTTCACATTTTCATGTTCTGAAAGGTAGACCTGAATTATAAGTACTGTTTTTATCAGACTGGCAGGTCGTTTTTAGAGAGAAGGAGGAAGTTAGTCCATCCTGCATTGCGTACATTTCACTGAAATTCTAAGTACTGAGGCACTAAGAACTCGAAGCTTGACTTCTTTTGGTTTGCTTAACTTTCAGTAACCCTCCTGAGGTAGATTCAGCCCATAATGTGCACTTGTGTCCCTTGTTCTGTTGGATCATGTTCTGAACAGGGCAATCTTCTATTTCTTTTTCTGGGAGAAGGGGAGTGGTTTTGTTTTCAGTGGAGTTTAACTCTCATTCCAGTTCAGCTGCACAGGTATGTAGGGGCACAGAAGGACCAGTAGTTACAGACCCAGACAAACAGCCTGTGCAGCAGAGAAGGCAGGAGATGATCCTAATGTTGCAGATTTGGCATCTGAACAGAGGCTCCCATTATCTAAATATGGAACAGGACAGCTTCATTTTGAAGCCCAATGTCAGAAATCTTCAGCTTGGGTCAAAACCACTGAGGGGAAAAGACAGAGGCTTTATCCCAGCTTTCTGTAAACTGTCAAAAGTAGAATTTCATAATATGGATGCTATAGCCTACACCACATTTTTTGGACAGGTTGTGTAGAATCCAATGGCCTCCTGTTCTGAAATTATAAAGAACGACAGATTGCAATGAAGTTACTGAGGAACTGAATTTCCATACCTTTGAAACACAGAGTTGTGAGTTAATCAACTGTTTGTTGGTTAAACATCATCCCTAAGTAAACCCAAAATAAAAACTGTCTTCTCCACCATTCATGGTGGTCCTTGCTTCACTTATTTTACAGATTTGCTGGGTCCAACGAGTAGCAGCCTTGCTGCTTTAGATTGACTGTAATGAGTGCCATAAGTGGACCTGATCTAGCAAAAATGAATAGATAGAAAATTTATGTGATCATCAAAATTATGCTAATGGAAGCTTGAGTGATGAAACCTAA
This sequence comes from Gymnorhina tibicen, assembly GCA_013399875.1. Taxonomy (NCBI): domain Eukaryota; kingdom Metazoa; phylum Chordata; class Aves; order Passeriformes; family Artamidae; genus Gymnorhina; species Gymnorhina tibicen. Next base: position 1,261,394 of record VXAZ01006775.1, on the reverse strand, counting down.
GAAGTGCATTGGAGCTCATTAGGTTTTGTGCCACTGTGAAAGATGCCAAAAAACATTAGTAAAGAGTTATCTAGTTCATGTTTTGTGGGTGGATACTAAGCAGTTTGAATAGTGAGAGGAAAGCAGTCTTATTATCTTAGAAGAGTCCAGTAGTAGTTTATTACAGAAAAGGGAGAGTCAGGGGAACAGCAGTTGTATAATTTTTTATATCCTCAAACTTTGACACTGTACTTTTTCACTACAGTGTTATCCCAGAAAATCTAAAGGTGGGCTCTCTAGAGGTTTTTGTGAAGGATCATATTTTTGAAGAAAGGTAGAGTTGGAAAAGATGCAGAAAATTAAATACATTAAAAAGTTCCCACTTGTTAAGCTGCTTTGTGAATAGTTTTAGAAGAGAGCAGCGAGGTTCAAGTTCAGACTCTAGCCTCAAGGTGCTTAGGTGCTGCAGGGTTCTCATCTGCTGCAGGACAGATGCCCAGGACATGGAATGAGTCAGAGCTTTAGCTGAAATAGAATGTGTAAGATCTTGGTCCTGTGAAATTAGGAAAAAAAGTTTGAAAATCAATATATTGAATGGTTGCCTGATCACTTTTATTTTTGAGTGATAACAGTAACACCATTGCATTAGAGGAGAGCAGCATTTCAGACTGTTGAAGGCTTGTGATGGCAAGCTGCTGAGGGTTCCCTTCAGCTGTATGCCAAACCAGAGGGAAGGACATGGATCAGAAGCATTGCCAATAGCCCTGGCCAAAATGCCCTGTCCCTCCACAGGACCTGACAGCCCCATCTCTGCTTGGCACTGGATGAAGAGCTTCCTCCTGACCTGCTGCCTGGGGGTGCAGTCTCTTGTCTCCCTGCAGATCTGGTGTGGAGATGTCCTTTTGGGTTGCGCTTAAATTTGTGCCTCGGGCACTGTTACTGGTGGCGTGAGTCCCGCCAGGCTCGGAGGAAAGGGATGCGCTCCCTGGCCGGGGGAGTTCCCGGTTAAAGAAGAGTACCTGCGAGTCTGTGCCAGTGAGCTCAGTGAACGGTGAAGGAGGATGCAGGGGAAGGGCGCGCAGGGCTGGCAAACGTGCGCCTTGCAGTTTCTAAGCGTCAGGTGAACTCTCAGGCTTCCAGAGGGTAAATCAAGGTGGTGACTGGTAGTGCGTTACTTTCCCAGCTGTAACTTGGTCTGTGTAACTCCGCAGTAAATACATATCCCTCCCTGTGAGAGCTGGCAGGGGAGTGACCTGCCCTTTAATCTCAGGGTAGCAAAATACACAAGAGGAGTTAGAAACACACTCTTAATTTCCCAGCTCACATTCTTGCACAGATATGCTTTTAATTATGTCTGGCTTTTTTTGAAAACATTTAGCTGCCCCCGAGTGACCCAGGGATTAATTTTTCTAACCTGAATCAATACTAGCTAGATGGAAAGTACTGCTGTCCTGCCATGCTGCTGGAGTGAGTGGGCTGTCCAGCAGGCTGGGCTTCATCTGGCTGAACATCAGTATTCATGAGATGGCAGCGTAGCATGAGCCAGGCACACCATCCTCCCCTCTCTCCCTTGAGGAGAAGGAAAGTTGGTTCCCAGCAGTGTTTTGTCCATTCTTTTTTTTTTTTGAGATGGGGTGCATTGCTTTGCTGAGGTGCTGGTTGCTTTTCCCTGATGAGGGTGGGAGCCTTCCCCAGGACAAGCTTTAACATGGGTTGATTTTAAGTGAGAGTAATTAATCTCTGCTAAAAACTGTTTGGCTCCTTTGTGTTGGTTTGAACATACTTCACAGAATCACAGAATCCTAGAATTGTTTGAGTTTGAAAGATCATCTAGTTCCAATCCCCCACTGTGGGCAGGGACACCTTCCACTAGACAAAGTTGTTCAGGGCCTCATCCAACCTGGTCTCAAATATTCCAGGGATGGGGCATCCACATCTTTGCTGGGCAACCTGTTCCAGTGCCTCACCACCTGTACGGTAAAGAATTTCCTTGTAATATCAAATCTAGATCTACTCTCTGTTTAAATGGTTTTTAATGGAGAATAGGTAGATAGTTTTTCATACAGTTCTGGGATGAGCACCTGCCTGAAAGTTTTGTTTCTTTACTGGGTGACCTCATTGGTATGAGTACAGCAGTCCCCAAAATACACTGCAGTGTAGAAACACCTCAGCTTGCCTTAAATGACATGTTGAGAACTAGCTGCAGTCGAGCAATGGCAGCATGGAGCTTAGCACAAGCTCATTTTCCCTGCTGCTTGTGTGCACCGAATGTCTTGGAAAATAGTATAGACATACTTGTAACACTTCTGGAAGAAGAGTGTTACACATAAAATTACTCTGATGAGCTGTCTTTGGGAGTGGTGGTGATCTTCCCCTCCATGTTTACACCTGGTATGTACTTGGGTATGGAAGAGTTCATTTCAGAAATTAGGATTAATGAGTTGAATGTCTTAAGTTTATATAAACATTATATTCAGTGTATTCAAGAACTTTAGTAGTTTTCTGTCCATTATTTCCTCTTTTTCAGTCCATTTAATTAGTGTCCTAAAGGGTTTATTCTAATACCCATGCCTGAATTATAAATATTAGTTTCCCTTTTTCCTTTTAGGCTGGCCTAAATAAGAGGCCTGATTTCATATGAAAGGTTTGTTGTAAAGATGGGTAGGGTAGAAAACCATTCTCTTCTTGGTGTACACAGCATTGCTTTAGGATAACTCGTACTTCTGCAGTTCAAGAAACAAGATTTTATTTATATTGATTTAAGAAAAAGCTTAGGGGGTTACATTTGCATATTTAATGTAGTTAGAGTTTCAGTTATTTGCATTAGCAATTGCTTCAGCTCCAATATTAATAAGGCAGGTGCTTTTGTATAAATAAAAAATGAAAAAAATAAGTGAAAAAAAGTAAAGAGATTGGCGCCACGGGTTAATTTTTGTATAGAGGTAATGACTTCCAGCCGCCACAGTAACACTCAATATTCCCTTAGTGATACCTCAAGTCAGCATAGAAATTAACTTCTGTATATTAAGTTGGCAGTGGCAAACAAAACTGAAGATGAAAAGAAAATGAAGGGACGAGGAAAAAGGCTCAGTTCCTCAGCACTGCCACAAAGAACACTCAACTCTAATTTCAAGATTTGGTTATTTCCTTTAATGCCCAACAGAGGTGAAAAATGCTATGACAGCACTGGGCCATATGCAAATCCCTTTGAAACTTGTGGGACTTAGATATGGCCTACCTTTTTTTAGTTTTTTTTTTTTTTTTTTCTGTTTTAAGGGTTTTTTGGCTTTTATTTTTTTCAGAAACAAACAGGCAAGATAGTCCTGCTAAAGGGGCCTGTTAAAAAACTTTGGGATCTTTGGGCATATAAGGATCTGTGTTACTTCACGCATCCTTTTGTTTCAATGGAGTTTCAATGGAGTTTCACTGGGTGATGTAGATTAAAGCTACTCCTGGGTGGAGCTACCTGAAGTCTTTTGCATTAATGCGGTGTCAAGTGCCCACTTAGAAGGAAAGCCTGCCTTTTTTTAGTTTTGCACCTCCTTTCATTTTGCACCTCCGTGCCTGTGGTGTGTTTGTGTAGCAGCCAGAAGAAGGTGAGGACTGGATATGTTCTCCCAGCAGTGCCTTGGAGCTTTCCTTGCACGGAGCTAGAGTGGACTTGGGGAAGCTGTCCGATCTCCAGTAATGCAATGACTGTTTTCCCTTCTTTGGAAACAGAGCAACTCTGTTAGGGCATAGGAAGGAAGCCAAAAAGTCAAATTGGCTGAGAACAAATAATGAAATTAGCTAGTGCTGCTTCCCTGACAGAGCCAATAAATGGGGCAGAAAATCTAACAAAAACCACAAATGACAATGGGGTTGTCTATGCTTTTTTAAAGTGTATGTGTGTAATATATATATTTCTATTTCTCTCTCTCTCTCTCTCTATATATATATATGTATTATTTTATTTTTTTCTTGACAGTGTCATTTAAAAACAGTCATGTGCTTTTGGAGTCTCTGGTTCTTGCCACTGCAAATTCTTTTCCTAAATTGTTAAGAGACCTGCAAAAATATAAGGAGCTTGGTATTGCTCTTGAAATGGGCAGGATCTCAGAAAGAGTTCATTTCTCTGGTAATGCAGTTAGTTCTATTTCTGTCGTGTTCAAATCCTCTCTGACCAGGAGCTCTGAATTAGAGCTGGCTATGGGTGTTAAGTGTCTCCACAGACACCTTTGCTTGTGTTGAAGAAAGGAAAGAAGGCTTAAAGGTGGATGGTCCTGTCTTTGTGTTTCCTGGAGAGGAGCTGTCCTGCACCCAGCTGGCTGAACAGGACCTGGCATGACGAGTTAAGCAAGGTGCTTGTGCTTGGCAGGAGCATCTTGCTAAACAAAAACCTGTTGCCACTTGTGTACTGTGGCTTAGAAAAACAAAACAGAACAGCCCAGAGGAGTGGATGATTCTCAGATGGCTAACCACCATCCACGAAAGTCCTGCTATATAATTTAAGGCAGCCAAAAACTGGTGGCTGCCATTGGCTGTGCAAGGGCTGAGGGCAGAAGGTGCAAGGGAAAGCAGGTGTTGCATGCACTTGTGTTTCTTCAGGTCAAATCTTTAAAATCTGTTGCTGCTGAGCATGTGGTGTACTTCATGTGAATTGTGCTACTATATGCTTGGCCCTCGGGACCGATTGCTATGTAAATGCAAATTATTTAATTAACATTATTGTTTCCGTTTGCCATAATATGATTTTTATGAGCATTTCTAGATTAAAGTTCACTTTAGAAACATAGCAATTGCTTCCAAATTGCTTTGCTGTGCACTGCATTTTAAACCCCCTTAATGCAGTAAGGAATCCTTATCATTCCTTAAGCATCAGAGGAGCAGCCAGGAAAAAAAATGTAACCAAGATGTGTAAATATAGCACTTCAGAAAGCATAACAAAAGCCCTGTTTGTTTTGACATGGAAGAACCAGTAATTCATGACTGGTAACAGGACAAAAAATACTCAGAGAAGAAACTTGTGTCCTCTGGTCTTTAAATCATAAGCACAGTTTTAGCTGACTTTCTTTTTTTTTTTTCCCTTTATTTCCTTCCCACATCAGCAGCTATGGTGCTTTGTCCGTAGAAGTTCTGTATTTGCCAAAAGTTATGATGGTCTTGCTTCTATGTGGCAAATAAGAACGGAAGATAGATGTGCCGCCTGAGGCCCCGGTGTGCGGCACTGGTCAGTGGCGTGGCACCGGCTGGTGTGCAGGATCCCGCCGATAACCCGGCCACGATGGTGTGGGCAGTGAGGGTGGAAGCTCTCGCACGCCTGGAGCTTTGCCAGGAGCTGCCTGGGTGAACATACAGCGTATTGCTTGGTGCCTTTTTGTTCATTTCCGTGGGTTGGAGGATAGCTCACAGATCAGCTGAAACACCTTTGGAATAGGAATGTATTGTTGTGGACTGTGGTTTGTCTTGTAAAGTTGTTCACGGTGAAAAATTTGAGAGCAATCCCCTTCGTTATAAATGTGAAAAAGGAAATGCGTTGGACAATGTCACATTGCTTTGCCCTGTGACAGAATTTTCCTGGAGTTTTACAAAAGTTGTTTTTTAAGTTCCTGCAGTCTTAGGACTAACCCAATTATGTGCCAGTGCATGGAATTCCAAACAGAGGAATGTTTCCATATCCAAATGTTTCTATCCTTTTTCTTCTGTGGAATTTTAGTCTGCATTAATTTAGCCAGGGGTTGGGAAATGTCTTTTATATTTACTGTCTTCTACTGGTTTGTGTTTGGGGCTTGTTTGTTTTAGGTGTTTTTTTTTAAATGGTAGCAGAGCACAAGCTTGTTGGGTGGCTCACACAAAGCAGGCAAAAGTACTTAGTATTTTCCAGTGAATGTAAAGAAAAACGTGTACAGAGCAACATCCAGTAAGGCATGGATTTTTGCTTTGAAAGGGGAAAAAGGTATCCTGTTACTCCCAGCCTGGCTTTGCATCGCTGGGTCTGAGCAGACGGTCTGTAGCTGCTAACACTTCCCTGCATACCTCTGATGGTACTACAGCTGTTGATATCTGTGGAGCTGGAACTTCACTCCTTGGTTTGGGTCTCTCCCCATGTGCCTGTGGCACCATGAGCAGTTGTGTGGGGCTTGTGAGAGTCGCTGGTGTGCTTCTGCGCTCAGTGTAAGCACATGGAGGAAAAAATAAGTGTGTAATTTGTTCCTTCGCCATAATCTATGTTTTAGCTGGGAACAGTAGCAGATCAGAATTTGCCAGTCAGAAATGGTGGTACTAGCTGATAACATACCTTTAATCTTTGATTTGCATCTACGAGGTTGGGATGTTTTTTACCCTTCCATCAGTTGACGTATGCAATGGTTTATGTTCCTGATTAATGGTTACCTCTGTGCCTCCAAGTGCCAACAAAAATCTACATTGCAGAAGTTTACCAAGTACTTTTGAGTGTTGGTGAGGAAATCTACATTGTACAGGGTGCAGTGCTGAGCTGTAACTTCGTTCTGTTTTTGGAGAGGGGAAGGGGTGTGCTTTCAAGAACAGGCTTCAGTACAGTGAAGACAGGATTTGAAGTGATTGTATTTTTTTATTTTCAGTCTCTCTTAATCCTGCTTGGGGAAGGGAAGTGGGGAGTGAAGCATTTGATTAGGCACGGGTTAGGCAGGTGGCTGGAGTGCAACGCAGTGTTGCAGTCCTTCCCTAGTCTCTGCGGCAGGGATCACCACACCTGCAGCAGCCCCCGGTCACAGCGTATCAGCTGAGTATTTCAGTTCTGAGCTGGGTGAATTAGAAGGTTCCTGTTAGGCCGGGGTGAGATCAGGGGCTGAGTTTTCTTGCAGCTGCAATAGCCTTTGGTGTATTGAGAGAGACAGAATAAGGAAACAAGAGTGAGACACAGTGTATTTTTAAACGGGCTGGAAACACAGAGGTGGGTCCTTGCTCCCCAGCCTGCACTGGGCACTGCCCTGAAGTCAAACCTCTGTGCAGAGGGGTATTTAATCTGTGCACCCAGGCATCTGGGGGGAAAAACTTGCTGCTCTGTTCCCTCCCTCCCCACCTCCTCAGAGAAATTTCATTCATAGTCAAGATGTCCAATCGGTTGATTTATGGTGTGAGGGGTATTTTTTAATTTTTTTTTTCTTCTCTTAGCTTTGCTCTTAAAAAGCCAGCTGAGTTCGGTTCTCCCAAGGCAGGAGGAACATTTTCTGTCAGTTTGATTGATCTGTGAATAACTCTGATGTTCCAAGGCATCATGTTAATAGAGTTTGTGGCATAAAGTCATGTGAAGAAAATCTAAAAATAAAGAGCGGCTTGATTAACGTCCACAGCCTAAAAAGAGCACTGCTTGTGGAGCAGCCAGAGGCTGGCAGTATTTGGAGAGGAGTTTTCTAAAAGGGGGAGCTGGAAATCACTGTGTCTGGAAATGGGACTAAATTGTCTTCAGAATAGTTTCTTTAATTGAAACCAAACTGAAAGTTTTCTTCCTGGGAAAGCGCCAGTCAGCTGTGGAGCCCATGCTATGTTGCTGGCAGTGCTTGGGCTTGGCAAGGGACAGCTGGGAGGAGAGGGCAGGAGGCTTAAGACCTGCTCACTGCCCCTGGAGGCCCGCATGGGCACTGCCTGCCAAAGTAACCTCATCAGTTGCATGGTGTAAGACTCCTTACTGATACTGCTGGATTTTTCTTGTGGTGTTTCTGGTCATGCTCCAATGCCTGACAACCTTTTCAGTGAGGAAATTTTTTCAAAATATCTGATCTAAACCCTCCCTGATGGAACTTGAGACCAGTTTCTCTTGTCCTATCACTTGTCCCTTAGGAAAAAAGACTGACCTCTACCTGTCTGTAACCTTCTTCCAGGTAGTTGTAGACACAATTGGAGTGGTGGATGTTGGTCAAAGAGAAGTCCTATCATCTTGGTGAGCAGGATCAAGACCTGATTGCTGAAGTTGTGCCTCTTTCTCACTCCCCTGTCTCCAGAAACCAGATGGATCATGTTCGGCAACACCAGAGCAGGTCTCAGCCGTGGTGGGGCAGGTCACAGCCACAGCCTGACCCGCAGCCTGAGGAGACTTGTCACCTGATGTGCTCTCCTGGAGATAGGGAATGCATACTATATTGAATCCATGCAGAATAGTGATATTTTTCTGAGTGCAAGCCAAGGTTTTGTGCTCTTGCCCAGAGCTGGGAAGCTGGCAGGAGCTCCCTGGTATCTGGGAAGCCCTGTGCCTGTGAGGAGGTACAGGCATGGCAGAGATGCTGGGTCTCCTCTAGGTGACTGAAACCCACCCCCTGGAGACCACAAACCTCCTCTTCTACTTCCCTCTTCCCTCCATGCTTACTGCTGTTGGTAGCAGGATCCCACACAGCAGGTTGAGGGAGACATCTGAGCCATTCCTCCTTATTAACGATATTCCCTACATGGCTGGAACTTGTCCTGTTCAAGGGCTTGGAAATTTTGTGTGGGTGACCCTCTCCAGTCCAGATGTGAGTCCCCGTGATGTCCCTCCTGAGAGATGGATGGGTTCCATATGCCATGACTGTGCTGGCCACAGTGAGGGCTTGGCATTGTCAGCTGGCAGTTTCACTCCATGAGCCCTCCCCTCTGGACAGCTCTGGCTGAAAGCTACCAGGAGGAGGAAGGCCTTTTCTTGTTATTTTTGCTTTTTTCACCCCCCTCCTCTCTAAGTCCATAGTCCCATTCTCTTAAAAATCCTTTAGTAATTTTATCCAAACCAAGTGGGCATTTATGTTTCTTTGGGGGGTTGGGGCTTGTTTGTTTGTTTATTGTTATTATTTTTGGATATAAACTCTCCAGGACAAGTTGTCCTGTGCAGTCAGTAGGGAAGCTATGAAGATTTTCTGAAGATATGCTTAAGACCATGCCTTACTGGGACCATGTGGTAGAAAGGTTCATGACCTGATGACTTGGAATACCACTTTCTGTCATTCCTTGTCAACCTTTTCCTGTGTTTATATGGTTTTTTAAATAGCTGGGCAAAAAAGCAAGCTAAACCAACCAACCGGCCCAAGGCCAGGACTGGAAAAACTCTTCAGATTAGAAAAAAATGCATGTGCTTGGAAACCAGATATGGTTTTATTTGAAATGAAACAGAACAATCACAGTTTATCTGGAGGAGTTTTTTTTTTTTTTTTTTTTTTTTTAACAGACGAAACAGGTTTGATATTTAAAGACTTGTAAGACTGGTAAGGAATCATATTTTGTGACCACTGTTTTCAATTTTTAAGACATTGTTGTAATAGTGATAGGAAATGTCCTCTGTACCTTTCCTTTCCAAAGGAGCCCCATTCTCCAAGTAAACTGTATATAAAATGAGGTCTGTGACTGATGTGCATCCCCAACCAGTTTGTGATTTCATGTTAATGATGCCATGCCATAGGGCAGCTCAGTCCTTGGTGGCCACTTCAAGTCTGATTGGGAAAGCACTGGATCAAGCTTGCTACCATGGGATGGCAGTTCTGACCAACGTGAGATGCATGGAGCAGAAAAAAGTTTGAGATTCCTTTTCCTAAAGGAAAGATGAAATTTTGTTCTTGTTGGCCTTGTCATCAGAGACTTTCTGGTATGTCAGCTGGAACAGAGGATGAATCCCCACTGAGCACTAGATGTTTGACTGCTCTTGTACCAAAATGAAGGCAGATGCATTTGAAGAAGTTTGTATGATGACTGCTTGCTGTTTCTTCTAGCTCTGAATTTATTGTTCACCAGAGTTAAATTCATAAAAATGCATATGTTGCAGATGGGGAAGTGTTAGAGGAAATGCATCACTCAAGTATGTTCAAGGAAAAAAGCCACTAAGTGGGAAAGGTAAGAAATGTTCAAGGGTTTTTTGTGGAAGAGAAGAACCATAAGTATCTCTGCCAAGGCCAGGTTGAAATGAGGCTTTAAACACCTTTGTCTAGTGGAAGGTGTCTCTGCCCATGGCGAGTGGGTTGGAACTGGAACATCTTTAAGATCCCTTCCAAGCCAAACTGTTCTATGATTCTATGAGGTATTTCACTATTTGAGTGATAAGGACAGGAAGATATGTGGCTGGCTGAGCAGACTGAGATATCGATCTAGTATTGTATTGTGTTTTCTTATGATATAGGATAATGATGCATTATCTTTCACTTCAGGAAATAATGGCTTAAAAGGTTTTTGAGCAAAGAGGCTGTTGACTGTAGAAATAAAATTAAATGGATGTTAGATGAAACTGGCCGGAAGAGATCCTGGAATTTAAAAGGACTATTGTAAAGTAGGTGTTGGCACTTTTTCAGTGAGGGTGTGCCACCCTGTAGCCCTTTTTCCTAAAATTAGAGGTTGCATGTGCCAGTAGAAATTGAGTGGAAGCTGAGAGCTGCTGCCTTTTGCGGAGTCCATAGAATGCTACAAGGTCCAGCTTTGGGGGTGTCTGCTGGAACGTTTGGGATCCGTCCTGGGAGGTTTGTGCTGCATGCTGCCACCACTGGTTGTGCAGAACTCGGTGGTGCTCAAAACAGATGGACTATGGAATAACTTACTGATTCTTCACAGATTAGTCTTCATAAAGTAGATGTCCCACACATCATGCCTTTGGCTGTTTCTAACAGGCTCCGAGTTTTATGCCTGTTGTATTTCAGATATGACATTACCAAGGAAGGTGGTGAAAAGGTTGTGCTTTGACTCCATGGTACTTTGAGCCCTCTCAGAGTAACATTGCTCACCCACCATGGTGGCATTTATCTGAATGTACTGGTGGTGTGGTAAACAATTTATGGGAGATGTTATTAGCACCTTGTAAATCCCAAGGACAGCTGACCACAGTCTATCTTAAAATAGCCTTCTGTTCACAAAAGTGTGAAAATTATTGGCTTGCATGTAGACTTCCTTATTAAAAAAGTCTCTGGTTTGGTAAATGTCATTATTATTTTAACCAAATTAAGCTTCCTTTACCCTTTTTGCAATCTGCTGTTAAGAAAAATCCACTTTTATTAAGCATTCTTTCTTAATACTTTCTCAATCTTCATGGTCCAGAGCACAGTTGGGGAGGAACAAGAGAAGAAAGTTAAAAGTGGACACTTTCTCCTAACTACTCCACTTTTCTTTTTAAGAACTTTTAATGAGAATCCTTCATTTTTCAATAGCAACCCGTGTCTTTCATTTTCCTGCATTCGTTTCTCCTGGCCAAAGTGTGCTGTTAAAGAATAATAATGTTCATGGCATTCTGTGTATTTTTAAATGCAAAGAAATGGTTGGACTCAAGAATAGCATGATTGTAAAGCTTTGACTCTCTTTGTAGGTGCACATGCATTTGATAGTGTGAGGTTTGAACTATACTTACAGCTTTCTTATATCAGCTGGCAGTCCCTTTGAAGGGACACTTGTCATTTTTCTTTTATTTTATTTGCCTCTGCCCGGAGGCAGCATGTATTAAAAATACTAACAAGTGCTTCCACCAATGCCTGATGGAACAGCTTAGTAGTTTAGTCATCAGATGTAGAAATATCTGGCATTTTCAAAAATTGGGACTCAAAACGCCTCTCAGGATCTGTCTCCTCAATACTGGTGTTACTGTTTCATTAGGTTGGGAATTCTTCCTGCAGCATATGAATCCTGATCAGTCCAGGAGCTTTCAGTGATGGGTTTCAATGCATCTCTAAGTCTTGTGGAACTGTTGGCCAGGCTTTCTTCACTGGAACAAACACACCATTTCTGTGCTTCACAGCTTAGGAGTTGGTAAGGAAGATGCCTACACAGGAGCTCTAGGCTTCCTGCCATCTAATTTTAGGGCAGCTTGAAAACCAAACATTTAGTAGAAACAAATGAATTGAACTCAGTCAGCAAAGGAATTGGCTACCAAAAAAGGAAAAAAAAAAAAAAAGGACAGATCTTGGTATTAGTCCTGTGTCAATAAAGCACATGTCATATCAAGTTTCAAATATTGATGATTATTTTCTTTGACTGTCTCTTGATGTCCATTTTCTGAAGTTGAGACAGAGACAGGAGAGTAGAACTGCCAAGAATTTCTTTTTTAACTTCATTTTCCTCCACTGAGAAAGCTAATTGTATCTCTTTCTGAACCACTTAATTCACTGCCTGTCATGCTCTTCTCTCAGTGTAAACTTCCTTGGGTCTATCGCCACAGTCCCAGCAGAGGAGGAAATTAGGGTCTCTAACAGAAATAACCTACAGCTTACATAGCATAAACAAATATTGGAAAGCAAACGCTGACAGGTTGGGGAAAAATGTTTTTTAAAAAAAGGAAAGTAATAAAAAAGAAAAGATTAAATGCAAACACAGTGCCCTGCAGTGTTTAAAACACTTCCTTATAGTCTGTCAGACTACATGTTCAGGACCTTTGATCAGGATGGAGGCTGTTTATTTCCTGTACAAACCAGCTTATACATTGATCAATGCATTGTTGATATAGTGAAGGTATTCATTCCCTTTACTGGCCTCTTTGGGAGGCCTTGGACTTGACAACAGTATTGTGAGCATTAACATGGGTATCTGAGGCGTGGAGAAAATGCAAAGAGAAACAAGAGGATGGAGTTGATCACCTATTTAAGGGAAGAATGCTTGGAGGGGTTTCTGTGGAAAGAAATGCAATGGGGTGAAGGTTGTTCACACTTAGAAGAGACCATTTGGGAACCACTGGCTTAAATAATCAACCATTTTCCTTGCCGTACTGGGAGGACCTGCTGCAAGACTCCTGTAATAGGAGTTGTTTCTGACTGGTCAGACCCTGTGGGAGGGGGAAGGCATTAATTCTAAAAGAAACCAACAAAAAAACAAAAAAGCCTTTAAAAAATTCCATCTGCCTTAGAACTTTGCTGCATTTTGGTGCAAAAATTTAGCTTTTTCCTCAGGGTGGACCCGAATGCAGAGTTATGCAAAGAATAACCTGAACTTTGTATGTACAGTAATGGGATCTAAAATAACTTTTATTAGAAAGGCAAACTTGCTTAGCTGGAAAGTGAAGAATTATTTACTTTTTATCCCAGCTGTTTCAAGTCTGAGACGTCAGGCTTAAAGTGACCTGCTGGAGATCTGTAATGAAGCTGTGCAGTTTGCTACCGCTGGCTCTTGCGGAGGCCAGAAGTTTTCGTGCCATCAGACAGCATCTGTACAAATTTATGAAAGAGAAATCCATCAGATGCTTTTAAAAAGAGAAAAATCCCCTCCCAGTTCCTGGAATGTGGGAGCTGCAAATCGCTCTGTTGCTGTCTATAGTTACTACGATGGATTTTGCCTGGTTTTACCCCACCATACACATTTTGTTGTGGACCACTATCGGGCAGTATTTGGATTAGGGAAACCTTTGGCCTGACCTCTTGTCAGTCATTCCAGTGACTCATGCAGCAAAGGTTAACTACAAACCACTCTTTGGGAACCTCCGATCCCCACTCATTTTTAACAGAGCGCTAATTCAATATTGTTATGGTTACTTGGACTACAGCTGGGTGGGATGAATTCAGTTTTCCATCTCAGTCCACACGTTTCCTTTGTCACATAAAGTTCTTTTCCGTCTTTGTGAAGCACTCTGTAAAACATGAATAATGGCTCTTCTCTGTATGTGTGTGTTATTTCACCTAAAAAACAGCCCCCTGGCATGTATTTGAGCACTGCTTTGGGGTTAGTGGGCATTAAATATCAATACTATTATCCCAACAAGAGGAGCAGGAGGTGAAATTCCTTCATCCATCATCTTCCCCGAAATGAGTGATGCAGAGTAGGAGCCTCCTGTTTGCAGAGAGGGCAAGCTGTTATCTGTTAATGTGGCAGCATTTCGCCAAATGATTAGACTGTCAGAATTGCAGCAATTTGAACACGCTGAGCAAGCTTTTATATACACAGGAACAAGATGCCGGCGTTGGATTGCTGAAGAGGAGTAACAGGCGCTGGAGATTGACAAGTGCTTGGCAAACCCGTGTTCCTGGGGCTCATCAGACATTCACGGCTCTTATGCAATGCTGGTGAAGAGCATACTCAAGTGGCTTCATCATAGCCTGGGTGACATCTGGTGACATGCAGTTAGGCCTGTCATGTTTTTTGGGGATGAATTCATTTTCACAATATTTGAATGGAATCCATTTATGCAGAGTGGAAATATTCTGGCATATGCAAGTGATTTTCAAGACTAATATTTTTGGTCCATCTTGTATTTGGTGACAAAAGCGTAATTAGCTGCACTTAGCCACGTGCTATTTTATGGAGTAGTTTTCTGGATTTCTGTGCTTCTTGCTGGCTCTGCTCCTCCTCTGCTCCCTCCTGATGAACGTAGCTACAACTGTTGGGATGAGGAGGAGGGAGCACAGGTACACTTGGCAGCTTCCTGTGATCATAACTGGGGCTCCAAACAAATGTGTCTGCTGGCAAAAGCTGGCTTTTCTCTCCCTCCAGCAGCTGGAGAGTTTACATTGCACTAAACAGAGGCTTGCACACTAAGTGGTTTTTGATCCTCTGATATGCTCTGCTTCAGTAGTGGAGTGTATTATTGTTTCTCTACCAAGTTAGCTGGTTGTTCTGCTTTGGTGTTGCTGAAGGCAAGTGTTGGGAATTGGGTGGTTTAGGTTTTTGTTTTCCTTGACCTCAGAAGACGACTGTGGGTTTGATCCTGCATTGCATCCGAGCTGAACTCAGGTTTAGAGTGGGTTAGGAGTCTGTTAGGAGTTCCGTTAGGAGCTTTAGCTTGTTCTTCAGCTGTCTGTGACAGAGGTGTGCAGAAAGTAGGATTTAACTGTATAGAAGATGCTTCTGTGCTGTGCCACACAACCTGAAGCTGGGTGGAAACTTCTTGACCTTGTTCTATTGATCAGTAGTGTCTAACCTTTGGGCCTCTAATAACTCTAATGAAGAAGACCTTATGCAGTAAACCAGTGCAAAGTGTGTGGTCCTTGCAGTAGGTGAGATGTGGGTTGGAACAGGAATGCAGAAAGGCAAATGCGCTTTGACGTTTTGTCCTGCTTCTGGTGGGAGCATCCTGAGAGCCGCTGATGTGAAACACACATTTAGCAGCTTGGGTAGGGGTAAATCTGCTTTCTGTAGTCCTAGTCACACCCAAGTGCTAATGATTGTTTTGCTGAAAGGGGTCTTTTGCTGAAAGGTGTGTGCAGCTGTGGAAAACAGGATGAACAAGGGGGAGAAATACTAAAATAGAGTTTCCAAATGTTCTTCTGCAGCTTGTGCCTCTGAGTCTTAATGCATGCTCTGGCTTAGGCTCCATTTAACACTTGCACCTTGGAGACAGGCTGGCAGGGCTCAGGTGTACTGCAGGTGCAGGTACAGGTACTGACAGGTGGAGGCTCAGGGCAAACTCATTTCAGGTTAGCCTAAAGCAGCATGCCAGGTGAAGAAGTATTGTGAAACTCTATTTTAGCTATTTGCTTCTGTGTCTTTGAGAGAAGGTGATCATGAATGTAAACCCTCTTATTTTCTTTTTTTTCCCCCCCAGTGCAGTACTGTTATGATTAAAAAAACACCCACAAAAACCTCATATAAACTTCCGAAGTGCCTATCACGAGGTAAGGATAAAAAAAGGTTTCTCATTGTTAAAATGGGCATTTTGAGAGTACCATCAAGGCATTTTGGAGAATGGAGGTGTTTTATTTTTAATGAGAAGAACTAAAGAATAAAAAATAGTAGCCTTGGAGAATTGCAGATCAAAGGTTTCTTCATTGTAAAACAAATGAAAGGTTTCAGTCCTAGAAGTGATGAATAAATTGATAAATTTTTAATAGGAAGAACAGGCTATAAATGGTAATTTAATTCTTTGGGGGAGAGAATCATTTAAGCACTGTTTAAAAAGTCCAGATTTTTTTCCTGTGGAGATTATAATGATAACTGAGGGGAGGACTGGGAGAGTGCGCAGTGTGGCCAGGACTGTTGTGCTCAGTGCTGCTTGCACTCACCGCAGTGCTCGTGTCCTTCCCAGTGGTGGGAGGTGGATGCCTGTCTGCTTCTTGCAGAAGCTTGGTTGTGCCCTTGTCCTTTTCCTTTTCCCAGGTGCATCTGGGGACATCAGCCTTGTGGGGGGGGGGAACTAAATGCTTAAAATAAGAGTTCAGACTTACCAATGTGCCCATACTCGCAGCTCCCCTGTGCCTCCGCTTTGCAAGAGGCAGAGCCCAGGGGGGAAATGGTTGGGACCGAGTGTCCCCTGCCCCAAGCCACCCCTCTTCTCAGTGACAGGGATGTGTGGGGCTGTGGGATTGAAAATGGACCCTCATGGAAGGAGTAGATTGTCTGGAGTTCTGGTGCAGAGGGGTCTCAGGCAGCACGGGGTAAGCAGGAGGCTGGGGCAGGAAGGGCAGAGCTGGGAGAGGAGGACTATGGCCTTTGTGGGATAAAGCAGGAGTTACGACGTGTAGGCTGGGGAAGGGGCATTTAATGGCATTCGCCCAGGGCAGCTCACTGCTACAAGACTGACAGGATGATGGGTGCTGCCAAATTTGCATAATAGCACCACTAATAAAGGCCTTGAGGTGTCTGCTGATGGCTTCTCCATCGCCCGCTGCACACAGCCCTTGCACTGGGCTCATCCTCCTCTCTGTAGCTGTGACCCACTTTTCACTTCCTAAACCCGATTTTATTTGTCATCTGTGGGGTAGCCTGGCCCAGCTCTGCGGGGAATCCTGTCAGCTCCTATATGGTGTTCTTGCATGGCCAGTGGCTGGGACCACAACCCACTGCTATGTCCCTGCTTGGGGGACATCTGAGTTGCCAGTATCCCAGTCTGCCTCTTCCAGTGATGCTGTCATGCTCACTAATTTTTTCCCCTTCTCTTGGCAGTGTTCTGAAAGTTAAAATAAAGAAAAATGGAGGAAAAAAGGAAATACTTGCCTCTTGCTTGACATTAATTCCCTGATTGTAATCTTTATTCATGTTTCCATCCCCTGCCAGTTCTCTCCCCTCGCTTTCCTGTCACACCTCTCCCAAGCCTGGTGGATGAAGAAGCTCCACCACAGCCCTTGTTTGGGGAGATGGACTCGCTTCACAGACCCAAGTGGCTGAGCCATACCTCATGCCCCCGGTAACAGCTATTTTGGAGAGTGCAATGTGCTACTGCTCGCACTAGTGATTGAATTCTGATTTCTTTCTGACCCCTTAGAGCAATGCAGGAAACAAAATTAGTTGTATTTGCAAGGTTCAGAACAGGACCTGTTTTGCAAGTGGCTGTGTCTCTACCACAGTTGAATATCTTTAATACTTTCAGCAAAATAAAAAGCATAAAATGCCCACTTCGACTCCAACAAAAAAGTTTGCTAAGAAAAGGTAATGTTTTTGACGAATGTTGCATTCTTGTATCAGTTTATACTGAAGCGGCTTAGAAGGCATGATGGGACTTGTTAGTCATGGGTATAATTTTTTGGTGAGCTTTTGGCTTACAGGGAGTCACAAATGTGTGTGTGCATTCAGACCTTTGCTGTGTCACTGGATTCCTGACGATATGCCTAAGCTCTAACAGCTGGTCACAGTGGTAGAAAGCTCCAAACTGAGAAGCAGGGTTGAGCTCTCCGAGTTTAACCCTGTGGGGACTGCAGATGGGCAGTGTTTACTGTGAGACATTGTAAGAGTTTTGTATGTAGCTTAAATAGCAGCACTGCTCCCCTCCCCACCCCTTGCACGCTTACCCCAGCCCAGGTAATGAAAGGTGCACTGATAAAGTTTCATCATTTAATTTCTTAGCTTGCATCAACTTCAGGTGGTAAGTGGATAATTCAGTGTTATCATTAAGAGTGTAACTGAAGTTGATTCCACTGTGCTGACCAGAATTGTATTTTTCAGCCCTCACGAGGTTTGACCAAATGTTTGTTTCAGGTGGATTCTCCCATCCCTTTTAAGTACTTTTCAGCTTTACTTTGTATGGCTGTTCCAACTGTTTGTTGTTAGCCTGAAATCAAACCTAAATCCTGAAGAAGGTTAAACAGTAATGTCTGGAGGTTACATTGGTACAAAAGTGGTTCACCTTGGGAAACTCATATCTATATCTAGCTCACTGTTCTCTTTAAGAGCTTATGGGTCTGATTCAGGCTCGTGTTTATTTTGCAGCATTGCTTTGGGTAGAGCTGCTGCTGTTTTTTCACTGATGTGTGAGATCAGAGCATGCCTTGTGGAGTTTAACTCTTTGCACTCACAGCAGTAAGCTTCTGAAAGCACGTGAGCTGATTTTCAGCCAAGTGGTATTTGCTGCTCCCGTTTTTCCCCTGCCTCTTTATCAGGGCAGCAGAGGGAACTTGAACCTCTGGAGAGATGGCAGTGAATGCTCAGAAGGAACCCAGGCTTCTCAGTGTAGACTTTTTATCAAACAGGCTTGTATGAATCCACACATTTATGCAAATTTCATTCAGTTTTGACCCAGTGAAAGGTTTTGCTTCAGCAGAGAAATAAACCCTTTAAATCTCATCAGCTTGGATGTTTTAACAGAGCTAATGCACACAAACCTGAACGTTGTATTGAGTCTGTCCACAGTTCCCTCCTCTCCCAGAAGCCTGGCTGAGAGCAGTGTCCAGAGTAAACCAGCACAGCGAGAGTTGAGAGTTTGTACAGGGTATGTGAGGGCGTTATGATCTTGAGTATATTTTAACTGGACACTTCTCTCTCCCNCCCCCATTCACCACTTTTTATTATTTTTAACATCTGTGTTTTAAAGGAAGACTGGAAAGTTTCTTTGTCTGGCAGCGTAGATAGAAATACCTGGATTCAGATGATTACGAGTTTAATTTGCTGGCCCTTAAATACTTGCCTTCGCTAACACTGCACTCTAGTGACTTGCACCATTGTGTTTGCTGTGCTCGCTCTTGTCTTCCAGATTTCTGTGCCCCTAGATATGGCTTGTTCAGCTGCTGCTGTTCAGCTTAGCTTTTCAAATTCTGGTTGCCTGTCCATACTCCAGCCTTCTGCTCGTAGCAGAGGTTGAGTTCCTGCATTTTTCTTCTGTCCCTCTTAGACCTGTCCAAGAGAGCTGTGAATCTGCCTGTGCTGAATGTGTGACATTGATGCCAAAACCGCTAATGCCACTTAATTCCAACTCCAGCAGTGATGGTGAAGTAATAACTGAAGGATTGCACAGTCAGTGCTGGACAGAGCATCATTTAGTGATGTGAAATGTGTTTCTGAGTTGACTGGAAAAGGCTTTCATAGCTACTAGCTCTCCTACACTTGCAAAGGGCTGCGTGGTTTATTTGCTTTATTGTGGTATTGGTTTTGAATAACTCCACATGAGTTTAAAGCTTAGGAAATGGAGAAAATATAAAGGGAGATACAGGCGGTGTGACAGTCAATCAGATGGCATATGGAAATGAAAACTGACAGGAAAAGAGGTCGTAGCCATCAACACTATTATAGCAATGTGCAGAGATAAATCCAGAATCCACGTTGTAAAACTGATCCTTTAATTGGAAAATGGTGAATTTCTTGGCACAACACTTCAAGTGTTGGAAATGTAAGGTATGTAGAAAGAAATGGTATTTTCTTTTGTATACACTCTTCTGTGGGCTAGCAAATGTGAAACATGATTACTTATGATTTCTGTTCATTTAAAAGGACATTTTATTACCAGTTTTATGGCTTAAGTTTCCAAAATTAAATTCTTTATTTGTATAGCTGAGATTAGATTAAATTTGATACTTGTCCTTAACACAATTGGTAACTTTGGATCTTTGTTCTTAATAGTCAGAGAATCACAGACTGACTGAGGTGGGAAGGCACCTCTGAAGGCCGTCTAGTCCGAGCCTCTGCTCAGAGCAGGGCGAGTTGAGAGCAGGTTGCTCGCAGCCTTGAGCAGCTGAACTTGGAACATCTGCATGGAGGGAGACTCCATAATCTCCCTGGGTAACCTGTGCCAGTGCCTGACCACCCTCATGGTGGAAAAGCGATTGTGTGGTTTTTTTCTTACATTTAAAAAGAGTTTCCTGTATTTCAATTTGTGCCCACTGTGTCTTGGCTGTAATAATATTCCTCATACAAATAATTTGTATTCAACCTTTTGGTAAATTATATTGGCTCATTCATCCTTGTAATTTCCTGAAAAAATTAGAATTATTTTTTTCATAGGGAATGTGGCTGAATCAGGGCAGAAATATTTTTTTTCCAGAAATCAAAATGTGAAGTTGGGTCTTCAAAAACAAGTGTATATCATTGAATAAGAACTCTCACCACTTCCCCCGCCCCTGGTT
Source organism: Gymnorhina tibicen (assembly GCA_013399875.1). Taxonomy (NCBI): domain Eukaryota; kingdom Metazoa; phylum Chordata; class Aves; order Passeriformes; family Artamidae; genus Gymnorhina; species Gymnorhina tibicen. Next base: position 1,241,274 of record VXAZ01006775.1, on the reverse strand, counting down.
TTATATGTGAGAGGGTTGTTGATCCCCCACCACCCCATTAAGGGTTATATTTATGACCAAATAATATTTTATAAGATCTTTATTATAAGTTGCCACTTCAGTGGATGTATTATGTCATAAAATTTACTAGATACAAGATCAGATTTCTGATTTTTTAAGTGTGTCGTAAAAAATAAAACTTCTGTGTGGAAAAACGAATGGCAGTAACAGCAGTAAGATCTGAGGCCTCTTTCCCGATTTTCCTCTTCCTTAATTAACTTAAAATTGCACTGGACAATCCTCAAGTAATGTGAAAAAGTGGCATTTAATAGATAGAAATTATTAAGAAACTTTCAGCTGTCCTCTGGGAATATGCCTTAGTGCTTCTGTGTTCTTAAGGGTGCCAAAAATATCCCCAGTAATTCTCAAACTCTTTTGGCAGATGAAGGCAGAATGACTGGTTTTACAACAATCAAGATCAGATGGTGGCAGATCTATCATACACTTTTCTATATTAAGAAATATGTACACTGGGAAATAAGCCGTGATCATATGTTCCTTCTCTTTCCATCAATTTGTTGCTAGCGAGTTACTGTTAGCATTAGCGTCTGTGAAAGATGGAAGACAGTAAGAGTGCAAATCAGTCGTGCTCTACGTGCTTTTTATTTCAAATATTCTTAGTGTGGTTTCACTGCTGTCTCAGGGAAAAAAAAAAAAAGTTCAGTTTTCTCTTTCACCTAATATTGAGAAACTGTCAGACACACTTTGATACTTCCATGGCTTGAGACAGCGGTGACCACAAAGAAAAATACACCTTTTCTGCTAAGTCTTTGTTTTTTTCAGTCAGAGGTGAGCTTATACTGTTGGCAAGAGAGACTGCCTTTGTTCTGCTAATATGCATCATTTTAGCCATGGATGAGTCTTGGGAAACGAAAGCATTTAATTTTCTATCCCAACCAAGCGATCTTGTGAGAAACCACAGCTAACATCGCAGAGCACTTCTGCTGCATTTGCAGGAACAACCGTGGCTCTTTTTGTATTTGCCTGTTTCTTTTGAGGAATTCCTACCCCTTTCTTTGTCGTTTTTGTTTTACTAAGGGTTCTGTTCTTAGAAATTGCTCTTATATTTTTCTTGTAGTTGCCTTTATCTTTGAGCAGTTTTCCAGTCCATCAGAAGCAGTTGTAAAGTTGCTTCTGCACAAACTTTAAACCTGATACATGCCTGTAAAATTGTAGTTCCATTCATGCTGAAAATGCAAAACCTCTTCTTGTCAGGGTGTGCAGTCAGTCTTGCTGATGTTTGCTACCATCACAGTGATTTGAGTCATCTTCTATTTGGGGATGTAGTTTCACCAGCTAAAATGGACAGTAGTATCTGCATCCAGTCTTATATCAGGACGACCCTTATCTTCCTGTATTGTCTTGAGCCGGACTCCATGTCCAATCAGGCATCCTCTAGTCAAAGATAAATGAATTGGCTTAGATCTGAAAACTCTGTATGAGGAGTCATCCTAGTCCCAGTTCCTTTAGGTAGTTTGTTCCACAGCTACAATTCAAAGCTTGACTTTTGGCCTGTCCGTCTTGTTTACAAGTCTACACGTGAAATAATAAAAGGATTCAAAAATTCCTTTTCCTTTAGTTGGAGCTTTGTAATATAAGCTGTAATTACTTTCCTTTGTTATAAAGAACCCAGGTCTGGATTCAGGAAGCAGGGCTGCTGCGAGAGCCCAGAAGGTTGATGGTTTGTTATAATTATTCGGGAGTCTGTTGATGGGAATGCCTGCCCTGGTGTTCCCAGCATCTGGCCTGTGTCAGGCTGAGAGGGAAGCTCCATCCGTTTTTTTCTCTTCTTTATTTTTTCTTCTGATCCAGAGGATAGCTGCAGGAGGATACCTCCCTGGCTCCCAGCCAGACCCCGGAGCGGTGCTGCTCTCCTCTCGCTTTCCCCACGCGGTTTGTGCCTTGGCTCTGCCATCTCCTTAGCAACTCGGAGCACACCAGCAGCACACAGCCACACAGCCCCCGGGAGCTGCAGCTCTATTTATAGGCAGCCGAGCCTGGATGAAAATTTCCAGAATGCTCTGGTAAGGCCTCTACGGGCACAAAAAACTTACGGGTCCTGTTAAAGGATCTGGCTTGGCACCGTATCTCAAAGTCCTGCCCTTTGCAGGATGCTCAGCCTTTGCAGTAAAACACACTCACTCTGATACACAGCGAGGATTTGCTGTTTACATAGCTGCTAATTCACCTTTCAGGAATCATGTTCTCTGTAACCCAGGTTAGGAAGTGAAATGCAGGTGCAAAAACAACAGCCTGGGGTAAAATCATGTTGTAACAGGCAAAGTCTCAAGGATGATGCCCTGTCTGTGATGTTTTGGTTGTTTTGTTTTTTTTTCTATTTCAGGGATATGGCTTAGTGAAATCTTAGAAAACGAGAGAGGAAAATATTTTTTCTGAGCTTTGTGGTTAGGTTTTTCTTTTTTTAATTATGTTTCTTCAGGCTGAATTCTACATCAAAACCAAGACTTAATCACTGGTTATATTGCTTACTGTTGTTCTGCAAAGGTTTATTGATTCAAGCATTTCCCTTAGTCATATGAGAAATTAAGTAAAGAGTGTGTGGTAGTGCTAAGAACAACTCCAGGTATTAAAGAAGTAAGTGATAATCCATTAAAATGGGATGGTTGGTGACCTTGAGTAGGACACCTGTTTTCATGAATTTTCATGTATACTGAACTGAAACTGTGAGATGCCCATGAAGGAATTTAGTATTTATTGGCAGATAATACTGTTTAGGTGAATCTGATGAGCTTTTTGAAGATCCTGAAGTTCTGTATCTAGTTGTATGAAAACTTCGTACTTTTTTATCTGAGCAAAATCATGATTAAAGACTTCCATAGGGGAGTGAGTTTTTTTTTCTTTTCTTTAATCCTTGTATCTGGACCTCATATACCAGTGTAGGAGAATTTTGTGTCCTGATCCTAGGGCATCCCTCCCAGATTTCCCTCATAACCTTCATTCCCTGCAAAGGACTGCTAATGGGAATAGCCTTGGTAGGAAATGTCACTCCNCAGTCTTGCTGATGTTTGCTACCAAGCCTTGGTAGGAAATGTCACTCTGCTTTTGAAATACTCTTTGATGTCTCAAAGTCATGACTGGAATTGTTCTCCGGGACACCATGGTGAGAAAATAATGCCTGTCTTAGACTGGAGTAGGAGCAAGGAAAGTCCAAAGCAGCATTTCACCTACTCCAGTTGGTAGGAATATAGGAATTACATGCTTTAGTGTGTGCTTCTACATGCAAGGAGAACATGGTGAGGTGAAGACATGCACTGTATAGGCAGGCTGATTGACAGCCCAGCTGGTGCAGATCAGTAATTGGAAATTCATTGCACATAAATCTTCTGGTACTTACCGTGAGACATGGGAAGGAGAATATCTGAGCTCTGAAGCAGTTAACTCTTTCAGGGCCGTCTATGAATATGTTCAGCTTTCAAAGTAGCAAGACTTTTCAAGTATTTCTCTTTAAAGCCTTCATTTTTTGTTGTAGCAAGAAGAGTGCTGGTGGAAAAAAAAGCCACCACCATGTGCTTCAATTGATAGCATTTAGGTGAACAGCGTTAAATATTTAATATTTATTTCTTTTACACTGCAGCTTCAGATTGTCTTGGAAAATCATCTTTGTATTTAGTGGTGAACACATTTTTGCCTTTACGGAATGCATCTTGCACATGTTGACTGCCAATTTCATGTCTGATTTACCTGATTTGTGTCTCCACATTGGTGGGCTTATTGTATGTTTGTCCATGTGCCAGCAGACTCTGCAACTGTATTTTAAGAGGTCTGTTCATGTCTAAATATTTATATTCTTTTCTGTGAAGCTGAGACTGATTGTATGTGCTAGCATCTTCATCCCTGCACCCCCCTTCTTCCTCCAGTCCAAGTGTGTGGTTTTGGTACGTTTTCCTTCTCACTTGATTTCAACACTCCGGTGATTTCCACAATACAGTTTTGAATGTATAATTGGTTTCTGGTGACCACATTTTTTCTCATTTATTTTGGACTGCCTCTGTTCTGTTACGCACATATTTGTCTCTTCATTAATGTCACTGTGAATTACAGATGAGAGGCTAAGTGTGGATAAATTAGTAACTACACGAAACGGAAGGTGGCATTTAACTTTGTGAATTATTTGTGTGGGCACAGGACAGCTAATGAATACCTGAGGATGTGAACAAACAAGCAGTGCCAGCGTTCAGGGCTCTGCTGTCAACGCAGTTCACAGCGTGGTGGCTGGGAAGGGTGGGGGACAGTGCAACCCTGCTGGGTTTTAAGGCCCACTCTTCTGGCAAGCGCTGTGGGTAGGTGGAAGTGCTGGTTGTGGTTTTGGAGCCAAAAGTCGTGCTTGCCTCCAAGGGAACAGTTGTCTCTGTACAATAAATAGAAGACTGAATAGTTTGCATCTCAGTCCATAACGTATTGAGACTTCTCTTGACCCTTAAAATGGTGTAAAACAGTCCAGAATGGTGTTTCTTGCTGTAAAAATGCAGTGCTTGGATGAAAGCCTTCCTTCAGGATGGGCCACGTTCTCTGCTTCACTGCCTGTGGTAACACTTTATTCATTTATGTCAGGAGAAAACCTTTTGTCTTCAGCTGAACAACTTCTGCTTTGCTTGCGGTGCCCTGCAGAAACATTACAAGAGGTTTCCTTGAAGGGAAGCACTTGGCTATTTTCTAAGCTCACTTTCAAAGTACTCTGAATTAATTATAAATGAGTAAAGCTGTCTGGCTCTTGATTACACAATTGCCTATCCTGGATTCCCTTTAATGAAATGTAAGCTGGCCCAATCGCAGTAAAACGGGAGGTGCTTTCTCTCCCTTCCTATCTTATGATCTGAGCTATTCTCAGATCTACTGTTCTGATTTTTTTTAGGCTGCAATTCTGCCAGCCTTAAATTTCCTCCCTTCTCTCCTTGCTGCCTTATTTTTATTAGGCTTTTCTTTTGGCCGCACTTATGCCCATACCCTGTTATAATTTCCATTGAAAGAAGTTAACATGCATTGATACAGTGCCTTTTTGCACTGAACTAACGCAATGCATTTTATTTATTTAAAGGATTCTAAGTGCCTATAGTGTCTAAGTGTTTGACAAACACATAAAAATACACAGAAGTCAAGCACTTAGCTGCCTCAAGAGGATGGGTTTCCCTCTGTCTCTGCCAGGAACATCCATAAACCGTATTATTCATGTACCACATAGCTTAGTAACAATTAAACTGAAGTCTTTGCTTTCTATGTGGTGAACCCTGACCTCTTGTCTCCATCGTTTGCCACAGCTTGAACCTCACAGGATATGCTGCATTTTATCCCATTTCTCTTTTTCTGTCCTCATTTTTGTATAGTGCTGGATATTATGGGCTGCATTTCTGACTTTTGTCACATTTTCACTAGGTTTACCACCTTCAGATGGGGTGGGAAATGGCTCAGCGCAAGTGACATGGATGTCTTTTGCTCTGACATTTTTATTCTGTGTAAAATATCAGAAGTTAAGGAGCTGTGAAGTCTGGGTTTGAACTCTAATACAGTGCATAAGCTACAGACCCCAACCTGAGTTTTGGAGTGGAGGTCATTGAGCCCTGGCACAAGTGAATCACGGCACACATGGTGGAGATGGTGCTGCTCTGTCTTCTGCCCATTGAGTCTCCTGTCATGGATGTCCAGCACTGCTCTTGACCTTTCTACTTGCTGAGGAATGATGAGTTCAAAAGGACTTAGGAAAGTGGCAACCAGGGCAACATAAATTTATTCACCCCTGCTCCTCTCCCTTCTTCCTTGTGTTGGTTTAGGGAGTTGAAGACAGGCTAGGAAAACAGATGAAGCTGTAAATTTTCTTCTCATGACAATAGTATAGAATCTAAGGAAAATGGATTCTTCTGGGCTTTGTTTTTTCATCTTTGCTGTAGATAGTAAACCAAGAGTTGGGAGATCCTCCTGGGGGTGGCTGAGGATTGCCATGAAAAGTAGACTGTACTTGCTGAGTTACCATCCTCCCTGCCTTTGGGATTTGAAGCCCATGTTGATGAATGCCATTTAGTTCCAGAATTACAGAAGGCTGATACATACCTATTCCTGTGCCAGACTTGGGGTCATGTACATTGAAACTTAAGTTAAAAGGGGAGACCCGAACCTTTATTATTTTATCTTTTTACTGGGACGATCCTCTCTTCTACCAATCCACCAAGGTTAGACCATCCCAGTTGCTTTTTTCTAACAGGGTGCCAAATTTTTTCATCTGCTCACTTCCAGCTCCCTTTGCCAAGGACCTCCAGCCCTGAAGCTGCTTTTGTGGAGCATCCCCAACCTTCAGGACTCATTCCCACAGCTGGTGCTTGGGTTTGATAAAGGTATCAGCCCTGAGAGTTTTAACCTTCAGCAACTGTAGCAACCAGCCTTGTATCCTTTGAAGAAGTAGTCCTGAGCAGAAGTTACATTAAAGACCCATGCACTTTGCTTCAGAAGACCTCCCCAAAATGGATGGAAATTGTGACTTGATGACATTTAGGAAATAGGGCAGAACTGGCAGAACATTTGTTCTGAGAATGACAGAAGCTGTCAAAATTGTAAGACAATTACACTAATCCAGCCTCTCCTAGTAACGGGCACATCAGTCTGGTCATGCTGGAAACCTGTTAGAAATAGATGGTCTTTCAGAGTGATTTCTCTATTTTCTCTCTCTTCCTCTCTAAGTGGTAACTGAGACCTAGATAGGCAAATCATAGAATATGAAGCATTTCCGGGGGGAGGGTGAGCAGGGGAAGAGGGGAAAGGAGTGGGGAAAAGCCTTGGTGAGAAAATCATTACCAAACCAGTGGAAAACAAGGCATCAGAGGAGAAAATTGTCTTTTTACCTATTTAATCTGGAACTAACATACTTGAGCTACAGCTTGACCTTCAGGGATGCCCCTCAAATGGGAGGGTGAGCTCAGTAATCACCCCCTCCTGGTGTGCCTGAAGATCCCTTACAAGATGTGTCTTTCCAGAATCTTCCCAGAAGGACACTCTCAGAGGTGTCCACATATAACAAGGAGTGATTTTGACTACTCAAATGCAATGCGTATTCTGAAAATACGTTGAGGGTTTTGACTGCTTGACCACAGTGACATGGTTGTGGTGGTGGGATGTGCCAACACACTTCATGTTCTCTTGAGCTGGCTTGCAAAAGGTGCTTGGAAAAGTTGCTGCTAAAATAAAACTGGAGAAGGAGTAAAGGATGCAGGCTTGCAGTGAGCGGGAGACAGAAATCCTAGGCGTTTGCGATGTCTTGCCAAATTTATCCATCTCTTTTCCCACATTCTCTCTCTGTTTCTGAGGAATGATGCTTAGCAGTTAGTTTCTGTCTTCGAAAGTAACAGATGTGAGCATCTGTCATGTGGCAGAGTTTTTCATTTGAACTGTTATTAGCATGTGTTGGAGATATATACTCAAGCAAAGTGACACTTAAAATACATTCCATGTTGTATGCCAATATCCTATAGAAAGGCCTGATGTATCAGTAACCAAAATTAGCAATGGAGCCATACCATCCTATAATCTTCTCAGTGAAATCACAGACCACTACATAGCAATTTTCTTAGGTACTTGTAATGCTCTTATGCATGCTTATTTTCCCTTCCCACTATCCCACGTAGTTGCTTCTTCAGTAGACTTTGGCTGGTATGCCCTAAACCAACACTGCAGGCTCTTATGGCTCTGTATAGATACAAGTCTCTCTCTGCTTTTGAGCCAACTTTGTCCCTAAGCTGCCAAGCCAGAGTGGTGGGGGAAGGTTTCCTTGCTGGAGGGAAGGAACCAAAGTGTGGTAACTCAGTCTGCACTGGGAGAAGCGATTGGAGGTGTTGTATAGAAAAACTGCCTGAGAAGAGCTCTGTCCTGTTCATGCTCAGTGTGAGCAGGATCAGGGATAGGGTTCCATGTGTCATGGAACCCTAAACACCTGTTGGGATGGGCTGCATCAAGCTGGCAGCAGCAGCAGAGTCTCAGGCTGACCATGTAGTCAGTGGGGCAGGCAGATGCCCCAGGGGCTCTACTGCGCTACCTGTAGCTGCCTTGGGAACCAAAACCAAGCACAGCTGAGTAGTATGAATTTCGTTGATGTTGTTTTTAATTTAATTCAGTTCATTCTAGAAAGAGCTCCTTCCTCCCCAGTAAATTACAGGTCTTTCTAATGCTACAGTCAGAAGCATGAAATATGTCCCAGCTGCTCTAACCAAGCTTGCCTGAGTCTGCCGTGAGGCCAGGGTAAAAGACACTTTATCGTGGTATGGTCAGTGGTCAGAGCCTCCTGGACCCTGATTAGATTTATGTGGTCTGTGCTGATATTTGTAGCTTCACTGGTGTGAACAGTAATGCTGTTCCATCTTGTTTAAAATTAGTTCAGATTTGCTTATCTGTGCTGCAGTCAGATTTTACAGTGTCATTCACCACCCTGCTCATACAGAGCAAGAGCATCTCTGGTGGCAATGGTAAGAAATAACTATTGTTTTCTAAGTTTGTGTTCTATCATATTTTGTAGGACCTTTCTCAAGAGGGTCTGTTTTGCAGACCCAGTGAATAATGACTTAAAAAATGTGAAAATTAGATCCAGTCAAGATTGTTTGGTCACTTGGAATAAAGTGCCTTTAGAGAGTTTTTTAGCATCATGAGGATGTAAACAAGACTTCCCAATTCCCAGTTCACCAAAGCACGGTTGCTTTGACATAGAGTACAGCGAGCCCCTCACGCCTAGCTGGGGTGTGTGAACACCTTCTGAAGAGCTGGGGCATGGAAGGGGCTGCAGTGGGCACTGCAGCTCCATTTGGGATTGCTGGACCTCCGTGGTGGATGCTGTCAGGGAGGTAATCACCCAGCCCCACAGACTGGCAGCTGCACATTACAGAAACCCAATTTTCAAATAGGAAATTGGCCTTTTATCTTTGGTGCTTGCTACATAATGGTGCAGAGCATTAGTCAGCTGAACCTCACCGTGGTTTACTGCCTGGTTGTAAATTGTAATTGGTTGACTAACCTTCTCTGATGTTAAGTGCCTTAAAAGGTTGTTTTTCTTTTATTTTAGTTTAGGTTTAGTTTCTAGCTTTATGTGTTCTTTCTGTTTATTCTGATACTAAAATGTAATTAGAAATTAAAAAGAACAAAGCAAACCTCCAACCCTCCTGATGTACATTAACATGAATCATCATCTCTTGAAAGTGTGTTTAATCCAGAGCTCTGCAACCTGATATACATCCCGTTCATTTGGTAAATATTTAAAATATCTGCAGACATTTTTTCACATTCTTTAGCAAAGACCACATCACCACGTGTCCAGCCTTGTTTCTGTTTTTTGAGTATTGATGTTATGAAGCTGAGGTGTGTTAAATGTTAAATGTTTTCTCTTCTTTTGTAATTTCTAGTATCTGTTGTACTTTATGAAAACAGATACAAAGAAAGAGAGAAAAGGCTACCAATTTATTTCCCTTTTTGTAACCAAAATGAGTATATTTGAAAGAAAGTGTAAGCAACTTTAAATAGTGCCAAAGGCTGTGGTCTTTAAGAACAGTTGAATTGGGAGGTTTATGTAATGAACAGAGTTGATGATGCCTGTAATAAAGTGGATTAGCTGTTAGAAATCCTGTTACACCATTTATCTTTACGTAGCTAATCTTCCATGTTTGCAGTTTTGGTCATACGTTCTTGGGCGTACCCAGATAGGTTATGGTTCTCCAAAGAGAGTTATAAATGCTGGCACTTCCCAGTATAGTTTCCAAAGGAGAAAAGAGAGAAGTTTTCATAGCTTCTCCTCTGGGTCACATAGTACTGCCCCCTTAGCAATCACTAGTTCCTGCCCTCAGGTAGTAATACTGACTTCTTTCTCTTTTGGTAGCAACTCTTTTTCTTTGATGCATCTTTCTATCTTGGACTTATGGTAGTTATTCCTTACAGCTTACGTGGAGTTGCCTTTCTTGTGAATAAAGCAAATTCTGAGAACAGTGCTTCTTACTCCAAATTATTTTAGGCTAAATATGTCCTGTTCTGTGGATTCTGTTTGTGGGATTATCAGGGCCCCATGTCTGATGGTGGCAGCAGTGGTGGCCTCTGTGCTGGGCGGTGCTGATCTCCGAGGACTGTCCCTGTCAGGTAGGGTGTGCAGAGGCTGTCCAAGGAGATGGAGGCCTCCAGGCACAACAGGCAGCTCACCAGGACATCCGTGCATGGCAGACTCTTTCTAGGAGTCTCTTGCCCAGGTCAGGACCGTGGCACATCCCTCTTTCCCTGCCTCCAGCAACAGAAGGGCTTGTTTTGTTGGCAGCCAGGGACCGGGACCTTCACTGTGCCATTCAAGATATTTTACTTTAAGAGAGCATTGACCAATAACTTGGTCTGATCCTTGCATACTTGCTTATTTTGAGAAATGTTTTCTATCACTTTTTCTTCACACATATGAGGTGTCCTTTTACTGAACTCCCCGGTGGCTTGAAATGTCCTACCAAACAGGGACTGTAATTGTAATTGTTGAATGATCTTTAAATTGTTTTCTAATAAAATAGTGTGAATTTTTGTTTGGAATAAAACTTGAGATTGAGTACATATGCAGAATTTTTAAGGAGCACGGGTGCTCCTCAAATACCGTGAATAGTGCTTTGATTCAAACTTGAGTAGTCTAGAATGGTGCTGATATTTTTTTAAGGAACAAAGCTTGACTTTAAAAATATGTCAAATTCGGTTGATTGTGTTTTAAACAAGAACAGTCTTCGCAAGTAAGGGACTTGAAAAGCCTGGAATCAGTTTCCTGCTATTCTCCAACACATTTTGCATCTCCTTGGGGAGGCAATTTAGGCTTTCAGTCATCAAATCATCATCTCCAAAATGGGGATAATAAAGACATTCCCAGTGCCTGGGAGTGTTGAGATGACAGACAGACTGAAGGATCATTTATAGGTTCCAAGAGCCCTTATGTGCCCCTGTGTGGCTGTAAACCTCAACCTTTCCCAAAATGCAGCTGCCCACTGGGCCTCCATAGCCAGTATAGATTTAGTGCATTATGCCCTTATTAAAGTGTTTTTCTCTGTAAACAATTTGATTGCCAGGGTGAGTGTATGTATATGTTCATTCTCTCTGATGTTGTCCCAAAGCAATTGCCAAGTGATTTGATCCCCTTGCCCAAAGAGGCGTTGTGTATGAGGTTTAGGCCACTTTCAGGGACTCTGTAGCCAGTTAGCATTGCCCCCTAATTTAGGGTAGAGGAATGAAAAAGAAATGTGATTTTGCTGACTCTGGACTACCAGGTTGGTATGACCAGCGATCTCTCTATCTCATTTCAAATCCAGTTTGCCATGCTGTGGTGCTGGATCAGTAACAACTGTGAAACATGGTGCTCTGCATAAAATCCTGTCATTTCCAGTGACGGTTTTTTATTTTCCTCTCTTTCAAACTGTCACCCAGTGTTGTCCTGCTCAGTGCTGTGTTAATCAAGGGTACTTCTTCCCTGACCCTTTTTGCTCAAAAAAACCATGTCAGGTAAAAGATATTTGTGAAGTATCTTCACCACAAATACAGGTGCAAGTACATGAGCTGGGAGTTACTGTAGCTCAAGAAACATGCCTTCATGGCTATAAGCAGTATAGCTGCACTGTTTTGGATCTTCCCAGGTAAATAAACCTTTGGTTTGTGATATCTCTTGAGAAAGTTGACCACTGCTTGGGATTTCTGCATGCCCCACATTTATCTAACTGTGAAGGACGTTACTTGGCATCATAAAGAATTTGTGACAAATGGTGTGATATTTGGATCTACTGCTTGTAGTCACTAACAGAAATTTGTCCTGCTGCTGGGTTTTTTCCCTCTGTTAGCTAGAGGGAGAATCATAACCTTAACATTATTTAATTTGAGGCCTTTTGAGTTAATTAATTTAACTCTTCACTGCCTTTGATCTCATGGTTTTATGAGTATTTTTAATTGATCTTATTTGTATGGAAATGTAATCTAACATTAATTTAACAAGATGGATTCAAATCAGTGGTCAACCCAGCTGTTCAATCAAGGCTATTGCTCAGTGCTATTTATTGGGTTTAATTTGAAGATTATGGCCACCTCAGAAACAAAAAGGGAAAAGCAGCTACTTACTGGTGCTGAAATCCTGTAATTGTAGGCAGTTTCACTGATGGATACTGTTAGCTTGGAATTGTACTGGCCATAGCAAATAAATATGGCTTTCTTTTCTTTCCACTGAGTTCTACAAATACAAATAGAATTATGGAAAGGGAAAGGGGAGCACTTAACCTGTGAATTTCAGTCCAGTTGGATTTAAGCAAACCACCCATTTATTCTTAGATTAATTGTTTTGCAGGCAGACTCTATCAGTTGTGGACTGTATTGTATTAATTTGCAACTGCAAGAGTTAATTTTAGTAATTGCTTTTCCTCTGTAGAGAGAGAGCCTGGAGTAGATTGTTTTTACATGGCAATTGGTGATTGATAGATCAGGGAAAACAGGACCAAAGAAGGTTACTGCCTCCCAACAACTTCCCTGTTCAAATTAAAATAATTTGCAATTTGTAGGATGCCTTGTCACACGTGCTTCAGGAATGAAGCAGTAAACACACTAGGCTGCATTCCCTTAAAGCAGTGAACCTCTTACTGCCTTTCTTTCACCAAACCAAACAAGTCATGTTGTTGGGAGTCCATTGAAAACAAGTGTGCTGGTGAAACAGTCCCCAGACCCCTTCAGCAAACTTCCTGTACGGTCAGGCAGCGGACCTGATGAAAGAGCCTGTTTGTGAACCTTTGGATTCCTTCCATTGATTTGTAAATCCACTTTATTAAAGTACTGCCGAAGCTAGTGAAATGAGCAGCCGAGGGCTCCCATCAAGTTCCTAACAAATGTCTGATGCAGCTTGGATCATTGGTACTGGCACATGCTTTTGAAATTGTTTTTTTTTTGCTGCGTTGGATCGTTTCGAGACTGGGGGAGTAGAGGCATAGGAGTAAAAATGCAGTCTCCATCAGCCACACATTACATGGCTGCTTTATTTTTCAATGCTGCTAAAACTCCTCTTATTTAATATCGATCATACCAAGGAGCCAGCAAAGTACAGTGTTAATTGGGTCCACTGGAATTCTTGTCCCCTGGGAGAGAGAGCTTCCTAGGCAGGGAGGGCGGAGGGAAGGAGGGAGGGAGGGAGAGAAGGAGGGAGGCAGGCAGGGAGGAGGGGACCCACTGTGCGCAGCATAAAATGTAAGTGCACTAGACATCAAGGCTTCTGCTTGCATCGCTGGGAAGCAGTCGCGGCGGTTCCCACCCGCCCCCCTTTCAGAAATTAGCCAACTATTTTTTTTTTTTTTTTTTTTTCTTAGTCTGGTAGTTGCTCTTGAATTAACAGCTCCTTTCTTTTCTTTTTCTTTCCTCTTTCTTTTTTTCCCCCCATTTGCAGAGGGCTTTTTTTTTAATTATTACTTGAATTGTTTTCCTCTCCTTTCCGCAAAGCTGCAAAAGCTCTGCTTTGAAAACTGCTGCCCCAGAGTGCAGTTGCTTAGCTGTCCTGTCAGCATTGTTCTAATGCTCATTCCATATGTATGTCACATAGGAGCAGTACCCTCCTCCTCTCCCTTCCCCCCATCCATGCATTTGATTTTTTTTTTTTTTATTTTTCCGAAGGAGCTTGCAAACAGGGAAATTCAAACTGAATGTTTCTGTGCTGTGGTTACTTATACAGCCAAGACCACATTTCTCTTAGAAAAAGTGTTTGCTCTGTTCCCTCTTTTCCCTACTCCCTCTTTTTCTTCCCTATAAGCACAAAGGCTTTAAAAACTAAGATCTATAGTTCCTTTTGCTTTTTTTTTTGCGTTACCGTGACAGCATGTATCTCTGTTGCTGAAGAATGAAGCAGGCAGGCTGGAGGTTTTTTATGTTCAGTGCTTTTGGGACCACTAAAAAGAAGTCCGCAGAGAAATACGTACAGCAACTGTGCCAACTGAGTTTCTCATGACTGTTATCTGTCACTTATTCTGACTAAAAGGTAAGGGGTTCTTTAGTATTTTTGTTAAAAGTCTTTGTGCATTGTTTGTGTGGTGTCATTTGACATGTGCAAGTCCCTGGCTCAGGAGGGAGGTGGGTTGTGAAGATTTTTGTGTTAAGGTATTATAGGTCACCCAAGCAAAGCTCTTTGCATCCAGAGGAGAAAAAAAGATCTTGTTTCTTGTAATTGTTTCCCTTTTCATCTCAAATGGTTCCTCCAGCTTAGCTCGCTACTGATTGAGACATAAAGCTGGGGCATTATCGCTGCTGCTTATCTTCCCTGGTGCTCTTTCTCTACCTAGGGAGCACACGCACCCAGTTGGTGTGTGCTTGCGCAGATGTGGGGCAAGGCACGGCCCCGGTGCATGGCAAATACTTGGCAACATGCACCTTCTCCTCTCTTACTGTAACTAAATGTCTTCAAGCACCCTTCACGAGGTAAGAATGCCTTAGTTCAGCACACTGCAGCTTATGCCTGTTTAAAATTATTACTTGGATTACAGTGCATACTGTGGAAAGTTATTAGTTTCCACAGAGACCAGTTTAATTGGGGGGTATGTGTGCAGCGGTTCTGTTTTGTGCTTTCCATACGTTGCTTGTGGGGGAGTATGAAATGTTATTTTCTTCTTAATTCTTGGGAAGGGTGAAGTTTACACTGTCTGTTAGGCATGGCAAATGAAGTTATAGCTGAAATCGATTAAAGCTGGGGAGAAGCATAGCCTTACAAGGCTCTTCAACTTAGCCTGAGAGTCAGAAAATAGTTTATTAAAATATTTTTTTCTCTGCTTTGTAATATGCAGAACTGTAAGCAGGAAGGCATCTTCACCAAGCAGAATTAGCAGTGAATGATGCCTGGACTGGATCATTATGTCATTTATGTGTTAGAAACCTGTTTAATCCACAACCTTGGTGCGCGCTGCTTTTGTGTGTGTGTGCTGGATACATCTTTCAACAGCCTCTTAGTTCAAGAGGGCATTGTTTTATAAAATGTGTTAATGTGTTTCTGCTTTGCAGGCAGGCAGAAGTGCTCTCTGTAACTGTCCCCTTAGCTGTGACACAGCCTGTTATTTGGCATTTTGGAAGGGGCTCATTTTAGGGCTTGCTTTGCTTTCTTTCACAGTTATTTGTGTTCTTACTTCTTAGCTGTTAGTTCTCTGCATGGAAAATGCATCTTAAGGGTGCTCATTTCTCACGCTTTGCAATCATTAGTGGCTGAGACAGTTGAGCAACCTGATTTAGTGGTGTCGCTTTGCCAGGAATGTTGCATTGCTTATTTGAATAACCAGGAATGCCACCAAATATGTAATTACTTTAAAAACAGACTAAAAATACAAAGTGTGAAGGAAGAGAGAAAAGTCCTGTCTGCAGGCATTAATTTCTTTCTTTACTGTAGCTGTTTATAATGTTATTTCAAAATCAGATATTTCCTAACACGTTCTCTGTGCCTCTTATTTTCCCATTATTGTTGCTTTATATCAGCATTGAGAAAACAGTCATTTAGATAACAGGTTTTCATTGACATCCTTTTTATAATATAGAAAGCAGTATAAGAAGCAGTAATAAGTTAAATTGGCATCTGCTAATTATGCTGAATACAGATTGCAAGCTCTTCAAGTCGTCCCTTGCCTTAATGCTGTTAGCATATTTTAGCACTGGCAACCAAAGGAAAGAAACTGGAATGTTCCTGCTTGGGGTTTTTTTAGGAAAAAAAAAACTATGACTTGTGAAGAAGTGTTAAGTTTTGGGGGGTTTTAATGTTTCTGTGCTGGTTGTGAACAGAACATCATACACAGTTTGGTCGCACTTGGTAGAATTGCGATCCCTGAGAAGCTGACCTGCTTGGTGATCACTAGAATTAAAATTGACCCTTGGAGACAAAACCATTGCTGTCTGATATAAAACTTAGTCTTAGGGCAGGAAAAGTTTGACAGTTTTGTTGTCACCACATAAGTGATTCTTTTGGATCTCTAGGAGACATAATTAAAAATATAACTCTTACGAACTTAGTTGCGGTTCTTCATACCGTATGGCAATTTTGCTCACCTCGTCGCAAAGCTGAAAGTCTTCCGTGGAAGCAGAAGAGCTGTGCTTCTGCCCAGATGTGCTCAGTTCCGCCCTGTGCGTTCTCCCTGGGCAGCAGTAGTGCTGTCGGGCCGTGGCACGGAGCCCAGGAGCGGGAGCGCAGGCTGCGGGGGCCGTGCCAGGGCAGGAGGAGAGCCGCTCCGCGCAGCCCGTGGCGCTGGCAGCGGGACCCGGAGCGGCGGCGGGTCAGCCGCTAGAGGGGAGGCGAGAGCCGCTGATCCCGGTGCCTGGCACCGCCGGGGGGACACGGGGAGCGGGCTGCCCGCGGGTGGGTTTGCACCGAGCGTGGGCACGGCCGGCCTAGCCTGCATCCCCTGCGTGCCGGGACTCGCTGGGGCGTAGTGTGGGCTGGTACAGGTGCTCTTCCCAAGGAGCATCCCGCTGCTGCGGTGGGTGGTGTCCTGAGACAGGTTTAGACGGAGCAGAAACGTGCCCACGCTTCCTCTGCGCGGGAGTTTCTGCACGTGGGCCTGCCCCTGCCTCTGTGCACCTCCCTGCCTGGCTCCAGCCTGCGGGAGAGGAGACTGCGGGGGGATCTCATTGTGGTCTTCAGCATCCTCATGGGAGGAAGAGGAGGGGCAGGCACTGATCTCTTCTCTCTGGTGGCCAGTGACAGGACCTGAGGGAATGGCATGAAACTGTGTTGGGCAGAGTTTGGGCTGGATATCAGGAAAAGGTTCTTCACCCAGAGGGTGGTTGGGCACTAGAACAGCTCCTCAGGGAAGTGGTCACAGCACCGAGCCTGACAGAGTTCAAGAAGCATTTGGACAGCACTCTCAGGCACATGGTGTGATTCTTGCGCTGTCCTGTGCAGGGCCAGGAGCTGGGCTTCAGTGATCCCTGTGGGTCCCTTCCAACTCAGGATATCCTATGATTTTTACCAGTAATGATGATTTGGCACACAGATTTGCCATAAGTTGTTTCATCCTTCTGTAGCAAACAGTTATCTTGAACTGAAAGGATTGCTCTGTGTGGTGGGGATGGGTGCAGCGGGAAGTGTCCTGTGGAGAGGTGCAGGACTGAGTGGAGATAGGAGAGCTCCCAGCCAGTGAGATCGCCAGGTCAAGGTGAGGTTGCCTAGGGATGGCTGGGCAGTGCAGGAACTGCGTGCTTTGGATGTTGGTGTCTTATGGCAGTGCTGTAACTCTTGTCTTTATATGAGCCTAATTTTGCTAAAAGTGGTGTCAGAGTCTTTTTAATAAGACATTATGATTTTGGCTTCAGTTTTGGCTTTTCTTACTCTCTTATGTGCATGTGTAAAATGCAAGGCATATTTAATGAGTGAATACTTCAAATGCTTCCAAATTAATTAAAAACAGTTCCACATCTGGAATAAATCCAGTACCTTTCATGGATGGCTTCAACTTCACGGTTTTTCCCTCTTGTGAGAAGCCCTGTGAATATTCCTGTGTGGATGCTTGTGAAAACTGGAGTAGCAGAATCCAGGCTTATTTTACAAAGGAGAGAGATCTGAAACCCACAGAGATCAATAGAATCTTGGCCTTTATTCCAGCAGCCTTGGATAAGACCTAATAATATTATATGATTATATGATAGGCCTGTGCACGGTCAGGTTTTTTCAGGGTACCTTGTCTTGAAGGTAACTGCAAATATTAATTAAAATTTGTTGTTTGTTGTGGTTCAGCTGCTGTTTAAATTCACACATATTTCAGAGGGGCTTGAATTAGGCACCACAAACAAAAAAAAAGTGTTTTTATAATGAGCTTTTTTGTCTTCTGCCTTCTCTGTCCCCAGAAGTAAATAAAATGATCACATTTTTCTCTATGGGAATGTTGTGATTTAAACTGACACAACCAAGTGACCTAAAGATAGGCTTATTGCATAGATAAAAAATGCAGGGTTGGGTTGTTTGAACTGCATTAGCATCAGAATAAGAAATGGCAGAGAAAGTTGGCTGAGGTGCCCATGCAGAACTGGGGAGGGCTGTTCTTTGGAAAGCTTCTGAGCTGGGAATTCTTTTCTGAGCCATAAATAAATAAATCTGTGTCCTGAACAGTTAATGAATACAGGAGTCTGGGCAACTTTAAGCTGTTTGGGATATTTAAGAAACGCACATGGTGCTTTTGTTAGTATTTTTGATTTCCATTTTTTCCCCTAATGTTTCTATTCTAAGGTTTTTGTTGGTTTTTTTTAACTTGCTTTATTTATGCTGAAAGATGCTGTTGATAATGTTTTTGCCAGCACTTTCCTGTAACTCCCACAGCAGTTTTGTTATGTGTTGCACCAGAATGCTGCTCCTGAAATTTCTGATCCTTGAGCTACAGATGGGATTGCAGAGAAGTGTAGTGCTTCGAGTACCTTGTCTTTGGAGTTGTCCTCTGGCTGCTTGTGCGTGATCCTCTGGGGATGCCAAGAAAATTATCTTGCAGGGATCCTACTGTGATTGCATATACAGCTTTTCCAGGGGAACTCAGTGTGTTTTGCAGACCAAAACTAATTAAACTGCATGACATTCATGGCAGACAGATAAGCATAAACCACGGTAAGTAAACTAAAACAGGAAGAGGTGGAGAGCTCAAGTTCCCCATGGTAGTGAACGGTGACATTCCCATTGAACCAAGCTATAGGTGCCATGTACCTCTGAAAATGAAGGTGCTGTTGACTTGGCTGGGAGAGCTACCCTTTTGGCACTGGATTTTGTGGAGGTAGTTAATATTTGCTGTTTTGCATCCAGCACCTGCCTATTAGAGATTGAATTTGTTCGGATCTCCTCAGCATTTCCTTGCCGCTGAGTTCTTGGTGAGTCTGTGTAAGCAGTATCACCTTGGGAAGTTACTGAAATGTCCTCATGCCCTTCCAGACTGGAATTTTTGAAATAACCAGCCTTGATTGGAATTGTAACTTTTTGCATTAAGTAGAACGTGCCTGAGAAAGGTGTACAAGCTCTCACAACACTAACAGGCTGTGACCATTGCTGGGTTCTGACTTCACTGGTGTCGTGCTTCTAGTTATTCCATCTTTGATGTGGCTTTTGAGAAAGGTTTGATAATCTTCACATTACTGCTGTCGTGGCTGTTGGTCATAGGCAAAATAAAAACCCAGTGCTGCTGAAATGGATGAGCTGACCATACAGTAAAAGGGAGTGGGAATGAGAAATTTCACTCACTTAACTGATCTGAGTGCACAACTGCCTAAAGTACAAGAGTACAAGGCAATGCCTTTTAGAAAATAAAGGGTTTAGCCAGTCTGTTAATCAGATAATTATGGTGCTGTAAGCCAGATTTGTAGGTATACTGAAAAAATGCAGAAATTCCCATAGGGCATGCTGTACAACTGGGATATACTGACAAAGAGAGAAAAGGAGTAGTGAGGAAAAGCTACAGCCCAAACTTGTACAGCCTTTTAAGAAAGCATTTTAGGCATAGGAGCCAGTTAAAAAGGTTAATTGGGCAAGATCTTTATTGTGGTATGTGAGAGTGAGCTTTGGAGCTTGAGAAGAGAAAGCAGCAGACAAAGCAGTGAGGTGTTCCAGGAGATGAAGCTGTTCGTGGTGGAAAAACAAGGATCATCCCTACACAATCTGGAAGAGGGAAAGTGTAAAAAAAATGACAGAATATACTGAAGATATGAAAATTCTTCAAACGATACAAGACCCCCCCCAAAGCAGTGTGGGTGGAAAGGGCAGGGCAGACAAGCTGCCTTTAGATCTTACAGAGATGACAAGGGTTACACCGGGAAAGGAGTAAAGTTTGTGAGAACTGAAGAGACCAGGCACAAAAAAGAAGGGAGCACGAAGGTGCTGGAACCTCTTTTACCAAATCAGCATCACTGAAAGCATCCAGGATAGTGACAGAGTTCTGTTACTGTGTGTGTTGTCAGTCAGTTGTGGAAAAGAATGAGCCAAAAAGGAATGTAAAGGTCACATAGAAAGACTGCAGGGGCATCTGGAGAAGCAAGGATGTTGAGGTATGTGCTCCTATAAACTGTCAGACATACTGGAAGGGAGGAATACCAAAGTTCATCCTCAGCGTGACAGAGTGGTTTAACCCACTGGAACTGCTTTATATTCAGTGGTTGTTGGGGGAATAAGCTGCCACAGAAATCAGGAGAATAAATGAATGCTTGCTGAAATTGAGCCTAAAACCCAGGGGTTTGGCATGATGCTCTAAGTGCTAAAACCAAAAAGCAGGAGTTAATTTTGCATTGGCTTCCTTACTGTAGCCTGCCTTCCTAGGAAACATCACAGAGCATGAGCTGTTGATATTGGAGCATAAGTGTTCATTTTTGAATAAATTTTAATAATGTGGGCATGAGTCAATATGCAGTAGTGCTTGGTGCTAATGAAGTGGATTTCAGACCAATGGGCTCCGGAGAAGAGTGCAGTTTCAGTATTTCTCCTACTGCACATTTCAGTTTGCTGAGAACTTGGAGCAGAGGACAGCATCTCTGCCTCATTTGTTGCTGGTTATGCAGTTTAATTAGTGCCCATCATTACTGAACAGCTCCCATGAAGGTGAATATGAGCTTAGAGAAATCTTCAGCTCTGCAGAGGAACTCTGTAACTAGATGCTAAGAAGGGGCTGTTCATCCATGGGAAACAAAAGGGCCCTTTATGTAAAAGTAGCTTGTTAGCTTTTTGTTTTTAAGCTGTAGCATGTCCAAGTGATCAGGGTGTCACACACTAATAAACTGGCCAGTCCCTCTGGAATAGACGTTCTTGGTGGTGATTTAGAAGGTGCATTTATACAGTAGTCTCCAACTTCATTACTACACTGTTTCCTTGGATACTGAACATTTTGCATATACTTGCAAGAGGGACGTTAACAATGCTTCGTGGTTCTGATGGTTTTAATAGAAGTTTTTCATATTACTTGGTTAGTGAGTCTCTTTTTCCTTTAATATTCTGTATCAAAGAGGAAGAACAAAAGGAAGTGATTCTTGTCAGCTAATTTGCACAAATTCTTTTGAGCCAAGAACTGGTTTTATTCTTAAAGTGTGGAAATCCTGCATGCTATTTCTGGATTTATGTTGCTGGATGGGTTGTAAATAGGGGTTAGAGTGCTACTATTCATTGTAACATGAAATTCACACTGTTTGGGAACAATTTTACAATAGTAAAGAAAAAGCTGTTTAAATGCCGGGCAGTAAACAAAATTTGTTATGGGTGTGAAAGCATTTAAATACTTCATGTGTCTATTTAAGGCTTGGGTATTTTGATAGTGTTCAGTATGTTTCTCAAAGGTACTTTCTGCTCTTTACACACCATCTTGGTTGCCTCAACTCCGGCTGTTGTTTAACAAACAGTTTGAGCTGCCATGGACATGGAAAGGATCCCTCCTGCCTGCCCCAGGCACCCGTTCCCATCTCCCTCCCTCCTTTTTGTTCACAGGCATATTTGCAATAGGGCAGCTCAATCCCCACTGAGAACAAAATCAACAAAAAACAAATAAACAAAGCCCAAACTGAACCAGCAATAACGACAACAAAAACAATGCCAAAATCATGCATACACACACAAACTATAAAAAATAAAAACACCAAAAAAAAAACCCAACAAACCCCAGGAAAAAGCAGGGGGATTGAGCCTAGAACAGCTGCTTTGGTGGCCACGGTGGCTTATCCTGCTGTAAAGTGATCACCAGGCTGTGGCATGAAAGGATTATGCCTGAATATAATTAGGTTTAGTTGTGCAGAGTGTCTGCAACTCTTGCAAAGAAGTTGGTAGGAGCCTCAGGCTGTGGTGCCCAGGCTCACATGGTGATGCACCATCTGTCGTGGCCCTTCACTGATCCTGCACGTGAGCATGAAGCTCTGTGTGTGTCACCTCCATGGCTTTCAGCACATCTGATTGTTCCACTGACTGCAGAGGATGCTTTCATATGCACTTGAGGAATGTCTGCTTGGGAGCAATATTTTTGCATGTCAAAAAAAGAATTAATGCTTTCATGTTCTTTGAGACCTCGCTGGACCTTGGGATATCCCCTAGAAACACAGCAACAAGAATTTAAACTCTGAAATGTCTGTAACTGTCACAGGCTGTGAAGTTACATGAGGTATGAGGGCAGCTGGGCGTGATGAAATGGGCTGTACGTGTGTGTACACCCTCACTCAAACTAGAAGTGTGCTCACTTACTTGCAAGCTGGTTTCAAGTTCAAAACGTTGTGCATTTTTTAGTGTTAAAAGAACTACTTTCTATTCCTATTGATGCTTTTTCTTCAGAGAAACAGTATATTGTGTAGTTCATTTAATGAAATAAAAGATTTTTTCCAAAAGCCAGAGAATACAGAATTTAATAAAGTGGCATTTGAAGATAAATTCTAGGGATGCATATGAGAAGGCGCTTTTACAGTATACTCAGTTTTATTGAAGTCCTCACAGCAGCTAAAAAATATGCCAAAAGCTATTGGCAG
This sequence comes from Gymnorhina tibicen, assembly GCA_013399875.1. Classification (NCBI taxonomy): domain Eukaryota; kingdom Metazoa; phylum Chordata; class Aves; order Passeriformes; family Artamidae; genus Gymnorhina; species Gymnorhina tibicen. The sequence goes on along the minus strand of VXAZ01006775.1, from coordinate 1,218,792 downwards.
TCTTTTCCTATCAAAGTGGTATAGAACTGTATTATATACACAGATATTTTGTCCTTACCCATAATAGTTTCACAAGCAAGGCATGCTGCTTTCTTCCCCCTCCTGTATGGATTTGTAGGTTTGCTTTAGTAAGCTTATGCATTGCTATTCTATATCTCTTTTTTTTTTCCCCCCTGTATACTTTTATCTTAAAAACCCACAGGAAACAGGTTAAGTTACTCCCAATGATTTTGATCTTTGACCTGATGCTCTCTGAAACAATTTCTTTTGGTTTTTTACCTTTCTGGAGATTGGGAGGGGTCAGGTTGAAATGGGAGCTGACTTTCAGTCAGTACATGGTGAAGCCTGAGGAAAAGCTATCTGCAAGTAATGCCTTCTTATGTGGAACTTCTTTTTAAACTGAAGTTTCAAATTCAGGAGCAGTGAGCCTCACTGGGCATGAGTTAAGTGTTGTTATTTAGGCTGGAGTCCTTTTTATTTCAGCTGAGAAGCTTTCCCCTTCTCTTGTCAGAAGAAAAAGGGTAAGAAAATGTTGAATATGTGGCCTGAGCTTGCTTCTATGGGATGCTCTAAGAGGGAACATCCATGTACCTTTGCCTAGGGCAGCTCCTGGGAGCTGCATACCATCATGGCACCTTTAGGATGAGGCAGAAGTGATGGAGCAGCCTGGGTTTTGAGGGAACAGGTGGGATGGTATGGGGTTGCCAGCACTGATTCCTCCCCTCCTGGTGCACCATCTGTGTTTCGGGAACGTGGATCAGCAGCTTGGGGCTTGTGATCTGCCCCATTTATTGACAAGCACTAGGTTGGATGTTCAGTACGTGTTATGAGGTGGCCACTTCACTAGCAACTTCTCTGCTTGTCAAAATGTCTGAGGGATGGGGTGGCTCTGTTAGGAAGATTTATCTGTGGGGACTTGGCATGGCACCACCACAGTGTGGGCTCCCAGCAGGCGGGGAGCAGTCAGACCAAGGAGTCTGACAGCAGACTGATGTACAGGAGGGAGACATGCTGAATGCAGGCTCAGGGGGACCGGGCCTGACCTTGCCTTGCATGTTTAGGTTATTTGCTCCAGCCAGTGTTTGGTGTGCAGGCCCAGGATTTGAGAGCACAGGGTTTGCAACTTGACCTTTGGTTGCAGGTGATCCTGACTCCAGGAGAAGAAATAGAAAAGGGTGACACATTGAGATGTGGCTGTTCTTCCTGGTGGCTGCTGTTGTCAACAACATCATGGAGTCATAAAACTGTTGTTGATGTTATTGGTGGTATTATTGTTACCTCTGCCTTACTGGTCTCCATTTCATGATCAGTGTCCACTTAACTTTCCAAGATCTACATGTAATTTTGAAGACCAAACCCAAACTCCTGACCTGTGAATAAATGATGAGTTTTGAATGGTAGCCATTGCAGGGGTGGTGAGAAACAAAACTGTCTAACCCTCTGTTCTGGAAATTTAGGCCATAAATGCTGGTGAGGGAGGGAAATGCTGGTGAGGGAGGGAAATGCTGGTTTGTAGGGAAACCTTCCTGCCCTCGATTGTGCAGGAACCAAGGGCAGCATAGCGAGGCAGTGAGAGCTGGAGTATGTGGGAGGGTGTCTCCTGTGTAACCTGGAGCAAGGGGCTTGAGCTGCTGTGCCTGTTTCATTATCTGGAAATGGGCTAAGTGTGTGCACTAACCTGACCTTCTAGTATGCACGAAAATCAGGGACCTTAAGGGCAGTGCTGTCAGGGCAGGTGGAGGCACTTCACAGTCGAAGCTTTTGTGACAGCCAGTGAGTGTGGGTGCCTCAGAGAAATCCCATACCCACAGGGATTTCAGGAGGTAGATAGCAGTGTGCTGTGGAGTTTGTTCCTGCTTCCCAGTGTGACTGGTGGTGAGGCTCTTCATGAAGCCTGGGCTGCTGTGCTTGTTTAAAGTGCCTTTCATAGAGAAAGGGCAGAGATTGTAGCTCTGTATGGCTGTTTCCCCTGGCTTTCCATGCAGTGCTCCTGTAGATATTTGAGGAACATGCTTCTCCAGAGGGGAGCATGGAGCTCTGTTAGTGAGGAGAGCTAAAAGAAAGCTGACCTTCTTTTTTCTTCTTTTTTTAAATTTTGTATGATTTTGACATTTGAAACTGAATCATAAATGAAAATACACTTCTTCTGAGGTTCTGCCTCTTATGCCAAATATTTCAAAGGCACTTTTCCAAGGTGATTATCAAAAATCTACATTAAGAGATACCTCATTTAATCTAACATATGCTGATTGCCATGAAGATATTTTCAACAGATACTCTGCCATTCTTCAGGACATAAATAACTGCTGGACTGTAGATGACTGTGGGTAACTGGCGGCTTATGGGTAACCTCTTTTCTGGCACAGAAATAATGGGTTGTTTGTTCCTCCAGTTGAAGTCCTGATGTGTTTTGATGTTTCTGATTTACATTTTTAGCACTGTCCCTGATACCATTCAGTGTTCTGTGAACAGTCTTTAAACTTGGTGTTTATTTTGGAGCGCTGGTTTTCCAGCAAACAAATTCATGATTAGCAATTAATGGTTTTGCTATAAATAAACAAAAGCAAACAGTTCAGCTTTAAATAGTGATCTCTGCTCTGAGGAGCTTTTAATTAAGCCATGCCTGCAAAGTTGAACCTTTCCAAACACACAACTGGCTTTGAGGGACTCCCAGCAGTGGTGACTGAACTGGCTGAGTTGGAAAGTTGAAGCTGTGGTGGTTTGAGTTAATGTATGGTTAGCTAAAAAGTTATCACTCGAATATCTATGCATGAACCGACCATTGGAGGGGGGAAGAATGGTGGTTTCAGTACAGGTGAAATATTTGAATGCACGGGGAGGTCCAGTGTTGCCATGATGATTGTTTGCTTTTTCATATACCCCTCTCATATACCCTTCTCATATACCCTTTCATACAGCTTTGCATGTATCCTTAGTGCTTTTAGCCCACATACTTGTAATTCCCTAAGTTTGATAACTAGCTTAGACCCGAAGTTCTGTTAAGCCAAGAGACCAAACATCTTGGGAACCCCGCAGTTGTGTCAGAAAGCCCCAGACACCAAGGTCCTCTCCAGAACATACTCTATAAACTATGATAGGCCCCTCCAGGGGGAAGGTTCGTCAAGACGGGGCCTTCACTTGAGCCTCTCACTGGGGAATCTTTGATAGATATGCTAATGTGCAAGGTCTATAATTGTATACGCAAATCATCGGGGGGGTGTGCATTTGGGTGCATTTTGGGTGCATTTTTTGTGCGTGCGTGTGTGTGTGCATGTGCATTGTTCGGGGGCTGCACCCTGGTGTATTCCTGAGGTGGGCATCCTGGTGGGCACTTTCGGGTATGCACTTTCAGTGTGCAGTTGGGGGTGCTTTCTACCCAGATGTGATGCACCTAAGGATCCTTGAATAAATACAGAGGTAAAACCCTTTTCTCCCCTCTAATTGTGTTTGGCTTTTAATTCTAAGCCCAGAGAAAGGCAACACCAGCATGCAGAAGACTTCCAGTGCTGTGCCTTTCCCTTGGGGGCTGCTCTGTGGGTGGGGATGACTGGTGGAGGTGGCACCAGAGGTGGTACCAGAGGTTCTTCCACACAGCCAAGGCAGATCTGTGTCTCTAAGTGCCTTCTCTAAGCACACACTCCCTTGTGTGCATCAAAAATAGCATGTTATTATATCCTCTTCAAAATAATTGGATTTAGCACCTTGTATGGATTTGGGCATTTCTAAAGCAGATAGCAGTGCAAGGCCAGCTTTGTTGGAGAGCTTGCCTCTTTGCAGTGACTGAACCTTAACACATCAGCTGGAAGGAAATTTCTAGGTTTCTCTCAGAACTGTTAGGTTTCAAGGCTGTCTTCATCTACTTTTCTATTTCCCACATGGTGTCTGCAGTGTGTATTCCACTTATCTGAGAGAAAGTGTGATTTATTTGACCTGATGCAGCTGTGCATTGCTTCCTACTTAGGCAGGTTAACCAACTACTATGGCCTGAGCTGGATGTAATTTTAAAAAAGTAATGGCAACAGCCCTCTCTCTAGATACTGTCTGCTTGAACAAATGACAAACTTTACAATTTTTTGCAGAAAAAGTTGGAGAGCGGCCACTGTATTTATCAACAATTTTTTTTTTTGGTTTTTTCTTTCTTTTTTTTTTTTGTCAGCAGTTGTGGGCTCTTACAGTTCGTGCAAGTTTTCAGAGACTCTTTCATCAGAGGGCCACCAAGAGGCAGATTTTGGGGAGCTGGGTTTCAGAAAGGTGGCTGCTCTGCCGTGCCTAGAAGCCAGACCCATGTAGATATCTCTAGCTGGTCGTAGACAGCTCCAGTGTGTTGCTCCAGAAGCAGCTCCGTGTTATGCCTGTGACACAGCAGCAAGTGCCAGCACCCTGCAGATTCCTGTCCTACTGAAAGAAAAATGTTCATTGCTAAATCTAGGTTTTGTTCTCAAATCTCAAACTTGTTGAGAATCTCAATCAAAATATTTTCTCCTTCCACTTCCATCATGATCTCTTTCTATTGCTGTGTGTCACAGCTATCTTCAACAGAAATGCCATTGCAAAACCAGTAATCTAATTCCTAGCATCAAGAAATAATTTTTTTTTTTCTTTCTTTCTTTGTGCCTAGGTTAGTAAGATCTAGCTATTTCTCAAGTGATTGTTCTGTTTGTGTTTTGTTGTTGGTTTTTTTTTCTTAAAGGCACCTGGATACATTCATATGTCTTCTTTGGTGTAGAGTGAAAAGCTTTATCCTATAGTCTCTTTGTAAAATCCTTATTGGACTATCATGATTTTGATTTCATAATCACAGAACCATAGAATGGTTAGGGTTGGGAGGGATCTTTAAATATCACCTAGTCCAACCTGACAGTCTTTTCCCTTAATCTCCATTTTATGTTGCGCATTTTACATGGAGCTGTCAACGGTGAAGAAGCTTTTGTATATGCATCTCTATTTTCAATCTCCCTTCATTTGCCCATATATAAAGGTCTGCACCATTTGAGCTGCCCCACCTCCCCACACAGAGTGTCTGAGGGAGATATATAGTATTTTTTTCCTCTGAGAGTAACAGCTTACTGCAGTCTTTATACCTACATACCTATTATGGCCCTGGAAACAGTAGTTGTAAATCTCATGGACTTCTTTCTTACTATAAGCTAGATCCAAATAGTTTATACAATCCTCTGAAAGCTGTCAAAAGGAGTATGTGCAGTATCCCAAACACAGAGCAGACCGGAGGCAGCAACCGGCAGCAGCTGGGACTAGCGGCTGTGAGTCTTCAGGAAAACAGCCATGGAAGAGAGTTAGTTAGTGGTGGGAACTGAGCCTTGTGTGGGAAAGGTGGAATACGCTTTTTTAGCTGCAGGTGCTTCACATTCACATCAGTGTTGCAGCTCACAAAGTGCATGTTTCATTGTTATGTTTCACCAGGTATTGTAAAAAGCTGAGATTCAGGTTGCTCTAGGGTTTTGTACAAAAGATTATCTGGTCTCAGTTGTATTATTATTATTATTAGCATTATGGTAAGGGCAGAGTTGCAAAGAGCGCAGTCAGATCACTGCTCAAGTATGCAGCTGCCCCACGGCAGGCTGTGGTCCTGCTCCCCATCCTCAGCAGCCTCTGGGTGTATGAGTAGAGCTCTTGCCCCTGAGGATCAGAGGTGCGGTTTGGTAAAAAGCTGGTTGTTTGGAGGGGATACAAGTTACTTGTGAAGGGAGAGCTGAGGAAAGACCAGCAGTGACAGGAGTGGGACTCATCAATGCTGGATTTTTGCTGCTGACATTGCACTTTGAAAGAGCTTTCAAGCTAGGGCTCTTTGGATGAGGGTCAAAGTAGATCTCTGAGTAAAACATAAGGGGAAAAAAAAAGGCCAGATAAGCAAGAAATAGTATCACTGAGTGTGTTTCATAAGGAAGCCCCCATGAAAATAACTCTCTTTTTGAAGCTGCCCCAGAGCATCCCCATTTTACAGTGACTAAGAAGCAGGAGCCAGGGGGGATTTGAGATACACAAAGCATGAAAACTGGATATCAGCCTTTGTTTCCCTTGGGGCAGACCACCAAGGGACAAGCTCAAATCCTTTGTAAGGTGGCTCCCGGGAATTCACTTTTGACAGATCTCACATGGCGGCAAATTATTCCTCCCCCCTCCTCCTACCATTTCCCCAAGCCACATTTCATCCTCAAGGGGCAGGGGAGAGTCCAGCAGACCCTTTGCAACCTCTCTTTGGGAAGAAAAATGATGCCCGTCTCCTGCTCACAAGTGGAAGCATTTGCTGATGAACTGATACTTGGCAAAAATTGGTGTTGTATGGAAAAAATCCCCAGCACCTGCTAGCAAAACAAAGTTATTCATAACATACGGCTGGGTGGCTAAATCTTCACTTCCTAGGGACGGCCTGAATTACACTTGCTACACGCTGAGCAGCCTGTCTCCCGTGTGGAATGACATGCAGGCAGCAGGAGGATTTGCAGCTCTGAGAAAGGTTAGGATTTATAGCGCTGTCTCTTGCAAGGGCTTACTCTGCAGAAATGATCATTTTGTCTTCACCTTCTCTTTTGGGGATAAACACATCATGATATAATCATATATATGGAAAAGCAGATCTTCATGCTCATCAGGGAGCAGGTAGCTCCATGAATATATCTCCTGTTGTAAATCTGTGAGTGTCAGTAAGGCTTTTTTTCCCCTCCTGCCTAGACTTGAACAGACATCTTTAATTCATTTCTGTATGGCACAAGTTCTGAATTCTTATTCTGTATTCTGATTTGTTTTCCTGGCCAGTAAATTGTTAGCCTTTCCTAACTGGGTGAATTATTGTGGAGTGCAAGGAAGTTGTCTGGCTAGGGAAAGTGTTGTTTAAACATGCTTTTTTCCCTTGCTATTCATTTGACAACATGTTAGTGTAATTGACAACATTGCCTGTGTAATGAGAGGAGACTTAAAAAATCCATGTCTCTCTCTAGTCTGTGCTTGAGCTTTGCAGGTAGAATGACACCTTGGTCTTTGAACTCCTAGACTGGTATCTTCCATATGCCTAAATACTAATTTCCATGAGTTTGGAAGGGTTTTCGGTGGTTCTGTGCTATGGAAGAGACTCCTTCCAAGAGAGGGCACTGATGTACATGGGTTCTCACCTCCTGGTTGCAATATTGACAACAGATTTGTTGTCAAATTTTTTCTATCACTAATGCAGCTCGATGTAAGCCTTTCAGAGGTGACAACTGCAAAGCTATCCCAATGCTTTGCAATCTTCATTGTATCCTTTTTGCAGATCCTCATGGCCTGGTCATGTAGAAGTTTTTGTGTAGTCAAATTGCTGTTGTTGTTAGAAAAGAACACTGAGAAGAAGAGGTTTCGTGCCTGTGTGACAAGCTTGTGGGTTTTGTGCTTTGATGGTTAGACCATGAGAATAGATTGGCTGTTGTTGATGCTGATGTTTGAGTGAAAGGAGTTACATTGTAAAATTAAGGTCACTTCCAAAGAAATCAAGAGCTTCTGTTCCTGCAGCAGATGCGTGACTTCTCTACATACTATTTTATATTCTCTACATATATATTTTATGATCTCTACATACCATTACAGACTTCATGTGCATGTGGTGTTATTGTTCTTCTGCTTCCTAAAAATACCTTTACATTTTCAAAGATACCTTTTTTGCTCTAAAGCTGCTTATTTCGTAAAATTTAAATAGCTACCATTTAAAAGAGAATCGTGACAACTCTCTTGAGGAAGCAATAGTAATTTCAAATTGTAGTATTTTTCCACACCATGAGGTCTCCAGTCCTGTCCTGTGTGAGGAGACACCTTTCCTTTCCCAGTTTCACCAAGAGAAATATGAATTAACATGGAAACCTTTAAGTCAAGGTTTCTTGACCCCTTTTTTTCCCCATACACACTGGTGCATAAATACCTTCACTCTCAGAAATTTGTCATCTGAAGTTAAGAAACTGTTTTTTCCTCCTTGTAGCCCAGAGGACCTATATATAAGAACTCCATTGGGTTCTTCACCCTTTGTTGAGTGAAGCTGGAAGTTAAAGCACAGATGGGTTTCTTCTGTCTTCAAAGGTCACATAAAAAAGTCTTTAATGGTTGTTTTGCATTACCTAGTCACATTGCCTGAATTAATTTGCCTAATGGCCAACTGGGCTTGGGGGTAAAGTAGGGAGAGAGGAGGAGAGGGCTCTTCTGTTATCCCTTCTGTGGCCTGCTAAAAGCTTATTCCTCCTGTTTGCTGAAGAAATTTGGCTGCTGTATTCTTTATATTCTATAAAAGACCTTTTGGCTCTTGTTTACCCAAGAGACATATGCACTGTTTTCTTTTTCAAGTATTTTTATGGTGTGGAGATCTTTGGAATTAGAAAAATTAGCCGAGGGAGAAGGAGTCAAACCAAGGAACACACAGCACTTGTTTCATATCTGCACACTGAGTTAGAGCCACATTCTTGGTGTGCAGGAATCCTGGCAGTTCCTGGGACTTCAGTCTTGCTTCTCTGTCTGGTGGGGTGTTATGTTTGGATGCAGCCCAGACCAGAGCCAAGATGAGATAAGGGAATGATGATCATACCTCTCTCCTTCCTCTAAGGAGCACCAGCCACCTACAGGTCCATGCAGCTATTCTGCAAGGTTTGGGTCACATAGTCAGTCTTTGTTCAAGGAGCAGACAGAAATGACTCGAATGATGAACTGAATTTGAAATTATAGAGTTCTCCATGATATTCAAGTTTATTTTAAAGTATTTAAAAATCAAGACACACTGTTCTATTTTTCCATTTTTTCCTTCCCACTTCAGGGCCAGAGTACTTAATGAGAGCTAGAGTGGAAAGATGCTGGACTGCTACATTGTGTTATTTTTTCACCTCCTTGGGTAGTTAAGAAGGGAGTTGTTTCCTTTTAGTCTCTGCTGCTGCTGTAGGGCAGTTTCCTTCTCCCAGAAAGCTTTTCCCTTTTTCCTGTTCCCTTTTCCCTTAATTTCCTTTCTTTTTTCCTTTCATACTAACCATGTTGAGCAGTACCAGAGGATTTTTTTTTTAGTAGCTCCTGCCCAAACATTTTTAAATCAAGCAAAAGTAATCACAACCTTTCTCTTCACTTGAAACCATAACATTTTTTGACAAGAAGTGCCTTTAAAGAAATGCCTCCTAATTTACGGCGGGTTGCTTTGTACTTTGTTTCTGTAACCTATCTCATTACATTTCCTGTGTGTTAAGTATGTATGTATTATGAGCTCTTAAAAACAAATATCCCAGAAGAAAGGAATTCAGTAAATGAATAAAACATTCTTAGGTTGCCCAAGTGGCAGCTTAATAGCTCATCCATTGGGACTTTCATATAATATAATGATGATAGCCATATAAATATATGGATAGATGAATAACTTCAATGAGGAGCTTGTTACAACTCTGCATACCACATCTGAAATGAAATCAAACTCTGAAAGTGCTGCCTGATGAGAAGGTCCTTATTTTTCCAATGCCAACCATTAAATTCTGCCTAAAAATACACAAGCTGTGTGTCTATGTATATATATGTACACATAGCTAAAACATGCTTCAATAGCACACACACACATATATACATACACTGCTTCTAGGTGGAATTTAGTGTTTCAGGACTGATACTGATAGCACTGAACCTCTAAAACGTTGTAGACTATTGACATGACTGGGTTTGCAGCAGTGTGTTTGAGATTAGGCCTTAGCCCTGGCTTTCTCTAAAAATTACAAGATAAATGGAATAGGAGCATAAGGTTGTCATGTTATATTGCCTAGGATATACACAGCTTTTTCATTAGGTGCCCCTAATCACAGAGCTTTGTAAATATCTGCTTCGATGCCTGTCTGCCACAGCAGCCTGTAACCTTGTGTAGGGCTGAAAGTAAAGTTTCAAGTATTTTTTTTTTGTAGCAATGATACTGTCAGGAAAACTGATTTCCAGTTATGCTGGACTTGGCAACCTGATGTTGATACCCTGAAAGATGGAGAGAAACCAGCTCATGCTGAATTATGGCATGGACAGGAGAAACTAGACCACCAAATGAGACATAAATAGGATAAGACAATTCATTTCCTTACTTCAAAGAATAGGAAAATGAATTTCTAGGAAGTTGCTGAACTGTGGTGAAAGAAGTCTAGGTGCTCATATGAAACATAACATCAGTCTCTCTTGTAAGCCAGCAAAAATTCTCTCTTAGCAGGGGGAGAGACTGGTATTGTAGTATAGACAAAAGATGCTGAAGTGCTCTTCGTGAAAGGCAGCAATACAGTGATTGTCTGTTGATTGTTTTAATAATGCACATCACAGAGAGGTCCAGCCCTTTATTTTCTCATGAGTTATGTGTCATTAGAATTTCTCATTTTCATTGGCTGGCTTTTCCTGGGCAGTTTATTGTATGTTGTATATANNNNTTGTCTTTTTTTGTGGGGTTTTTTTTGTGTTTTATATATATATATATATATATATATATATATATATATATATATATATACAACTAGCATCGTCTCCCACACTAGTCTGAAGCAACAGCTTTTAGTGTCAGTACTCAAAAGTGATCACCTAAAGCCTCATGAAAATAAAGGACTTTGATATTTTCATACTGGTGGATTAAACTGATGAATGTTTGTTGTGCTGAAGAATAAGGTGCCACTGCTGATCTTTCAGCTGAATGAAATGGCAACAACAATAAAATAATCTTTCTCAGATGAAGTAGAAGAATTCCATCCTGGGGCTTCTGGAGGTCAACCTGACCATGGGGAGACCTGTTCCCTCCTGTACCCAAAGTGTATTGGAGAATTGTGCCTATTTGATGTATGAACTGTATGGAACAAGATGTTAATCATAGGACTCACATGCTATGTGCACAATAATTGGGTGGACATATTCAGAAAAGGAACTGCCACAAATGAAATTTTCTGGCTACTGGGGCATGCAGGTCCAGAAGGTGATACAATCTTACATTTTTATTCTGTTTTTGAAAGTGTTTCTTTACTTTTTTTTTAATATAGTAGAAAAGAAAATAAGAATGAAACAAAGCAAGTGGAGAACTGCATGTGAAAATAAGTGTATTGAAAGATGAGTGCTTTGACAAACACTTGGGAGAATTGACAAAATTGATCTGTGTGTTAAATGATGGGATATAGACTGTGGGATCAGGAAGTTAAGTGTTGTGTGTGGACATTGCAACATCAGTATGATGAACTGATTGTTGTTAGTACTGAAATTGCAATAGTCCCTCTGTTACATTGGAGGTGATAACTAACATGAATTCGTATTCCAAAACTTGCATGCAATTTATAGATCTCCTTTGGGAAGTTGAAATCATGATGGAAGTTTAAATTAACTTGTGTCATTATTGACAAGTTTTCCTATCCTTTTCCTCCCTGTATTCTAGCTTGGAGAAAACTACATTTTCAAGCAGCTTTTAAATGACAATGAGAACAACATGTGTGTGCAATGGGTCTTTCAATAATTGCCTTTTAAAATCGATTTTTATGACTTTCACAAGTAGCAGTGCATGTACTCTAACAAAGAAGCTTATTCCCACTGCCTTACTGTAAGCACCTGCCTGGTTTCCTCAGGCTCCTTTCCTCTGCTTTCAAGGGGGAAGCAATAAGCAGGACTTGGCTCCCAACTTCTGCAGTACCCTCCAGCAGCCTTCAGCCAGTGCCTCCAATTACTCTGTCTCTGCTTAACCTCACAATTTAGATTCTTGAAGTGAGGCACCTGGCCTTTTCTGAAGGTATCTGTATTTAAAGTAATGACTGAGTAATGACTTTTTATTCTACTTGTTCTTGGTGGCTCAAATTTCATCATTTTTAACTGACCAAAAAAAAAAAGGTAACGTTTGACTATCACAATACTACATACATATGAAAATCCTATCTCTCTTCCAAACATTGGGACTGAAAATGAGTTTTCCAATATGCTCTGGAAACAAACAAGTTTAGGCTTAGTTGGAGCTGCTGATAAATAAAACCCAAAAATTTCTATATGTGATTCATCCTTCTGTATAAGCTGATACAAATGTGTGTGGCTGATTTTAAATTTTTTTCACTGTGGTTATTATTCTGGACTATGTGCACATGTGGTAGGGTCTTTCATGTTAAAGAAGTGTACATACGTACATGTATGTAGTTATAGATATGTGCCTGTATGTGCACATGCACATGTACTACTCAGACAAGTGTGAAAATACCCAGCGCTGGTGTGATTGTTTATGTGTGTGTGTACAGTGTTCTCCCCCTCTGTTTTGTTAAATATATGGTGAATCGACATTACGTAGATTTTGCTTTAGGTTGGAAATTTAGTAAGTAATTTTGACATGTCACTTCACAGTACAGTTTTTGTCTCTTGATCAACTGTTTCCTGTTTCCTCTCTCTGTCACAGGGTGAAAGAATGATGTGATGGACGTGAATATGGGCCGCTGGTCAGGCTCACGGCTACCTCCGTCATGCCTTGCCCTCCTGATTGTCAAGTTCCTGGCTTGCATTTGCCAGGTGGCTCACGGGACTGCCCCACTTGGCTTTCACTTCACACATTCCACTTACAATGCCACAGTGTATGAGAATTCCGCAGCCAGGACCTATGTCAACAGTCAGACAAGGATGGGCATTACCATGGCTGACCTTTCATGGGATATCAAGTACAAGATAGTGTCTGGTGATGATGAGGGCTTTTTTAAAGCAGAGGAAGTCATCATTGCTGACTTCTGCTTCCTCAGAATAAGGACTAAAGGTGGGAATTCTGCTATATTGAACAGAGAAATCCAGGACAACTATTTATTGATGGTAAAAGGGTCTGTCAGAGGAGAGGACTTGGAAGCGTGGACAAAAGTGAACATCCAGGTTTTGGATATGAATGACCTAAGACCTTTGTTTTCACCAACCACGTACTCTGTCACAATAGCAGAAAGCACTCCCTTAAGGACTAGCATTGCGCAGGTGACCGCAACAGATGCGGATATTGGGTCCAATGGTGAATTTTATTATTACTTTAAAAATAAAGTTGATCTCTTCTCAGTTCATCCTACAAGTGGTGTTATCTCCTTAAGTGGCCGGTTAAATTACGATGAGAAAAACAGATACGACCTTGAGATTTTGGCAGTGGACCGTGGGATGAAGCTTTATGGAAGCAATGGCGTAAGCAGCACTGCCAAGCTTTATGTTCACATTGAACGTATAAATGAACATGCCCCAACAATAAATGTGGTGACCCATATTCCCTTCCCATCAGACAAGGAACCTACCTATGCAGTTGTTAACGTTGATGACCTAGATGAAGGAGCCAATGGAGAAATAGAATCTGTTTCTATTGTGGCTGGAGATCCGCTAGAACAATTCTTTTTGACTAAAGAAGGGAAATGGATGAATGAGTACAAAATCAAAGAAAGAAAGCCTATTGATTGGGACAGCTTCCCGTATGGTTATAACCTGACTCTCCAAGCTAAGGACAAAGGATCTCCTCAGAAATTTTCCGCGGTCAAACTGGTCCACATTGCTAGTCCCAAGAAAGAAAGTATCCCCCTGAAGTTTGAAAAGGAAACGTATGATGTTTTGATCAGTGAATTTTCACCTCCTGGTGTGGTGGTTGCAGTAGTTAAGTTGATGCCTGAGCCGCAGGGTGTGGAATACAGAATATCTCCAAGTGAGGAAGCTGAGTATTTTAAGATCAATCCCAACACAGGCCTTATTACTACTGCTCGTCCTTTGAAAATCATTGAGAAGGACCTCTATGAATTAGAAGTGTATGCAAACAAAGGTGGTGATTTAAAAGCACAGGTCACAGTCAGGTTAGAAGATGCGAATGATCACACTCCGGAGTTCCAGCAGCTCTCCTACAGCTCATTCGTCAATGAAAGTGTCCCAGTGGGGTCCAGCGTTTTGGCAGTGTCAGCAGTTGATGAAGACAGGGGAGAAAACGGATACATCACCTACAGTATTGCCAGTCTGAACTCACTGCCATTTACAATAAACCAGTTTACAGGTGTCATCAGCACATCTGAAGAACTGGATTTTGAGTCCTCACCAGAAAGCTACAGATTCATTGTGAGAGCTTCCGACTGGGGTTCTCCCTACCGCCACGAAAGTGAGGTGAATGTCACCATATACATAGGCAATGTCAACGATAACAAACCCCTCTTTGAAAAAGTGGCCTGTCAGGGAGTGATTTCGTCTGATTTTCCTGTTGGTGGTCACATCACTGCTGTTTCTGCAATAGACATAGATGAGCTAGAGCTTGTGAAGTACAAAATAATCTCTGGAAATGAACTTGGCATTTTTTATTTAAATCCAGACTCTGGAGTCCTGCAGCTTAAAAAATCTCTTGTTAACTCCGGCATAAAGAACAGCAATTTTGGCCTTAAGATAACGGCAACTGATGGGGAGAACTTTGCTGATGCTATGTCTGTTAATATTTCAGTAGTTCATGGGAAAGTGTCTTCAAAGACCTTTAGCTGTAGAGAAACTAGAGTTGCTCAGAAGCTAGCAGAAAAATTGCTCAAAAAGGCAAAAGCAAATGTGAAGCTGAATTTAGAAGATGGTTTTCTTGATTTTTATTCGGTCAACAGGCAGGCACCGCATTTTGACAAATCCTTTCCTACTGATGTAAAGGTTTCAGAGGATCTGCCAGTTGGTGCCACCATCTTGAGGATAAAAGCCTATGATGCAGACTCAGGCTTTAATGGAAGAGTACTTTATACAATTTCTGATGGTAATGTAGATAGTTGTTTCAACATTGACATGGAAATGGGGATACTTAGTGTTCTCATGCCCTTGGACCGTGAAAAAACAGAGCTTTATCTCCTTAATATTACGATTTATGATTTAGGTAATCCACAGAAATCTGCATGGAGACTGCTGACTGTCACTGTGGAGGATGCAAATGATAACAAGCCTGTTTTTTTACAGGACAGTTATTCGGTTAATATTTTAGAAAGTACAAGTCTTGGCACAGAGATTATCCAGGTAGAAGCCAGAGATAAAGACCTAGGATCTAATGGTGAAGTGACTTACTCAGTACTGACAGACACCCATCAATTTGCTATCAACAGTTCCACAGGAGTGGTGTATGTTGCAGATCAACTGGACCGGGAAGCAAAAGCAAACTACACTCTGAAGATTGAGGCTAGGGACAGAGCAGAGACTGGCCATCAGCAGTTTTCCGTTGTGCCTCTGAAGGTTTTTTTGGATGACGTTAACGATTGCTCTCCAGCCTTTATACCATCCAGCTACAACGTGAAGGTCCTTGAGGACCTGCCGGTTGGCACTGTCATAGCTTGGCTGGAAACTCACGATCCAGACCTGGGCTTGGGTGGCCAAGTCCGCTACTCGCTGGTAAACGATTACAACGGGCGGTTCGAGATCGACAAAGCCAGCGGCGCCATCCGCCTGAACAAGGAGCTCGACTATGAGAAGCAGCAGTTCTACAACCTGACCGTGCGTGCCAAGGACAAGGGGCGCCCCGTTTCTCTCTCTTCTCTTTCTTTTGTGGAAGTTGAAGTGGTGGATGTCAACGAAAATCTTTATACCCCCTATTTTCCGAACTTTGCTGTCAAAGGATCTGTAAAGGAAAACTCCCGCATCGGTACAAGTGTTTTGGAAGTTGTTGCTCAAGATGAGGACTCTGGAAGAGATGGGGAGATCCAGTATTCCATCAGGGATGGCAGTGGCCTGGGGAGATTCAGCATAGATGAAGAAACTGGTGAGTTTTGTTTCTAATTTCTCCTTCATAGAGGTTTTTTGCACAAGCAAAGCTTAGGCATAATTGCTTTCTACCCTTAACAAGAAATTCAGTTCTTCTTAACAGGCAAGATAAAATTATAAATAAGGATTTTCCAGGCAGAGCAATGACATAATTTAATTACCTGGTTACATTCATCACTCTGTGGATGTGAAATAATACACATTTCTTCTCAGCAGCTATGTGATGATTCCATTTACAAGGCAGTGATAGTTACAGAATGACTCGCTTACAGTCACTGCATTATCTGTTGATCACTGTAAATTACTCGGGTCACCTCCACAGAGTCACAATACTTGTGACCTTGAATCCAGTGTTAAACCCAATGAAAGGAAATAAGGAGCATGAAACAGATTATTTTGTCCTAAAACCTATTTGTGGTCTTGTTTTTGTTGTTGGGAGTCATTTTTCATGGGAGCTATTCTGGAATGACACACCATCCTGTGTAATTCACTTTCTTGTAGCATGGCGTTCATCAGTGCTGTTGTGCTTATGTAAAAGGTAGAAATCCAGGGAAATGTTCATAACTGTAAATGACCTGTGCTAGCTTTCCTTTGGTGGCAGTAGTATTATAAACATTGATGTTAGAAAGCATTGTTAATGTAGTGAAGGTTTTTAAGATGCTGAACTTTACTACCACACCACTCTATTGGAAATTATTCAAAATACTAAATATAGAAGTGTGTTTAGTAAAACACTCAAAAATTGGCTGTTTAAATGTCTGATGGTTGTTGGGAGTAATGGTGCAGCTGTGCACAACTAGAAGTAGTGAGGAAATTAGGAAATATTAGTCAACAGTTTCACAAATTGTATTAAATATGTTAGATCTGTGGGTTTACTGTGGTTTGTATGTCTTTTTCTGAAGCTTTTAATTGAGAATGTGGTATTAAACATAAGATTAAAATGTATGTTTTGGCAAATTCAAACTGTTTAATCAAATGTCAGCTTTCTAAACTGAACATTATGAAAAACAGACGACATTACAAATGCTGTGGCTCTCATCTAAGTATAAGCAGAGAAAAATATTTTTATTCTATTTTTGCTACAGTCTCGCTGCTACAGCTGTACACAGATGATTGCAGTCAAAACCTTATGTCCAGAAACATCAGACTTGGGTGTCAGAAGTCAAGAGGACACCTAGTCTAATTTCCAGAAATGTTAGGAACTCGCATATCCTACAGTGCTGCTAGTAGCGGAAGGCATTCAGGGAACAGCATTTAGGCATTTGGACATGTATTTAACTATTAAGCTCCTGCATTTGAAAATTTTGTCCTACCTACTTATTGAGTAGCATCAACTTCATCTCAGTGGGTTCTTTATGAAGCAGTGGGAGGTTGGTCCAAATGCTGCAGTACTGATACAGAAATCTCAGCATTCAACATTGATTGAACTTAAATGAGCTGGTAGGGAAAGTAACTCAGTGTGTGTCACTCATAAGTAAAATAACCATTTTTTTACCCTGTGCCTACCCTAGTAGAGGTGATGGCCTAGAATAAATTAGGTCCCTTGTTCAGTAAAGCGCAAATCATGTTTTAACGTGAGTGGAAATTGTACTGAATATTCCACATTAAATATACTTACTTTATTTCCAATATTGAAATGTATTTTGGGGAGGCAAAAAAAAAAAAAGCCCCAAATCTCCCAAGGTGCAAAGATTTTTCTGCCTTTCACTTTTTCATGAGTGTTACATGAAAATGAACCAACCTGTGCTATTTCACTTAATCATTCCAGAAGAGACTTGATAATCCAGCAGATAAAAAGATTTAGTATTCTTGTTCTGATTTCCCCAAATGTTCAATACCACGTAAGCCTTCTTGAAAGCAATTTGAAGAACACTGGGTGAAGAGCTGCAGCCAGGGCGTTGTGGAGGGCAGGGCTTCAGCGTTGCTCTGGGTCATGCTGTTGTAAGCTGAATGCAGTTTTTGACCTTCTGTGTCAAACAGAATGCAACATTAATACTCTGCTATTGAACTGGTGGCAACTTAAATGCTGCTGAATGATGAATCAGCTTTCTAGCTGTAGAAAAGGGCTTAAGTCACATATTGAATTAATTTATAAAGAGATAGCTGTTTATTTACTTTCAGTGCAGTTCATTTGTCACTTTTAAACTGACCAACTCTATTGGCTTATGTACCGTCTCTCCTGAAATTTGTGAAGGTAAGCAGGAGTGTGAAGTACAACAAATCAATATTTTTGGCTGCTGCCTTAATGAAAAGATGACTGCAGCATCCATTATAATCATTAGGATATAAAGTGGGCCAAATTCATCCTGATATGTGAGCAGGCTGGACTGCAAGCAAGTCTGTGCTTTCAGCAAAATTCTGTTCAAGTGCATTATTTTTATTTTTCTGAAATATTACATGTTAATGGTGTTGCCCTGTGTGTTGAGTGAGATGTGCTTTTGCTCCCTGAGGCACATTGATACTGAGGAGTTGAAATGATGCCAGGATACCCAAGGAGAAGCAGGACTTCCTGATGGATACACGCTGCACCATGCAGCTGCACATTTGTTGTCATGGTGGCTCTTTCTTCTTCCACTGTAGATGTATATAGGTGCATATAGGTGCATCTGGAAAAAACAAGGCTCAGGGGAGATCTTCTCACTCTCTACAGCTGCCTGAAAGGAGGTTGTAGTGAGGTGGGGGTCAGTCTGTTCTCCAAGTAACAAGTGGCAGGACAAGAAGAAATGGCCAGGAGAGGTTTAGATTGGGTATTAGGGAAAATTCATTCACTGAGAGAGTTGTGAGGCATTGGAACAGACTGCCCAGGGATGTGGTGGAATCACCATCTCTGAAAGTGCTCCAAAAAAGTGTAGATGTTGCACTCAGGGCCATGGCTTAGTGATGGACTTTGCAGTGCTGGGTTAATGGTTGGACTCAATGATCTTAGAGGTCTTTTCCAAGTTACATGATTCTGTGATCTAACTCCACCAAGCTTGATCTGGCTTTTGGTGTGGGTTCCACAACAGGCTATTCTCCGTTCAGGTCGGAACAGTGGGTTGTGTTCAGTGAGCTTGGGAGTCTCCTCTGTACTGGTCCTTATGGATCCTTCTGCACAGTGTAAATGTGCAAATCTGGGTGCTGTTGTAGTTTGGTAAGAGTTGTACCATGGGGGTGAGCCTGGAATTCCCTTCCTACGATGCTGCTCTTTGCCTCATGTCATATAGAATTGGTCTGGAAGATTATCATTGTTGGAGCATTCACAGCTAAATACTCCACTTCATCCGTGATGGTAACCAGAAGCATAGCAAGTATTTGCCAGCTAGAAGTGTGCATCACTTCCAAATTTGCTGGAGTGGATTTACTTTCCATTTCCAGGAGGCAGAGCCAGTACAAGTCTGTAAATAAATAGAAAGTCTCCTGAAGTGGATGGCTGCAGTTCTTGACCATTCAGCTCCATCTGTGGTTTCCCGCTACCTCAGACAGTAAATGAAATTTCTCATGGGTTTAGAAGTCAGTCATGATTGATAGCTAAAAACTCGGTTTAACACTTTTCTAGAGGTTAAAAAAAATGGAGGAACTTTTTAATTTATTGACTGTTGATATAAATGTCACAAACTTGCTATTTAAGACCCTTGCACTGAGGAACATGAAATGCGATCTTTCTGTCTCCTGTTCAGAACTGCCTTTTTTTTTTTTTTTGCATCATGTTCATTATCTTGGAATCCAGAGATGTAATCTGTTACAAAATATGGTCATCTACAGTGAGAACTAGTCACTGCAGGCTTCTTCAAGTCAACAGAAAGAAACAAGCAACTGAGAAACGTGATTCATTTCACCCTAATGTAAAAATATGAAATAAGTTGGGTGAATCATGCTCTAAAAGTGTGCAAAGATCCTTGTGAGACTAGCTTGGGTAGAGGTCGGCACTGAATGCCTTGCTGTGGTCAAACGTATCCCATCCCTGCTAACTGTAAACAAGAATATATCCTGTCAGCCTTACTGCTAGGTAATTTGTGATGACTCCTCTCTACCAGATTAATGGTTTTAATCTAATTTCTGGGAATTATCTTGCATTCTGAAACCCACACATAAGTGCGATTCTAGAAATAAAAAGTGGAAAAAAGATTTTAGTAGTATGGGGTGAGAGTTATGTAAATAATAGTTTATGATTTTTCATTTTTGGACAATACGGTGTTAGAGCATCCCACCCTCTTTTCTATCTCCAGAAACTGATCAGTATCTGATGTTTTGATCTTACTTGCGGAAGCGAGTAGTAACCTTCCCCTTGTGCAACTCTGGTGCTACAGAGAAGCTGCAGCCATTTCTTCATCTTTAGCACTGCTTCCTGCCTGGTGTGCATCTCCACTCTCTTTGCCAGTCTGCTAATTGCAGTTCCTTAGAAGAAAATTGTGTAAAACCCGCTCTTATATCTCCAGATTGTTGTAACACAAAATGAGCAGACATGGTAAAAATTTTTGTAGGATGAGAGTGTGCTCTGGGTTTCCACCACAGGTTCGCACTCTTGTGGAAATGGTCTCTGTCAGAGGTCCTACACTGCCTTTTTAAAAACCTGTATTTTCTTACTTCTGGTGTGTATACCCTCATAGTGCTGATAGCACAGCAAAGTGGTGTTTTTTTGTTGTCTCAGAATCTGGTGGTGAGTCCATATGGGCTTATGATATCACCCGCCTTGGGAGACTAAATACCATCTATATTCTGGCTGCAGTGGAGATTGGAACAACTAGTGGGAGTTCCTGACTTCTTGAAATGTTGAGTTGGATGAGATCAGGCCTAAATGCTGGAATCTTCCTTCTCATTTTTTAATGATTTGTGGTTCAGCTAAACTGCATTTTTACTCTAGCTCCACTTTTTAGTCTGGCATCTGTTTCTGCATGTTAATGTAACAGCCTGGCACTTGAAGAGTTTCTATATTTACCCCTGCACTACCCATGGATGTACTGGTAATAGCAAATGATCAAAGTGAGTTCTAGAGGAGCAGAGAGACGAGGCACACTCAGCATCTTCTGCTGCAGAGGCTTCTGCAGGGTTTGTCAGAGTTGGTGTGGCAGCAGCCTGACACACAAGGAGTTACTAACTCCACGGCACAGGTGGGAAAACTGAAGCAACAAGTCTTTTACTCGTTCTCAGGAAAGCATAGAAACATCTTAAGTCCTATTGAAACTGAACACGGAGATAAAACAGTGGTATTAATGAAATGCTTACGGGATCTTTAATGTTCTTGCAAAGCCCATGAGCACGGACTTAGGAAATAAAGTTAGTAAGTTTTGAAAGCATTCCTTAAGGTTGTTCAGGAACCGGAGTCCCCCGACTTTCATTAGAACTTTAAATTTAGGCATTAGCTGACACTAATTTCTAACCCTGTAGGGAACCTCTGATAAGAATGCAAGCTGTAGATGACCCTGTTTACTTATCTTTAGGTATTTCAGCCCTGAAATTTGCATTAACAAGCCAGTCCTGTCTTTCACAGTGCCAAAACCTTAAAGGAACTGTTAAATGGCGGTAGAGTTCAAATTATTACAGACTCCATGGGTTCATTTATGGTGCTAAGGATAGTAGTCTGATCTTCAATTTGGATACCTCAAGAGTGATAGAAATTCCTGACAAACTGTGGCTGGAGAAGGTACTTGGTGCTGGAAAACCCTAATCATGGCTTCAAACGACTAATAATGGAACCTAGAAACACCAGATGATATAGTTTACAATAAACCAGTCTGCCTGCACTGTTCCAGCTATTTGGCAGAAAGCAGTGAATTTACTGCTTCAGACTCCTTTAGAAGACAGCATCTTGTTGCTGTCTTCTAAAATAGTTTTCAGTTATTGTGTATGCAGGTTGAAGGATACTTCCATTTACTGCAATTTGAGTGGTTTGATAAATATTTATGTGGGGCCATTGCTAGCGTTTCCTTGAAACAAAATAAAGTAAAATGAAAATCGTTTATGAAATACGTTTTTCTCCCTCTCACTTGTTTAATTTTATGGAGGCATGTAGGAGCTAGTGGGTGGATCTGGGTGGACTCACTGGCAGAACTGAATTCACTGTAGAGTATTGGGACATTAGTATTGTGGATGTTCTTCATCTTCGTGGAGAGTGTAGGTAAATTTCATTACCCAGAGCCAGTATTTTGGAGCTACTTTATTATCCCAGACTTATAAACCCAGTTTTCAAAGTAACTTCAGGCCACACCACAGGAGAAGTGCCAGTGGGTGTTGCTGGGAGGTGGCTTGGGAAAGAGGGTTGCTGCATTTGCAGCAGGCGAAATCATCAGCTCTCAGCCTGTCTATGGTGTCTCTCCTGAGCAGCCTCTTTGGATAGGAGTGTGCCAGATGGATCACAGAGCACAGTCCTGGCCAAAATCTGGTCTGTCAGCCTGTATCTGTGTCAGGCAGGAATAAAGCATTCCTGGGAGCAGCTATTTCTGAGCCCGTGGTAGTGTTACTGTTGTTCTGTGAGTTATCTCTGGCAGCTTTTACAGTGCAAGTGTTCCATCATATAAGATTTCCACTTTTAGGACAACAATCACTAACATTTTTCTTTTTCTTTAAAATTAGTTGTGGTAGAAAACCAGTAATTTTTATACAAATTCTGTGTCTGTGTGTTTATAATTTCCCTGTCATTTCTAGATGTGAATTAGTAAGGAACAAGGCTTGTCTTAGTTTCACTGGAGCAAATGTGTTTAACTTTTTTTTTAATAATATGAACCCTAAAACAATGCATCAGCTTATGAAAATATTTACTTTAAAAGGCTCTGAGTATCATTCTGACATACTTTCAAAGTTTCCTAAGTGAGGCCAGTCATGCAGAATTGTTCCATTCAAGCTGTTCAGCTCTCTAGGCTTTATACCCCATAAAACAGCTCACTACTTACAATTTTTATAGCTAGCTGTAATTTGCATGCTTTCCCTTCTTTGGAAAATGTTTAGAGAATCTCCTTTATTATTCAGGATGCTTCTGGTGATAGGACATTTTGTCTCAATCTCCGAGTAATTTATTTATTAATAAAGAAAAGTGTAGTCTGTATTTCCTCCTGTCACCTTTATTACCCTTCAGAGATGTTTCCAAGAGCATTTTGTATTATATGTTTCTGTTATTCTCTCTCTTAGTGTATAATCCCAGAAATAGCTTGTGCATCATCATCCATTAAATTACACCCAGGTGCTCCTGCAGAAAGCTTATCTCCAAGGTGCCAGCGAGGGGACCAAGCCACAAGGTACTGAGTTAGATGATACTAGAGGAAAATTGACTTCCAGTGTCTGGTGTTCATTCTGAGCACATGAGCACCAGCTGTATCCTGGCATCACTTCAGACCATGAGCAGCAGTTCATGGTAGTTCAGAGGAAACTGGAGAAAAATCCATTTTAGCTGTTCCAAAGCACCAGTGGAAGCCAAGGGCATTGAGAAGCGATGTTGTTGGTGCAAAACCACACGCTTACGAGCATATGGAGGGCAATATGAGCGCTCCTCTCTTCCAGGGTTATAGAGGAGGATGTTTGGGCAGTGTCTAAGGTTACATGGAACCATTTTGTTGTACTGCCTAATCCTTTCCTGTAACAAGTCCAAGAGAGAGAAATCTCCACTGGCCAATAAAATTGAGGACACATTTTGCTGTCTGACCTTGCAGCAGGTTGTGTAGCTTTTTAGGGAACAGTAGAAGTGGACAGTTAATCAGGAATTTGTGGGGCTGGTTTGGAGTGATAACACTGGACTGATCATGTATCTCTTCCCCTGCTTGAATACGTAGGTAGGCCCGAGGATTTACCTTGGAACCTGGATTAAAGGGTACTTTTTATAAAGCTGTTTGTAGTTCAAGGACTACAAGTAATGGTTAATCAGGCAGTCGCTTGGAAAGCTTTTCCAAGCTTTTCATTGTTCTCATTGCTAAAAAATTGTGTCATATTTTAAGGGTGTTTGGCTAATTTCAGTGTTCAAGTCTTGGAACTTGTTAGGTGTTTGCCAACAAGGTAAAAATAAAATAAAGTAAAAAGCCTTTCCACTGTGAGATCTCTTTGAATTCACATATACATGTTTACCTGAAAATAGATGTTTGGAGATGAGCTTCTATAGCTCATGGAACAGATTCTTTTAATCTGTAGTCTGCTGTTTAATGTAAACATCTTTATTGCATTTTATACACTTATGGTGTCTTATTAGCATTGAAGTGTTGCCAGTATAACTGAGAGAAAGCCAAACAGAGTGTGTGTGGGGAGGGGGTTTTCACTGCAGTTGGTTTGCATTAGGTGTTTGCACTAATACATCTCTGTGTATCTCAGAGTGAAGCTGTCCGCTGGCACTGACCTGGTCATTTTGTCCGTGGCGAACAAGGCGGGTAGATCCGTTCAGCTGTGGCAAGAAGTTTGTCACAAGTGTTGCTGCAGTGTTCTGTCAGAGTGGCAGGTGTGTGAAGGTGTGGGACTGTGCTTTGTTTCCTCCGTGCTGAGAGCTGTGGTGCGCACCAGCACATCCCCCACCTAAATGATCAGGGATATCAGGACTTGCTGTGGCACTTACCCACCCCTCCACTGAGATACACATGTTGATTTTTTTGCTCTTGGATGTCTCAACTTTGTAGCTGCTGCCCACTGGAGACAGTATGGTTAACACAGGCCCCCCTCGAGAGGGAGGCAGCCTGAAGCTGCTTCTCTTAGGAGATGCTTTTCAATTATTTTGATGATATTTTCATCTTGGAGTTGTGCAAAATGTGCTCACTGTACATGTATGAGCAACAATTCTTCAAGGTGATGGACTGGAAAGGTGAGAGTAATCTCATTGTATGTGGTTTCAACAGCTCTCTGCTTCCACAGTGTGATGGCAAGGTCTGCCTATATTTCACAGCTGAAGCCTTTGGTTTTACAGTTTTGCTAAAATATGCATAGCAAATTAATTTCTGATTTTAGATCTTTGCAGCCCATAATGAATTATATGCGTCTTTATTTGGGAATTTTCCGTCTTCATTTGAAAATTTTACTGAGAATTTGTGTTCTGGAAATGTAACTTTACACACAGGTCATTAAAAATGGTTTTGCTTCTCAACGGTGGTTCAGTTTATAAGGTAAAGATTTGGCAATAAGAAGATAACAAACTGTTACTGTGAATCAGTTAAACCCCAAAACCTTTATTTTTACAAGAGAGTGACTATGGGGTTTAATTAAATTTGCCAGAATACTTCACAGTCCCAGAACACCTTTCATCTAAAGTACACAAATTATTTTCTACATTTTAATGAAGGAAGGACTTTGATGTACGATGTTTATGTAGTTTCCCATTTTTACTGGAAGGTGTAGATACATTAATAGTCTCTTTTTCGGAAGTGGGGGAATGACAATGCAGAAATTCATTAAAAGCAGTGGCAACTTCAGGTGTTCGGTGTTTCTATGATGAAGCTATACTCAGCCACAGCAAATAGTGGTGGATGGGACAGATTCTTCTGACTCCCAGCATGTTTTTCCATGTGAGACCACCCATCTTACACTGTACAGGATCTTGGAGCTGGTTTTAAAAGGATTGGATTTTACCATTTCTTTTCTAGACAGTTTGTAAGGATGAATTGGTTTGGTTTGCTCTGCTCTACTTCCGCTGCATATGTTAGTTTGTTTTGGTTTTTTCACTTTGCTTTAATTACCATTTAACAGGAACTCTTTGATGATGGCAGGTTGTAGTCCAAGCCACCATCAGTGATTAATGCAGCTTCCTCTGGGGTGATAACCTTCTGTTTTGCTGTGGGGGAAAGAGGAGTGGATAGCCACAAGCACCAGCAGTATGGGCCAATCCAGGGATAACCAGAGTCCCTTGGCTGCCCACAGGACTCGCAGCTGGAGAGAAACCTCATCAGGCCTTTGGGGCTGATTCTTCTAGGTGGCACTGAGTGCTCTGAGCGGCTGCAGGGGCCTTCCCAGTATGGGGTGGACTTCCCAGTATGGAATGGCCTCCCTCGCTTTACCCTCTCCCAGCACTGCCCTTCAGAGACACTCGCCTCATCCTTCTCTATAAGGAAATCCTGAAAACAGCAGATTGAGCCCCTGAGAGCTACTGCTACCGCTTCCATTGGAAACCTAACAAACATTTAATGTGCTATTTTCACTCCCACAGTACCAGGATAGGGCAGTCTGTTCTGTGCCTTCTGTACTTCAGATTAGTGGCATCTTCGTCTCCACGATGAGCAGTTGCACCAGCCATTTGCTAACGAGATGAGATGCTTTTTGCAAGTGTGTGGCTCCTTTGCAACCCAGTGTGGCTCTGCCTTTAATGAGGTATCTTCCTTTTTGGAACATTCAGTGTGGGCAGTAGTTCAGTGTGGGCAGGAAGCTGCTTCTGAGGTACAGAGTGTCATGCTGGAGACAAGCAAAATAATCAAAAAAGGAAGATTGTGCCGATAGTGACATTTATAGAGGAGATGGGGGCTGTTTATGAGGCAGGGCCAGGACTGGCATTTAGCTGTGCTGGCTAAAGGGTAAATAGCAAAATCTGTTTAATAAATGTGACCTAATGAATTTAGGGCTGCTGATTCTAAAGTTTGTCCTTACATTGATTTATTGTCAAAACCCATAGCAGCTTCTCTCTAAAAATGGAGGGTAATATCTAAATAATATTGGAATTGTCTCAACTGTAAAGACTGATTTTGTTGATGCTGAAAGTGGAAAAAAACATTCAGCTGGTAGATGTTGCTGGCTGCAGCCATTGCTGCATTGCAAAGTGCTCTACTCCTATATTGTTAGGACCACAGAAGGGGTTCCTGTTGTCTTTTTGTAAACAATACCAGTGTTTAAAACTTTTTGCATATGCTTCTGTTCTTTCATGGGGATTTCCTTTAATTGCCTAATCTCTCATAATGAACATTAATCTGTCACTGGCAAAGATAAAATCCAGCTAATTCTCAGAAAATCTGTTTTTCTTTCTCTGTACCCACAAATTAAAACTCATCTGATAACAGCTGGAAGCTCTATCTAGGCATTGAATGTGGTCAGAAATAACTGTGTGGTCACGCTGTCAATCGTAATCCAGTCCACTTGATGAGAGGGTTTGGACTCTCCTGGCAAGTCCCTGGAGTGGGTGGGAACCTCTGGTAAAGGGGCCATGGATCCCCTTTCCCTGGTCACCTGGATCCAGGACATACAGTCTTATTGGTGGGGTCCTAAGGGGCTGATGTATACACAAAAAACCCCCAACCAACCAACCAACCAACCAGCCAACCAAGCAAACTAACAACAAGCTTTTGCAACTTCAATTGCCTCTGAAGAATCCCATGTTTTCAATTAAATAAGGCTGTGATCTCCAGCTCCCTTTATACCTGGCATGTATCTGCTCTGACCGCAACAGAGGCCGCCCATTCCTGGTCCTGAGGTCTGTTTCCTACTGCCTCCCCTAAGTGGCTCTTTTTTTTCCCACAGCCACTGGTGAACCACCTCAAGAAAGCAATGAGAGAAGAACTCATCTTTTTTTTTGAGGAAAAGGGTGGGGGGATCAGCTCCCAGATTGCATTTTTGGGCCTTGCAAACAGAAGCCATTTTGGTGGAGCTATAGAAGGAGATCAGGTGCAAAGCGAAGTATTGCATTGCCCTTCTGATGCTTGTGGCCCTGTGGGTTTGAGAGCATCCTGCACAGAGCTGCAGTGGTGTACTTCATGTCATTGAAATTCATACTGAGACATATTAGACATCTACTTGTTGATACCGGCAATTTGTACTTCCCTGTTTTGTAGAAGTTGCTTGGTGAAGAGTCATCCTGATAAACCAGTAGTGATTTTAGCAGGATAGAGGAACAGCTGGGAAATAAAACATGTGAGAGCTACTGCTTTTTCCTGGCTTTGGTGTGAAAGAGGCAGTTGTGATGGAGTGAGCAAGATGTGTGCTAGCAGGGGGATTCGGTGTGTTAGCTGATTAGGATGCTTATTTGCTACGTGGTGTTTATGGTGTGGGCCCCTGAGCCTCGAGCTGAAATCACAAGTCAGAACAACTATCAGATGGCTAAAGCTGCTTACTGCATGTCACAGAGAGAGACAGAATCCCTCTGGCAATATAACTAACCTTTTCATGCCTCACTTTACCTGTCTGTACAATACGTCTAATGATCATCACATTGTCAACGGCAGCTTTGTGCCAGTTGTGATATTTGCATGATTAATGGCTTTAAAATGCTGTGAGTGATTTTGATGGAAACACGTATCAAAATGCAATGCAGCAACTGGGTGCTGCAGTCACTTGGTATTTGGAGGGTGTTAAAGGAGAAGTCCCTTCAGGAGTCACTTCTTCCCAGACTAATCTCCCAGGAGAACTGTAGCATCACAGTCACCTATTTCAGCCAGTACATATAATTAACAATATAATTAACAATAGATTAATAATTAACAATAGAAATGTTACACTGACTGCACTGGATATATGCAGCAGCCATGTGCTCAGGTTGCTCAATCATTCCTTTCAGCCTTCCAGAGGTGAGTGATGCTTTAAAGCCTGGCTCACTGCAGTGCTGGGTGGGAACAAAATGCTAAATAAATTTCAGGATCAAGTGAGACAAATTCTTCCTGTTGCTCCCTGCATGCCATAATCGCTGTGTCTCTTTGACCTGGCCAAGGGGCTGGCTGTGACTTCATGCTGCAAGTAGTCCAATGATGCAGCCTTTTAAATGGGTAGAAGATGAAGCTAAATATTGGTCTTAGCCATTCTTCCCAGTTGTGGAGCTCATAGCCATAGATGGATAGAGCTGTTGAACTTTTGCCTTGGGAAAGCATTCCTTTTAAGATATAATGGGAGACCATTTTGGTGGACTCAGAATTTTTTGGAATTTTGCTTCTGGCTCTCAGGTGCCATGGGAAAAGGCTGCTTCTGTGTTTCTAAGACAGGTAATTTTTTTTGTGATACCATACATAATTTATTGAGGGCATAGGCTAAGATGGGGCTCTGCTTTTATCCAGAACCAGAATTTTTGTGCCCTATTCCCCGGAAAGCAGGAGGACTTCCAGCCCAGCATGCCTGGCTGCAGGACAGTAGGCAGAAAAGCATACCAGAAATGTGCAGGTTTTGTGTCCATTGCATGGGTGCAGTGTGAGCGTAGCAAGGGGGGAATGCTGTAGATGAGAGCAAAGGTGCAGCAGAAGCTCATTTGAGGATTCTCTCTATTTACCAATAAATAGTTCCGGCAGCTGCTAGCTAGCTTGCCTGCTTAGAGTATTTTCCATGTCAATAAGGAGCACTGCCACAGTGTCCTTGTTTTAAACCCAGTACGAGGCTCACCAGAAGTGACAGAAATTAATCTGAGCAACTAATTCCCATTTTTGGGCTTGGGGCCAGGAAGTTTGAGGCAGCATGCAGAAGCTGGGGAAGCAGATTAATGCTGCCTGCAGCACGTGGTATTTTGGCTGAAAAATGTGCTGAAGGAAGACGTGTCTACCATGGCTTCACTGCCTTGCCACAACATTTGCTGCGTTGTGTGGCATAGAAGGTAGTAGTTGTTTTAGGGAAGCATGCTCTGCCATCTCATATTTCTCCCATTTTTCCACTCTGGTTAAACTTGTGACTTCTACCCCGCAAGCAGAGTTGCAGACCTCTCCTTTCTTTCATGTGATGCTTGACTTTCTCTGTTCTTATTGGATTTTTCTGGTTTTATTTTCTTGTGGAAGTGTCTTTCTTCCCAGTACAATCTAAATTCCAAGCTGTTCCCTATCAAAACCCCCGTTGTCTCCACCTTGCACTGCGTTAACTCCAAAACCAGTTGGGTGGGTTTTTTCAGTTTTTCAGTAACTGGAGCTAAGCACAGGACTGGAAATCTTCTTAAAGATTTCAGAAATCTATCGTGATTGGGAATAATTTCATGTGCCAGTGTCACAGCCTGGCCTGTCTGTATAAACAGGGCTAGGTAATGCAGGAAAGAATTTTTTTATTTATTGGGGATAACTAAGGTTTAGGCAAGTACAAATATTATTGATGCTACAGCCTTGGTTGAGTTGCTTGATGTCACTGAAGTTAATTTATTTATTTATTCAATTATATGCTCAAAAGATGTGGAAGCTTTGGGATAGAAAACATTAGAAAGACTTTAAAGACTTATTAAACTACATGGCAATAAAAAAAGATTTCCCTATCCCTAATCATTCATATATTGTCTTTTTTTGTGTGAAAATGGCTTTGTGTTTCTAATCAGCCAGAAAGTAAGTTGGTCTCTAGGCAGTGATATTGCTAATGGTGATAAGCAAATGCAACACGGAAAAAGTCATGCTGAAAGTAATGTTCCCTGGTCCTTGTCACCAGCCTCCGTTTTGACTTTTTCATTTGTGGTGGCAATGAGTGATGTTAAGAGTGTCCCCTGGGCAAGATACTGCCTGAGTGGTGTGATTTATGGTCCACTATTTTAGAGAAACTGCAATATTCTCCTTCATTCTGAAGAGAGCTTTAAAACATACAGAAGTTGGGAAAATATTATCTGTCTTTTAAAAACAAGATCTGTGAACAGATGTATGCGTTTATTCTGTCACCATACAGATGGGCAGAAAACATTTAGTTGTCATGGCAACAAAATGTATAGTACCACAAATGAAAAAGAAATGTATAAAAGAAAAGTATTTGTCTTGCCAGTTGTTATATCATGGCAGCAGCTGCTGAATTTGGGTTTTATTGTCCTGAAACTTCAACTCAAAATCCTTCAGACCACGTTTCTCATTAACACAGTATCTGCATCCTGTAGGCTTCCTGCAATTTGCCTTCGGATCTCTTTACTCTGGGAGGCATTGGCATTTTCATCTCTAGTTATTTATTTAGATGTGGTTCCTCTCTTGAATGAGCACGGGGCAGTAAGCAATAGATGGATATCTCTGTTCTCATGAAGCAGTGCCCAGATGAATTAACATTTCTATTTTGTTGTTAACTGAGTTTTCCATATTGCTGAGCATGATGGGTTGTACCCTTGGTATTAGGGTGAAACAGGAACTGTTTAGGCTGTAATCAAAATTACTGTATATCTGTATATAAAATGAGCAGAAGGAAATAATGTAGCCTATTTGTATTATTCATCAGGATATTCTGTTCTGAGAAGATCAGTCTTTGAAAATGAAGTGATGCGATCCAAATGACTGTGTTGTGGCGGTGGCAAGGTCACTTGCCCATCAGCATGGAGTTGGCTCATGCCAAGCACCTGCAGCCCTGTGGCAGTGATGGGCCTTGAGGGCGGCCTTGGTCACTCCATGATGGCCAAAACTGGCGTGCAAGCACCCACTGGGACTGCCCCTGTACCGTTGCAGAGTGCTGCTGTTTTACCTGGGGCACCAGTACAAGATGCCAGCAGGAATTACGGTATTTGGCAATGAGCACACGAAGGAATAGCAGGAATTAAGTAACTGTCAATAGTAAACTCAGAGCCATCATCAAAATTCCTTTTATTCCTGTGTCTTGCTAGATGCTTTAGATTGCTTCTTAAACTGTTTTCCAAAAAAAAAAAAAAGGAAGTGAGAATTGCTGATACCGGTTGTCTGCTTTGTTGGTTTTGTGTAATATTGTGAATGTGTAGGGTGCATCTTCTTGGTCACTGCAAATGAGGTGTGTAGCCATTTCCATTTAAATGACCTTTTTTTTCTTTAGCTGCTTGAAGCAGTGTTTCTTTTTTTGAATAAATAAAGAGAAAGACAGGCTCTCTGAGGGTCAGAACTGTTCAAAGCACTCTTCCCTGCTTGGCTTTTGTTTTCTCAAAAAAAAAAAAAAAATTGGGATTTTTTGGGATTTTAGGATTAGTTAATGTGTTTACCCAGCCTTTCAAAGGTATTTTTCATGGGATAGAGAGATCTTGTTACAATATGTATAAAAAGATTAAAAGGAATTAATTTAATTGTGTAAAACTGTAAGTAATCTCCTGCCTTCTTCTGTCAACCTGTCGTACCTTCAGCTGTGTGGCACTTCCTATTTCTGCTTCTTCCTAATCTTCAATTAAGTAGAAAGCTTTCTCCCATTTTTTAATTCTGTCTTTTATTTCCTTCCAAAGCCTTCTGTAGCAAATTTGTGCATAACCTGGTATGTCCTCTCTTCCTGTCTGTCTGTCATGGATTTTTCTTCTCTGCCACCAGCATTGGCCTCTTATTTAGCTGAGTGCTTTTAACCCAATGAAGCCAGTGGGATTTAAATACCTGCCTGAGTGTTTTGGAAGGGGATTAGCTTTACTGAACTCAGCCCTTTATTACAAAAGCAATGTTTCAGTCTACATCTACAGTTGTATAGATGGAGAGTTGAGCCAGAGATAAAAAAACACTGAGAATAAAGATGTGTTTGCAGTCAGCTTGCAGTCTCTGAATGTTGAAGAGTCTTCTATTTGTATGGTTTAGGCTTTTAAATTCCTCTATGAATCCAAATGCCTGTTTCCAGAACTCGAATCCAGTGAACCAGTCACAAGGGTGGTCCATCCTGCTGGGTCTGTCTTCTCCTCTTCACCAGCACAATCTTGTTAATACCTAAGGACAGGAAGTCACTGAGCATGGGGGAAGAAGTTAACAGTCAGCTTTGCCTTGTCGTAAATGCCAAGATTTTAATTTACATCACCTAACAAGAAAATGTACTTTTATTTTTCCTTCTTCTTCAGTATGTTATCAGAGCTGTTAGCACCATTTCTAATTGGCCCAGCCTTTGCCAGTGGCACATCCATCTTGGAGCTGCCTGCCATTGGTTCTGCTGGACATGGGGGAAGTTTCTGGCACCTTCTCACAGAAGCCACCCCTGTAGCCCACCCTGCTACCAAAACCTGGCCATGCAAACTCTATTCAGCTGCCCATGGTGGGAGGGTTAGAAGTAGGTCTTTAGTTAAAGAGGCATCTTTAAGGTGCCTTCTGATCTGAGCCATTCTATGATTTTAGGATTCTAATTTTGCCCAGCAGTAGCTGACAAGTAGCTCTACCTCTTCCATTGGGAGAATTCCCCCAGAAGTGCACAGCTTATTTTTTGGAGGTGTCTGCCATGGCTCTTGGTCCACTTGCAGTGCAACAGACTTCAGCAGTATGCCAGCTAGAAAACTTACACTGTTATTTTTCTCTCTGGGTGCATATTACTCGTGTGATCACTGGGTCTGATCTCACTTGTGCATGCTAGAGCTTGCTGCCTTCTTAAAACTGTGCATGCAGCATGAAAAGATTCATGGATATGAGCCCTTGCTAGTTCACAACCGGTAAATGAGCTAATGATGATACATCTTCCCCTCCCTGCTGCACTCAGAATTTTTATTGCAAGGCCAGTGTCATTTGTTTTCATCTCTAGCAAATCCTCCCTACATCCTTCTCCATCCTAATCATTTCCTTTGAAAAACACCTACTGCAGTGACCTCCATTTGACTATGAAATTGAAGCACTAATCAGCAGGGCTGGTATCCAGGAGGTTTTTTAAGTGTTGTATAGTACAGACCCCTTTCCAGCTACATTAGCCACCAAAAGGCAGCACTTTTAAGTAATACAGAGCCAGATACTTTCTTACGTGAACTTTGGTCTCAGCATCAGTGTTCCTTTTTAGAAGTAAATTTAAGAAGACAATTTGTGTGTAACTGTTTGCAAAATACGAAGTTTGCCACTAATTTAACCCAGGCTAATAGGTATCAAGTAAGGTTGAACAGATTAAAGTGAAGCACTTTCCAGGCTTAGGAGCAGCCCGCATGGGGTTTTCCATGTGAAAATTTTAATTACGGATCCTGATGTCCTCTGGTTCTGCCTGAACAGTGAGCCCTGCCATGAGTGTCTGCTTTATGAATGGCACTTCCACATGCCAATGGCACTCAAAGCAGTCATAAATTCCTATTTTAATGTCAAATGCTTGGATGTACATAGCTTCTCTTTCAAGTAGGAGCCAGGATGCGAAGATTGGAGTGCATGCCTCAGTGGAGGGAGATTTTCTGAATTTTGGAAGGTGACTTGGACAGGTCATGCTCTTATCTAAAGAAATGGATTCCAGCTGAATTTTGAAAAGGACAAATGTGTGTCTACATTATGTATTTATTACTTAATGTCAAGAAGCAAATTACGGATTTGGCAGATCTCTGTAATAGATGTCCATAAGAGATTCTAGCAGTCAAAGCTGAATGAAAAAGCAGATTTGTGGACTAACATGTCTGTAAAAGGAATTATGTTTTGACTTTGAGCAAGATTTGTTAGAATATATTTTTGTTCTGTTTGGGTAGTGGTGCATTGGATAAGTACATGTGTGGGTGTACAGAAGCCTGCTGAATGGTGTATTTTTTTAACAGAAACAATTCAGTCCTGAGTTTTTTTGAGTACATGATGAAGTCATAAGTATCAGTCATCGTAATTACCTTGACCTTACAGGTAATTTAATGATCTTCCTGACCCCTTGCATTATGACTTTAGGCCCTCATTTTAAATTCCCAAGTGTGGGGACATTTATTCTGGAAGATTTTTATTAGTGCAGGGATGTGTGGCTGTGTTTGGACAGGAGGCAGAAATTCATACCACTTTTCCTTACAAGTATTTTTGGACAGAGTCAATATGCAGGGCGCTTCTCCTCTCCCTGTCACAGGAAGCCTTCCTCTCCCTTCTCACCATCTGTCTAGGGGCTGACTTCATGCCCAGAGACTGCCCCTCTTTCCCACAGTGCTTGCTGGACTGATAAAGGAGGGTTTCCTTTTTGCCACTTTGGCCCCTTCTTCCTCATCATTACTTCAGTGAGGTCCCCGTGTCTGGCGTGGTGACAAATAAACCCTTTTAACACACAACTGATTCAGAGAGCTGAAGCTGAATCCTGATGCATGCCTGGCCTCTCCCTTATACCATGTTTCTACCTGCAGTTCATGCATTTTTAAAAATAATTATATTTCTACCACATTAGGAGGCTCCCTTTTTTTCTTTTTCCCCCTTGTCTTCATACCTAATTAGTCATTCCCTAAGTAAATACCATGGTGCCTCCCAAATTACTTGCACCGTGAGGGAATACAGTTCTCTGTCTCCCAAATACAATCTGTTTTGTGCTTCATGGGAGTGATGGATTTGTCTCAAGGATAAACTTACTGAGAACATTTTTCATAACTTCTTAGCTTGAGGCATGTTTATGTTTTGAATCAAATATCACATTTGTTGAGGTTTCTCTTTTTTGAAGGCTAGCACTGTGTCATTCCTTGAGGAGGGATGGGGTGGAGTTTCCCAGTGTTTCCCCTGATGGTCTCCTTAGTCCTTTAAGGGTCTCATTCTCCCTGTTTGAGCTACCTATTTCTTATATTCCAGCAACGTAGTACGATTTTGTAGCTTTTTGGTACCTTCTGGTTGACTAACAGTTCGTAAACTTGAAAAATGTTTTATTTCAACTTTTAACGTCCTTTGTATGTTTAACAGTTCTCACATACATCTTTAACTCTCCTCATTGCTCTCTGGGTTTAGCTGGAAGGAAATGCTCTCCGTGAGATAAAGCTAATCAAATGATGAAACTCTAGTCACACTTTGAGCTCCTAATTTAATGAAAAAAATCACCTGAACTATAAAGCGTGTAATTATGCTGATTTTCATGACATTTGGGTCACAAATGGATTCTTCCTTGTGTACAGATGCCATCAATTAATACCCGTTAGAGCTTTCTGGTAAGCCACAGATTTAGCAATGTTTTTTGATTAAGTGGGCTTTAATTCTTGCTGAACTATGAAGTGAGTCTTTCTGTATTACTACTTCTGCTTGGATACCTGGAGATACCCTTTTTTGTCCTAATGCTAGAAGGCTCTACCATGGAAAGTTCTTTCGACCAGGAATATTCCTTCTCGGAGAATAAGTATTTTGAGATTAAAAGAATATTTTCAACTAATTAAAATTCCATTTACATGGAAATACAGATTTGTATGGAATATTCATAGTGCTCATTTCTGTGTTGTTGAAAGAAGACAGCTACTTCTGTGTTTATACCCCAAAAGTTTGGCAGAGCAACAGAGATACAAAGTTCCCTGGGCTAATCTTAATTGTAATGTCCAGAATGAATGGGGCAACGCTGCCAGTTATTCCATGCTAAAGCAGATCTGTCTTCTCTACTGGAAGGTTGTGGTAGGTTATGTGTTAGGCTGATGTGAATGCTGAAACTGGAGTGACTTCACAGAAAAACACTGTTCAGGCCATTTCTTGGCAAATTCATATTACAAATAAATGAACCTTTGTACCATATGGCAGGAGGTAAAAAAAAAATCCAGTTGAGGCGGAAAGGAGTGTAAGGAATCGTGTTTCTGATGTCATGTTGCTCTTACGTGAACATTTCCCCCCTTAAAATATCTTCAGCACTTTAAAAGAAATTGCTATTGCTACAGCATGCAGTACATATGGAGTATGTAATAGGGTTATATATATATATACATACGTATTTTATATACGTATAAATAAATATATGCAAATTGCATAGGAATAATATTCCTTAGGTTTTTTTTATAAATCTCTCTAGGAGATGCTAAATTTTCTCCCTTCAGTGTCATGTTTTGAACTTAACTCCTTCTTCCGCTATGTTATTATTCTTTGATATTTCATTAATTCTGACTAAACTTTGTTAAATTATAAGCGTAGTTCTTTTTTCTGCAGAAATGCTAATAAAAGATGGCATGCCATATTTGGGATTTTTATTGAATTTAATTAATAACAAAGTGAGCTAATCAGGTAACATTCACCTTCAACTTTTTACTTTAAAGGGAGATAATTTCTCATCTCTTGCGTTTTTGTGTTAGGTGGAAATTTTCCAAGCACATTCTGACAGCTACATTTGAATATCTTTGTAGAGTGTAGTTAAATATTCTGTAAGCACTGCTGCTTAGTGATCTAATGAGCACAATACCAGTCTCCTGCTACATTATATGGCTGATTCTTTACAGTCAGGAAATGCATCTGGATGCATTCAGCATATAGAGCTGTTGTCAATTTGTGTTATTTAATATGATAGGAAATAAAATAATTTTTTTAAACATGTAAGTGCTGACAAATTATAATTTTTAAGGCTGAGTGCTTTTTTTTTGTACCCTGAGGAAAACCTTTATTTTAGGGCATTTGGTATAAAACTATACTGGCGCTGTCAAATAAATGGCTTTATTTCACAGCTTTGTTCTAGTTTATATTGTAGGTTAGTGCATATGCAAAAGTATTCACTGTTTTCTTAATGGAGTAACTGAATGTGGATTTTACTGGAGTGTTGCCAGCCTCAACCTATTTTCTGTATGAACTAGTAGGACAAAAGAAACTCCTTAAAATAGGTATTCGGAACATGATATTATGGATGTAATTCATAAAGCAGCAAGAATGATTTCAAGAAGAAAAAGTAAGGCTGTATAAAATTACATTATAAATCTCAAGCTGGGGAGGGGAGGAGGGGGAGGAAGATGTCAGAAAGATAAAGAAATTACCCTGGTCTTCAGGGAGAGAAATGTTAATCCAACACTGAGTGTCTTTGAAAACTTCACCCTTTAGTATTCATATACTCATGACTGTGCCTGGAACACTGCACACTGAAAGTGCATTCAAAGAATATGATTAAGTGACAAAGTCAGAAAACTTGCAAGTTAGGGAAGTACCTGTGTGAATCTAGTCTGTCCACTCTGCACTATCAGGTACTCTTTAATTATACAATCATTAGTGGTAGCAGTAGCATTTTTGCATGATCTTTATTATTCAAAGCACAGTATTTTGGGGACTGTTTATTACATTGCTTTTCTCTTGTCTTTTATTTCATGTGGCCCAATTCACTATTTTTCAACATATTTTTAAGCAAGATCAATTCCATTAGGTTTAACTCATATTCCTTTGATGCTCTTCACTACCCACTGTATCTTGTATCTTAATTTTTTTTCAAGATGACTCTAACTGGCTGTGGAAATCATGGTTGGGATTCAGCTAGAGTTGAGACTTGCAAGTGGAGACCTGTGGGCACGGTGCCAGGCGTGTCTGAGTGTGAACCTGCATTTGGCCAGCTGAAGGGCTAGCAGGGCCATTTTATATGTTCCAGCACTGCCTACCCAGCCTCCTGCTGGAACTGCAGAGGATTATCAATCCATGCATAAATTCTGTCATATCTGTCAGTCCCCTGAGGATGCCTCAGGTAATATGCTGGGGAACTTTAAATTGCACTAAATGACAGTGTGGAGGGAACTGATTTTTCAGATTTTCATTGAGCATGAGGGGAGCGTAGGTGTTTGGCTCACATCGAGACACCTACGTTTAAGAATCTGAATCTGGACTTGGACTCCATCCTTGATAATAATGTTAATAACACATTGCAGATGGGGAACAGAGGCCCGAAGAAATAAAGACAGGAAATACACAGAAATTTTATGATCTGATTTTTTAGAAAATACAATCATCTGTATTTCAAAGCACATCAGAAAATTGCAGAACCTTTTAGACTGGGACGTCCTCTAGCCCATCTTCTTGCTGCAGCCTGATCTACCCTCAGTGCTGGGTCCAGTTGCTCCAGGCAGGCCTTGTCCAAATTGGCTGAGAAAATGTCTCTGGAAAGGCTGTTCCAGTTCTTAACCACATGTCTGGCAATCAGTTTTCACTTAGTTCTAACGGAGGTTTATTTTGGTGCCACTTGTGACGATTTCCTCTCTGTGCTTTGTCTTCTCTGCAGCCTCTCTTTAGGTGGGAAGACTGCAGTGAGATTTCCCTCTGGCCCCACTAACCTTTTCTTCCCAATCACACAGACCCAGTTCCCTTATCTTCTTCTCATCCACTGCGTGCTTGGGCCTCTGACAGTCTTACTGGAGAGACATCAGTTTGTCCTTAGGGGCACTGGCACCGGCGAGTCTAAAACTGAGCCTGCTGTTCCATCATCACTGCATGGAGACACTTCTGGCTTGTTCTGTGTTACCCACCAGAACCACCATGACTTTCTCCTCTGACCTGCTCCCACTGGGCTCCAGCGGATGAATAGCAAATCCCAGTACAGGATTTTATTCATTGAAGTTTTGAGTGGTTCTTGTCAACTTGTTTTCATGTCAGTCAATCTTCCATCTTACTGCAGTGCCTCTGAAGAGAAGCCCTGCTCTCCACAATATCCATTGTTCCTTCTAAACTGGTGTCATTTGCGAACTGGGTGAGGCTGGTTTTTATCCATCACGCACGTTATGGCTGAACAGCAACAGTTCCGCTCCTGACCTTTTAAGATCCCTTGTCACAGTGAACCCATGGATGTGTGATGAGCCAGGGACACTTGGAACTACAGACCTCTGTTATTTGTGTCCAGCAGTCCAGCCAGTTACTTCACCTTGTCCTCCCATCCAGTCCAAATCCCCTAAATTATGCTGCAAAGACTACAGAAAACCATACTGAGTTGTGTTTGAAGTAAAGCTTTGATTTGGCCATTGGTAGATCCACCCTGAGTACCAAACCTAGGACTTTAGCTGTCTTCCAGCTGGAAGAGAACTCCACCCAGCTTGTGGTATTTTCAAGGACAGTCTGTTGCAGTGCTCAGCATGGGGCCTCCATGCAGATCCAACCTTGCAGGTCAGCTGGCAGCCATGCCAGCACCTGCTTTAACGACCTGGATCCCACCGGCGCATCTCATTGGTACATCCCTACATGCTCCTGCTTGGGCAGAAAGGCCAACTCGAGGCTGTTCTTACCCCTTGTAGAATTTTTTTCTTGGCTGGCAACTCCTTACGCTGCCTTTTGCTTCTTGAGCACGTTTTGCTCACTTTGTGAGCATGGGATGCCCTCCCTGATCCTCCTTTCTTCATTGAGCTCTACCCTGGGCAGCAGCAGTCTGGACCAAGCTCTCCAAAAACTTTGCTTACATCTTTACCTGCCTGCTGCTTCTGACCCCTTTTCCAGGGTGAATCAAGGAAATGCTATGACCTCTCATAGAAAATATTTTAACTTTTTTTTAAAACATTTTAAAATTGTTTTCACCAATGCAGTTCTTGAATGTGTTATTAATTTAAGCTGAACTGTAGGAAAAGGTTGAGTTGAAGGCAGGTATGTGGCATAGAAGGCTTAGTGAAGAAATGCTTAGTAATCGGGTAAATTTTCAAACAAATGCAGAGAGATACTTCTGAAATTAATTTCTAGCAATTTTAATGTCAGCACTGCAGCCCAACTATTTTAGCCAAGCTAATAAAATGTGTTTATAAAATTGCACGTATACACTTACTTTATGATGTGAGAGCAGTGCCAAGTGTGAGGACTTCCTGTTTCACAAACTGGCAGTTTCCCTAAGTTATGTATAGAAATAAACTGCTTTCAGTGATTGCTGTGAAATGGAAAGATTGCAAAGAGAAAGCAGGCATGGTTGCAAAGATAACGTTGAACTGAAAAGGTGACTTGTGGTGCTTGTAATTAGAGTTTTCATTGTTCATCAGCAGAAGGATTCTTTCTTACTAGATGTTACTTGAAATAGTTGCCATATTTAATAGAAAATTTCTTCGCCGTGGTATGAGGATAAGTGTCAGCACACTTTGGTTTTATCCTTCATAAACTTCTGATACCTGGTGTTAGCATCCCTGCGGAGTACAAGCTTGGTTTAGCGCCATGGGGTGGGAGGGACCAAGCTCTGCCTGGCTGTGGGAGCCATAGTGCATCAAGGAAGTTCATTTGCAGCCTAGTCTGGGTTTTGTATTTGATACACTTGCTGGCATTCTGTTTTGTCAATCAGATGGTGTAGCACGTATTCACCTGACATCATTTGTCTAGAAATTGACTGTTGTGTCCAGTCCCTTGAGCTTCCTCTGTAACAGGCTCTTCTGAGGATGGTTTGCCCTCTGGAAATGGCTCTCTGTCTGCTCTGAATGCACAGTGAGTCTATCAGACCAGACGCCAAGCTTTTAGACATGTAAGGATAGTTGTAGAGAAGTTGTACCCTTAAATAAAATACAAACTGACGTCCAGGACTGCAGGAAATGACACCAGTTTTGTTGCTTAACATCTGCCTTTTTCATTAGGAAGCCAGAAGCAGAAACCTTTTGATTTGTGCTTTAAGCTCTGTGATCTGCAGCTTTAGTTAATCTCAGTTTATTTAGCTGTGGCCAAATTGCATCAAGTGGGTAAAATGTAGCGTGTCCACGGAGCAGAGCCCAGCTGAGCCCTCGTGTGGAGGCAGGATGGATGCGATGGAGCTGATGTGCTGGCAAAATGATGGGAATAACTGGAATATCATCCAGGAATTTCTTAACTATTTGGACACATGGAGAGAGATTTAGGGTTGATGCATATTGGTCAGTCAGCCCTGAGTGATTGAGGGTCAGCTGTGTCTCTCACCATGTCCATGTTTGGTGAACTTCCCTGTTCTGCTCCTGGTTCTGCTGCCATCTGATTTGAATGAACTTCAGCTCTTCTTCACTGTATTTTTCCTTGCCACAATTTTAGATGCATTATGATGTCTTTGTTTTATTGTTAGTCTTGGCAAAACATGACTATAGTTTTACATTTCTGAGATTATAGAAAAAGAAAAATATGATTTCTCTCTCCTTCTCTTTCACCCAGAATCATGTCTGAATTTTGTGAGCTCAAAAAAGGAGCTTTTATTCCCGAAGATTTCAAGATAAGGTCTTGCATTTTTTTCCATAGCAGATTTCAGGTTAAGACACTAATTTAAATGCATTTGAAATCAAAGTATGTTATTTCCTTCTAATTTGAAAGGAAGATGGATTTAAAAGCAAAGCTTATAGGACTGCTTGGATATGTTCTGTAAATTGTTTGTATAAATTATATGAGGATAAATAGCAGAGAGCTTTAACTCTTCCCTTCTAATTTTCCTTGGATTTGAACTTGTTTATTCAGAAGTTAGAGAATATCATTTGTGGCATTTACATTATAGTGAAAATCATCTGCTCTCCATTTTCATTATTTTTCACGCTGTGAGGTTCCTGGGTTCCTCTATTTCCATGGAGTTGGACAGTCAGGGCAGATGGAGAATCTGAGAATCCTTTATCCTGGAGTGGTCCCCGTTTTCTTTCTCTACCCTTCATCTTCTACAGCTTGCCGTATTTTGTCCATCTGGTATTTATAGCAGTTTTAGCAATTTCAAATTTCTTTCCCTCTTAACATTCCCTCAGAAAGTAAAATGAAATAAAGAGGAACGCAGATGCCACAGCTGACAGCTTTAGAATCATAGAATCAGGGAAGGGTTTGGGTTGGAAGGGAGCTGAAAGATTATCTGGTTCTAACCCCCTCTGCTGTGAGCTGAGATGCCATTCACTAGACCAGGTTGCTCAGGGCCCCATC
This sequence comes from Gymnorhina tibicen, assembly GCA_013399875.1. Classification (NCBI taxonomy): domain Eukaryota; kingdom Metazoa; phylum Chordata; class Aves; order Passeriformes; family Artamidae; genus Gymnorhina; species Gymnorhina tibicen. Next base: position 1,176,970 of record VXAZ01006775.1, on the reverse strand, counting down.
CAGCCTGGCCTTAAGCACTTCCAGGGATGGGGCATCCACATCTTCTCTGGGCAACCCGTTCCAGTGCCTCACCACCCTCCCAGTAAAGAATTTCTTCCTAATATCTAATCTAATCCTACCCTTTTTCCACTGAAAGCCATTCCCCCTTGTTTTTTCACTACATGCCCTTATGAGAAGTTGTTCGCCAGCTCTTTTGTAGCCTCTTTAGGTACGGGAAGGCTGTTAGAAGTTATCCCTGGAGCCTTTTCTTCTCCAGGTTGAACAACCCCAGCTTTCTCAGCCTGCTGGCCACGCTGCTTTGGATGCAGCCCAGGACACGGTTGGCTGTCTGGGCTGTGAGCACACACCACTGAATCATGTGCAGCTTCTCATCCGTAAGAACTCCCAAGTCCTTCACCACAGGGCTGCTCTCAATGAGTTCTTCTTGCAGTCTGTGCTCGTGTCTGGGATTGGCCACACCAGGTCTGCAGCTCCTTGCACTTAGATTTACTACACTTCCTGAGATTCGAGGGAGGTGCTTGGATTTATGGAGGTCTCCTCTTTGCAAGCCATGTACTAGTCTTGAGTCACAGGATTACTTCTGGCATAATTTCCAAAGAGAAATTTGAAGAATTTTGTAAGGGTTTATGGCATTGTTGGTGGAAACAGAGTTACTAATTTATAGCCCTGGGCTGATAACATTGCTGTCTGATATCAGCTAGATAACTTGCAAAAAGTAATTTGAAGGTATCCTGTATTTTAAACCAGATTTTTTGAAAGCCATGAAGATTTATCCTTATTGATGTTAAGAATTTTGAAATGGATATTATATCTTGTGCTTCAGAGTTTCATCCAGTTTCTGAATTATCTTCTGTTGTGGCCTTGAGTTACTTTAATAATAGCCTAAACATCAAATGAGATTGAAGTCTGGATGGCTTGTAACCCCATTTGTCACTGCCATAACCTACTTGTGCTTCCTAGGCTCTGAGTTAGACCAATGTCCGACTTCTGCTGTCCAGACACAGTAATTCAAAAGAGGAGATTATTCTACATGTTTCTATAAGGACCCACTGATACATAATCCTTGAGGAAGGCCAGTAAACTGGAAATATTTTGGGTCTGGTCCTGTTTAGATGAAAACATAGTGTTTTTGTTCTTATTTTTCATTTTATGTTTACATGCCTTTGGGTTTTATCTTAATGGTTGAAGACTGAAGTGTATAAAATTGTGTGGCCACTGAAAAATTACAATTATTGACTCAGAACCTAAAGTCCAGAGGCTGTTCCCAGTGTTCCCTTTAGCAGGGTGTGTTGCCCGTGTTAGTAGGTGTCAGTGCCGAGGGTGTGGTGAGCTGCTCACACCCCGAGCACGGTGGCTTCCATCGGCGCTGCCTGTGTGTGACCGAGGCGCGGGTGTGACTGCTGGAGGTTCACCCTCTCAGGTGAGTTAGTGGCCGTGTGAGCAGAGAAGGGACAGAAGCAATTCCGCCGTAAGGGAATAAAATCCGGTGGTTTTGCTTTAGATTACTCCATAAATTTCTTTCCGTTTCTAAGAGAAAGTAGCATTGTCCATTAAGGTAAACAATTTCACAGTCCATTTGGCATCGTACAATGAAAGTCTGAGTTCAGAGATAGCTCTGGCACATCCTGTAAGACAAGGGAGGGAGCTCTGGTAGGCTTTATTATTGTTTTTTCCCTCTGATGAAGTTTCTAGAAGTGGAAAGCCAAGCAACTAACAAAAATATTGGTGGTCTACATTTACTTACGCTCCAAATATGTAGGGACTAGGATCCACAGATATGTTGTCTTGGTCGGAATTGGTTTAATCCATGGGTATCTTCTATATTTTGAAGGTTCTTCCTTCTAGAAATGATCCAAAAAGCCCAAACTGAACATTTCACAAACTAAGAATCCAGGAAATTTAGGTCAAGATTGTCAACTAATACAGTTCAGTGTTTAAATTGTAGTTAACATTAGATTTTAAGCTGATTTTAAGCTTTTAGTGAACTTTAAGCTTTTACAATGAGAAACTGAATTTCTCATTCTGAGTTTCTCAATGATTCTTACAATTGAAGAAGATTCTTAAAATTGTTAATGGTTTTAACTTCCCAGTTCTAAATTCATTTAATTAGTTGTAGTTTAGGAGACAGAAAAAAAAGAAGGTGGGAAAGGGAGAAAGAAACGAGGAAAAAGGTGTGTTCAATTGCACAACAGTTTTGGAGTAAAATTCCAAACTATTTCCAGTTTCTCCACTGAAGACAGCTTCCTGTGAGTAAATGGAGAGCAAGTAGCCGCCATACTGAGAGGAGAGTCTTTGACTGTTTCACATTGTCATCTCTTAAGTTTGCAGAAACAGTATTCTTGGGATTTTAATGTTAGAAGTCAAAAAGTTGTGTTTTGGAGGAATGCATAGGGGGCCGCTTTCTTCAGGAATTATAATTGAAATGAAGTGATTACCTTACAATAGACTTCCTAATCTTTATACAGTGAAAATAGGATGACTTTCATCCCTGCTGTTCAGGTTCAAATGCAAAATCCCTGCCCTTTTTATATACTTTTTAATCACAGTGTTAGTCAAAGAATAACTGTAGTTAGTGAAGTACTCTATTTAGGGTTGTTAATAGAGATAAATGATTTTTTTTTTTCCTTCCTCTTTCAAGTCGGGTGCGAAGCACTTATTTTGAATGCTGTATTAGTCATAGCCAAAAATAAACTGTCATATCCCGCTCCTTCTCCTCCCATGTCTTCTGGGGAGCTCGTCTCTTGCTCCTTATCTCAGGAGACTCATGGGTTTCACGTTTCTGTGACAGACCCGTGCTAGAGCTCCGCTGCCTGGTGGCATGCTGCAGTTCAGTCTTCAGGAAATATCTGTCCCTCATATGAGAAAAAAAGTGCATTTCCTCACTTTTCATCCCAAACCACCAATGCCTGCTGGTTTACACCCTGCTCGACAGAGGCCAGGGGACACATCCCAGCATCTGTGTGTTGGCTGCATCCCTCTGAAGTGCCTGGTTGAATCATGCCAATGGTCACCCAGCAGTGTGGGCTGGCTGGGCTGCTCCTGGACACTGACATCTGGATCCTGCTGTGTGAAAGCAGCGAGCCCCAGGGTGCTGCTCCTGCAGTCCTGCTCCTGGCATGCCAAGGGAGATTTACTTACCTGACCCTTGAGCTACAGGATAGGTGAAGTACAGCAAGAGTGGCCAGAGGTCTTCCAGCAAGCTCTGGGCTCAGAAGGGACAATTTGGAGGCTTGCCAACAAAGTAACTTAGAAAAAGGTATGAATCTAGGACGAAATAAAAAAGGAAAGTGTAAATGAAGTAAGCCAGCAGCTTGTATCGATTGTGTTGGGATTTGGCCTTGAGTTTAAGACCATTGAAGTCTTTTCTCAAGTCTTAACATTTGGGGTTTTTTATGGTACATTTTTCCAAATTAGCATTTAATCATAACCGGGAGGAAGGAAGTAATCCTCTGGTACTTTGCACTACTGGAGGCTGTAATAGAGCCATCTCTGGGGAAACAGTGCTGTATTTTACTTCCCGTTGTATTTTCTACTGTTTAGTCTGGTTTAGTTCTAAAACACTTCCTTGTTGTGGATGTCACAGCACTTTCCTTGAGATGCATTCAGATAATAATCGCAGGCCAGATGCAGAATGGAGTGATCTTTCTGAAATGTCTCAGAAATAACAAAAGGCATCTTCATGTTGGTGAACCTTGCTACACCTTGAGGCATCTAATTTCACTCTGTACCTTTGGAACTGACATGGACGTCACGATTTTTCTTCCTCAGAGGATGTGAAACCTGGGGGGGGGGCTTTGATGGGATTTTTTTGTGTTTTTGGTTTTAATTTTTTCCCCCCCTCAGGAATTACTTTGCAGTTGTAGAATTTCAGTTTGCTTTGTTTAATGTGAAAGGCTGTATGTTAATGAGTCAGAAAAAATTTGGCCTCTTGGAGTGTCTGTTCTTTACCAGGGGAGAAATGCAAGGAGCATGATATAATTATATTTATTCTTCACATGGGAAGGATTTATTCTTCCACACCTTTTGTGTTGTTTATAAAGTCCCAGTCCCAAAGTAGTTGTCATTCCCCAAACTGCTCATATTTAACACATATTGGCTTGCAAATCCCTCAGAAATAACTTGTGTTCAGTGCAGGAGTTAGTGGAATATGAGACTGCCTGGGACATCCAGAAGATGCTGGCCTGGCCTCTCCCAGCAACCTTGAAGGATTTATTTGCAACTTGCCTGTCCCTGCAGCTACAAGGTCTGGTTTTATGAATGCTTTCAAACACCTCTCAGAGGACAGCAATAGGACTTGGATTCAGCACCGTCTCTCCTTTTCAATGCTATTGGAGGACATATATGATAAAAAAGACAGAAGAAACCCTCACAACTTTTATGTAAAAGTGGGGCTTTTGTCAAAAATCAAAGTTCCTCACAAGGGGAAGCAGAGGGACAGGCACTGATCTCTTCTCTCTGCTGACTAGTGATAGGACCTGAGGGAATGGCATGAAGCTGTGTTGGGCAGGGTTTGGGTTGGATATTAGGAAATGCTTCTTTATCCAGAGGGTGGTTGGGCACTGGAACAGCTTCCCAGGGAAGTGGTCACAGTATCAAGCCTAAAAGAGTTCAAGAAGAATTTGGACAATGCTCTCAGGCACATGGTGTGATTCTTTGGGCTGTTCTGTGCATGGTCAGAAGCTGGGCTTGATGGTCCTTGTGCATTCCTTCCAACTCAGAATATGACTCGGTTGTATGATTCTAAAGTGAAGTTCTTTGGAGATACTCTACAGAACGTCAGCCATTTCTTCAGAGATGTGCCAGAGTGAGGTGGGATTCATCTCACCTGACTTGAGCTATCTAGAAATTAGATGAGTATTTTTAGGTAGTCATCTGGGCTCTTGCCATAAAAGCGATAGAGAGAGTCCTCTGCATGACGCAGTGCCACCTCTCCCAAGTGGAATGCCTAAGGTCTTGGTTGGTTGGATGGTTTAGAGATGCAGTCATGGGCAAGAAGCATATCTCCCTTTGAAGAGAATTTCTCGTTGAATGTATTTATCTGAACAGTCTGGTTGGTGAGCAAGAAAGGTCACTTCTAGTTCATCTTCCTTCACAACATGGGGTATTAGGAAAACTTCATAGTTTTCAGATAAAGGCAATCAATACTAGAAGGAAATTATTTCAGGGAATGCAAGAAGAATATTAGTTCAGTTGGAATGCTGTTCTTTTCAAAGCAAACCCTGAAGCAGTCCTTGAAGGACTCTAATGACTGTCCCTTTGAGTTGAGATCATCATCAGTGTCCCCCCTCAATCCCAAGTGCTGGATCCAGGTGACTCCAATAGTTTGCCTGTAGCATTTGCTCCTGCAGTGAAATCCTGTCTATATATAGTGACTTAAAATAAACTAATGGATTCAGTTTTATACACAAGCTCATTGATTTAATAAATAGATATTATTAAGCGCATAAAGGTTGAAGGAACGTTAGATAAAGACACCAGCTAATTAATCATGCAGACTGCATATTCGTCCCTGAGCTATATTTGGCTACTGCTTAGCAAGTAAAGCGTGAGTAGATCTGTGCTTGATTACATTGAAAGAACTCTCTGTGTTGGCAGGGGAGTGAAAGCAGGTTTGTATTTACTTTTAGGGACAAAAGCAGCATTCCTTTGACATGCGAGTGTACTGCTTTACTGCTTACATCCCTGTTTGGAATAACTTACACCCAGCTTGCAATTTACCCCACTGCTCTAAGCGCCTTGCAGGATTTGGCCCCGGCAGATTAACATGCATTTACAAATCCAGCTGGCTGTTTGGAAGCTCCCACAGGAGTACTTGATTGCCAATTACACTGTTTCTCCTTTCTATCAAATTGCCAAGAAACAGTAACTCAATTGATTTAAAATTATTTCTATCCTACACAGGCTCTAAGCCTTGGAAGCAGGTTATTTTGCTCAGTTGCATGGTGGTGTTTTACCCCATTGAATTGTGGTTTTGGGATTGCTCATCATGTGCCCTGTTGGACTCCATTTAATGACTTGTTTGTGCTACATTAACTGTGTTTTCTATCAGATGATTCTGCCTTCCTGTTAGGAAACAATGTCTCATAGTAAAACTAAACACAGCTTGTATCTAGGTTTGGGCAGGTAAATTTCAAGCCAGTGATATGCATTTAATGTTTTGTTTAAATAAAATACAAAGAAAGGTGTCACAGTCATAAAGGAATCAGGCTGCCTGTCTCTAGGAGAACAAACCATGTCTTGGGTTATTCTTTGCAAACAATTATGTTAAAAGAAGATTAATAAGGCAGAGAATGCAAGTGTTCAGGGTTAAGTGGTTGCAGGGTAGAGGCTGCCCATGCTGCCTTTCCTCTCTTCTGCCCTGCGGTATCCCCTGGTTTCAATTTAAAGGACTGAGCAGTCACTTTTACTGCAAACTGATTACCTTATTCTGTTCCCTTCTTGAGCGGTGCTTGGGCTTTGAATGACTGTTTAACTTCTTTCTCTTCCATACTCCAACTGAAGTTTGTAGAGCAGCATTTGAATAGAGAATGATTAACATATCCAAAGGCATTTTTCTGTAGATGATTTTGGGTGTCTGACTTGCCTGAACACATACACCTAGAAGGCACCAGATATGTGCTGGGAAAAGCTGGTGCCAGCTAGATCTGCTGAGGACCATTACACCTGGAGGTGCCAGGATGGGTGTAGGTGTGGTGTGTGCAGGTAGAAGAGGCCCATGAAGCCCTTGTTTCAGAATATGTCTGTGACAGGAGACAGGGTTGGGATGCAGCTGCCCATGGAGCCTTCAGCTGAGCTTCTGTTCTCCTAACCCCCTTTTGTCCCCCCTGCCTGCCTTCCAGCTCATGCACCAGGTGGCATGAGCATCCTCAGGGTCAACAGGCCCTCTCAGCTCTGTGGTCCTGTCTTACCTGAGAGCAGCCTCATTGCCTGCGGGAGAGGAGGCAGCGATCATGGGGAGAAGAGCTTGGGCTGCTCCTGGGCACACACAATAGCGACTGTTGTTTCAGCATGTGATTTCCTTGGCTGGGAAAGATAAATATAAAGGAAGTACGCTTGTGTGGCAGTGATAAATGGCAATTCCACTTAGCAGCAGACTGTCTGGCATCAGCTGTCATTAGGCATGGGTGCAACACACTTTTCCGTTGGATTTTGCAGCTTGTTTCTCACTGTAAGCTTTGTAAGCTTTGAATGAGAGCTTATTAGGCGTAGGCTTTTTCTGCCTGTCCTTGGTATAACTTTCTTTTATCCTCCTCCCTTCTTGTCTTCTCCGTCCTCTCTTCTGGCTCATCTCCCCAGCCTAGCTGTCCATACTTTTCACTGTTTAGCCTTTCATTCCAGCCTCATCCTCCTTGTCAGGGTGTTTGTTGTTTGCCAGGCTCCTCCCTGCTGGACCCTATAACTGCAGCATTTCCCTTCTTTGGCTCTCAGTCATGGGCCTCTTTTTCTCCAATGTTCAGATAACCATATTCTTGTTTTTGTGGGAGTCTCAGCTTCCTCCTTTACTTACAGTTTGAAATATCCTCTTCCTGCTTCTCAGATTTTCATTCCCTGGTTTTTCTCCTCAGCATCCTTGACATAACCTCTTCTCTTTACTCTCCCCTTTCTTCCCCCCCCTCATTCTCACTTGCTGGTTTCATTTTTTTTTCAAATTTTTATATGTATTTTGAAAATGTTTCTTTTTCTTAATGCCTTGGGAGACTGCTGAGAGCACTGACAAGCACAGTGCCTGCACTGATCTCTGGGACAAACAGGTTGCAAAGCCTGGTACAGCCAGTAACAGCAATAGCATGTGACATCCTATCTGATAGGGACTGGATTGCATCTGGTTTGCAGGGACAGTGCACAGATCAGCTCTGAGCTTGTAGGAAATGAGCAACAGCTATTTGTCAGTGACAGTTTTTTGAGGGCTTGTAATTTGGGAGAGAAAATGGGCATCATTTAACAGAGAAAAGAAATAAAATACTGGGACTTGAAGGCTGCTCCCATGCCAATTCAAAGTCCATCTTGCAAAAGACACGGACAGCAGAAATCTTCAGACAGCTCTGATTTATTATGAGTCATAAAAAAGGAATTGTTCTGTCTTCAGTAAGTGTCAAAGGTACTTACCATGGTGCGGGCAGTCTGGCCTGGAAAATCTCAGGCAGTTACAGGTTACATACAGTCTGGATGAGTAGCGAGTAAGCCATCAAAAAGAGCGTTCGTGGAAGACGTTTTCAGGCAACCATAACACCAGGTGTTGGTACCAGCAGCTAACACGTGTGGGTTTGTGCATGCACCTGCATAGCACAACCGGTTATTTCCGTGTAGCACTGAATGCAGCTAGCAATGACAAGATGCTTTCTCGTGTAGAGTGCTATGAATTAAGATCAGAATACCAGCTTGGATTTGGATAGCTGTTACAGTGGAATACTGTAAGCTCTGTGATAGTTAACGTCTATTCAGGAAGCAGTGTAGAAAAGCAAGAAAGATGTCCATGGCGTGTTGGGTAGAGCCAGTTCACTCCCTGTTGCAGGGCATTGCTCAGGCTCACCCAGCCACCAATTTGTGGTGAAGAATAGGACAATTTCAATGGCGTGCAGACTTCTTTATACAAGCAATTTGTAAAGCCTTTGGAAATAGCATTAAATAAACAAGACATTATTATACAGTTGACCAGCTAAGTTGAGCTTTAGCCAGTAATCCTGCTTAGTAAGCATATTATCAGGAGGAATACACCAGTCTAGACACTTTTTGTGATTTTTAACTTTGGTATGCAGTTACTCTGAAATAACAGGCTTTGAAAGGAAAATTGTCTGAAATGGCGAGTTCTTCACTGCAAGCATCGAGTACATTCAAGGAGAGAAAACATTAAGCTCTAAAGGGCTCTTCAGCCTAGTGGAGAAAGAGAGCACAAAGGGGTGTCTAAAAGCTGGGGCAGACAAATTTGCACAGAAAGTGAGACACATTGTTAACAGAGTTACAATCCATTGGAACAAATTATCCTTGGAAATGTTGGATTTTCCTTTCTGTTTTCAAATTAAGTCTTGTTTTAGCCTAACGAAACTGATCCCCAGTGAAACAGAAAGTGCTGGGATCTGTAGGGGAGTGACTGGGAGATGTGTGTTTACCTGTAACGTAAAGATCAAGTTAAATGATTTGATGGAGTTTTCTGAACTGGTGTTGTGAACTTAGCAGCAAATGCTTGTCCATACTTCTTCCCAAGTTATCCGTCGTGTCTCTTCTCTTGATTTCTAGCTACCTTGTACATGCACATTGGTGCACAGACCCCTTTTTTTGGTTTTTTTAGTGGATTTTGACACAATTCAGTTGACCTGGAGCCTCACAGTGTCTGAGCATAGCAGGCATAAGTGTGATGGTTTCTGAAAGGAAGGAAATAACTGCTTCCCTGTAATGCAGATTCCTCAGGCATCTCTCAGTGCCCTTATCATGCACTCTGTATCAGCCTCTGGCCTGAAAGGGCTTCTTTTGCTTGTTGATTAATTGGCTGTGAGATGTGGAAACCAACCTGAGCCAGTTCCAAGGAAACCCATATTAATCACACCATCATGCAAACCATATATGGCAAACCGAGTAAGCAGCTGCTTTCGAAATCTTTGGGAGACTTTAAAGCATGGGGACAAGAGCCATACTTACATATTTTCTACAGCTAAATAAAGCCTTAGTTCTAAGCATGAAGCTCCAGCAGACAAATGAAATGGAGCATCTGGATTCCCTTAATGTATCCCTCCAAAAAAGAGGGGGAAAAATGTTTATGACTAAAGAATGAAGGATCATAGAATCCATATGCTGAGCAGGAAGCCTTGTTGGGGGACTGAGAAGGAAACTCCTGGGAGCTACCTCTAGGTTTAGGTAATACCAGGGAGCAGGCTTTTGGGATCACATGCATCCGCCAGTTTAAACTCAGTTTACATAGAAAGTTAAGATCTTGTTGCCTCTGCCTTTATCTTTTAGGTGGCACAAAATGTCATGTGCAAATAGAATCAGGGAACGGTTTGGGTTGGAAGGGAGCTGAACGATCATCTATTTCCACTCCTCTGCTGTGAGCTGGGATGCCATTCACTAGACCAGGTTGCTCAGGGCCCCATCCAGCCTGGCCTTGAGCACTTCCAGGAATGGGGCATCCACATCTTCTCTGGGCAACCCGTTCCAGTGCCTCACCACCCTCACAGTAAAGAATTTCTTCATAATACCTAATCTAATCCTACCCTTTTTCCATTGAAAGCCATTCCCCCTTGTTTTTTCACTACATGCGCTTACGAAAAGTCCCTGTCCAGTTCTCTTGTAGCCCCTTTAGGTACTGGAAGGTGCTATAAGGTCTCCCTGGAGCCTTTTCTTCTCCAGGCTGAGCAACCCCAACTCTCTCAGCCTGTCTTCATAGGAGAGGTGCCCCAGCCCAATTATCATCTTCATGGCCACCTCTGGCCTCACTCCAACAGGTCCATGTTCTTTATATGTTGGGGGCCTCAGAGCTGGACACAGCACTCCAGATGGGGTCTCAGTGGAGGGGAGGAAAAGTGTGGAATCACCAGGCCAGGATGCAGTTGGCTTTCTGGACTGTGAGGGCCCATTGCTGGGTCATGTTGAGCTGCTCATCCACCAGCACCCAAAGGTCCTTGTCTTCAAGGCTGCTTGGCTGTGTTGAACTTGATGAGGTTCATATGGGCCCACTGCTCCAGCACGTCCAAGCCCCTCTGGATAGCAAAGATATGTTGAACAGCAGTGTTATTTCAGGAGCTCTTCCCATTCTGTGGCCCATGGGGGAGTGAGGGCTGTGAATGAAGTAATAAAGTGTGTTGGGCTAATTGTACCTCAAGTCTAAAGGCATGGGTAGGGGTGACTGGAGACAGCCTGGGCATGCTGAGACCTGGCATTACTGAGTGTTTGTGACATGGGCTTTGCAAGGTGCACAGTATTGCACAACAAAGGAATTATATGCAATTAAAATATGCTTCATTATTAATTATTTAAATGCAATTAAATGATGCTTAATAGACTGTGTAAGCTCACACCCACACCTAACTCTGCTGTGACTCTGCATAATGCACCAATGCACCAGCCTTTCTGGAAAGGCAAATCCACTCATTAAGCAGGTGTTTCCTCACTCACTCTGCTCTATTTTTTTCACTAACGTTTTGCCCAGGGGGGAACCTGATTATTCACTTGCAATTAGAGGAAATCACAGCCAGTTGGTAGTGGGTTGGTGTGGAAACACTTTTCACCTGCCTTGGAAGTTGGTTTTGTTCATTTTTTTTCAATTCCATCAGTGAATTAAGCTCTGGGAAGAATTATTCAGAAAGCTTATGCTTTAGGAAGCACTGGGATTCTGTTCCAGGAGTGTTTGTTTTCTTTAGGATTTCTCACTTCCCCTTCCTCTGACTCTGTCTTGTTGCTTTCCTCATTCCCGCCTGTCTCATTCCCTCTTTGCTTCACCTTTTTTATTTTTCATTCTTTCTACATCCCTGTGTCATGTTCCTCCTTCACACTTTTGTCAGTCATTGCTCTCTTCCTATTTCTCATTCTGTCCACTGCTGCCCTGGTTAGCTCCCCCTTCTATCCTTTTTGTTTTTTTTTTTCCCACCCTCCCATATCTCCCAAGCATCACATAATGAGGAACAGATTGGATTCCTTACTGGGCTCATCAGTGAAGAGCACCATGTTGATGCCAGGTTGAGCTGATATGATATGATACTACAGACAGGAGCTGGAAATAAGTAAACGTGGTTATTGTGGCACATTGAGATTCTTGGCTCTGCCCCAATGTATTTAAAAAAAAAAAAAGAAGAAGAATATTGAAGGGGGGAGTGAGAAACCAGCTGAATAGTCTGTTGCAGCTCACTTAAAGGGGGAAAAAACCAAGCAGAGCATCAAGTATATTTTGGGGGGCTAGTCTTATAATGGCTCCATCAATCATGCTACTTTATATCATTGGATTTACACAATAAAAATAATGTGCTTTCCGCACTTCTCCTTGTTTGAAAGGTCTCCCAGCCCCACTGGGAACAGAAACTTTGAGAACTCCATAAATTGGTTGCACGACCGGTGTTGGCATCCTGTCTGGGTATCACACATAGTTGATATGTGATATTTCAGTTGACTGCATGCTGTATATGGATGGTATTTTCAGTTTAGAGGAAGCCTGAGGTCTGATAGTCCCATAGAGGTACACTGTAAACAGGTATTTTTTATTGATGGAGAACTGATAACCTGCCAGGTCCTTCTGCAAATGAAGAAAGCTGGATCTTGATCCAGACTTAATGGTACTTTTAGGTATCTTGTATATGGGTATATATACCTATATACAGTTATTTGTTCGTTGTCTTTGTTTTATTTTTTTAAACTTCTCATGGTTATTACGAGTAAACAGATAATGTAGGAATAAATAACCCATGACAGATGAGCGTTTTTAGTTGTGCTATCTGATATTTCTGGGTTTGCCTCAAAAATACATGTTTTCATCTCAAAACCCGTTCAACAGACTATTAATACTTCTGCATTAGGAAGGGATCTCTGTGCTCAGTTTTCTTCTACCATCTCCTTCTTTGCACTAGATAGAGCTGTGGTGCTGAAGGAGTGTGAACCAAGGTGAGAGGGACATAACCTCACTGTCCACCTGCATCTGTCCAGCTCTCCGTGTGCTCTGTGTGTCCTGCGTGTACATTATTATACACAAGGATCTGGTGATCCTCAGCTTGTGAAAGTGAGAGCAGCTTAAAGGAAACAGGGTTGCACAAGAACTGGGCGGAACTTGAGACTCACACGTAGGAACTGAGTAACCCATTTTTGCCAGTCAGCTTTTAGTGTGCTTGATGGACTATTATTTATAACTCTGTTTCAACATGCAAACATCATGGCTTTATTTTCTGTTTATACCTTGTAGTGATTTTAAATTAAGTGCTGGCCTGGCAAGTCTGGTCAGGACTGAGCTGGGGGTAACTAAGCAAACTGCCCACATGTGACTCTGGACTCCTGCACTCCTCCATGGTATTGGAATACTGTTCCAATCTGAAGTCCTTCAGCCTACACATGGAGAAGGAAGACAGTCATGTGTTCTCCAAATAAATAAGGCAGCTTCCAGCTCAGCTAGTGGGTGGACCTAACACACCCCTGCCGTTGGTGATGGCATGCCTGTGACAGGCCTCTTCGATGCCTCTCTCATTTTCACAATTCATGGGCATGGTGCAGAGCATCCGTGGACTGATTGGGGTAGATTGACGTGATGTGAGCAGTACTCAGCACGTGGGGACTGCACCCTGCTAGTCACCTTCAGGGTCCTGCTCATGGTACTGTGGGTCCCCTGGAAAGGATGAGCTGCTACAGGGTGGTGGCTTCAAGTCCCTTTTCTTGCCTGAAAATGATACATTGGAGGATTTTCAGCAAATATGTAGCTTCAGAGCCCCTGAAAAGTATATAGGCAGTTCCTCCTGATCTTCGTCGCAGTTTGGTATGGAGTATTTCCACAGATTTTTGCTTTTCTCTGTGAGCAGGGATAAAAGCATTCTTTTACAGAAGTGATGCTGGTGGTAAATGCATTAGCTTTCATAAGGTCCTCTAGTACCAGGGAGATGAGAGCCCTCTCAGGACAAGAGTACACTTGAGGCTTGATGATGTTTCCATTGTAGTCAGTTGCCTGGGACAATGAAACGTCAGGTTCCCTGAGGAATACTCATGCAAATTCAGCCTTTCTCTTGGATATACTTTGTCATAATTGTAGGGGTTGATGAGCTTTCAAAATTTATCCTCTCTCGTTGTATGGATCGGCAGAAAGAAGGGGAGCAGAAGATGTCAACAACTGTGATGCTGATCTCAGGTATAGCAGTGCAGAGTTAATGTGCTTTTTTTGGTAAGTATTCAGGTGTTGATGCTCCAGTCTGCCTTTGCCCCCACACATGAGTGACAGGCTTGGCCACACTGTCCAACTGGGATTCTCTGCTTCTAGAAACAGAGTTTGGACATCTTCTTACTCTGGATGACATTGCTTTGCCAGTGAGGTGGGAGAGAGAATTCACAGTGCTCAAGGTTTTAAAAGACTTAGTAATATCACTGGTCAGGCTTTCTGAAGAAAATGTTAATCAGGGCTTTCACTGTAATTATGTTTAGTGTGACTCATCATCCTGGGAAAAACAGTTTTAAGTGCTTAAGAACTTGCCAGTTATCCTGCTACAAGATGCACCAGAGGAAGTGAGAGAGAAATCAACAGAGACTTCGATACTGAACCTGCTAAAGTTCAACAAGCCCATCCTAAGGCTGCTTTGTTCTGTAACAGATGATATTAAATGGATCACTGATCACTTAGCAGAAATTTAATATTGGTGTTCTAGGGTTTTTCTTAAAAAAAAAAAGAGAACTAAAACTAGCAGACAAAGAAATTGCACCATCACCAAACTAATTTTTTCTGTGAAGCATGACATTCATTACATGGGTAAACAAGCAAACTTTAAAGGATGAACTATTTGCCTTCTCACATGAATATTAAAGAGTGAAATCACTCTTGCTCCAGATGAGATAGTAATATGTTTCTTTTCTTGAGGAACAAAGCGTTGTCTTTGCTTTCTCAAAGAGTAACGCTCACATGAATCTTTCCTCCATGAAATGCCCCTTCTTTGGGCAGTGTGTCAAATAACGGCCTTATTCCACATGCTTCAAGAGAGAACAGCTTTCTAAGAATCTGTTTTTTACATTGCAAGGGATATTTTAGATCTAATCTGTGCCTTGTGATGATATAGCTATTTATATTTCTCTAAACACCAAAAGCAATTAGACATCCTAAGAAAAAATGAGTGAAACCCTTCCCTCCCCCGCACCCCCCTCAATTTGTACATTGTCTATGAGATGATATTGGTCTGGTCATGCAGCATGCAAACATGCTACATGTATTGCAGAAAGTACAGCTGCATGGCACGTTACCCATAGTATGTCCTTAGGTTTTCTGTAGTGACAGTGCTTTCTCTCCTATCTAAGTACATGTCTGAGATGCAGTCCTCTTGTGTTTGCACCAGACCTTAGTGATGATGCTCTAATGTGGGATTGCATCATCTGGCTCAGCTGCCTCCCTTCTCATAACTATCATCTTGGGCATTAAGCGGGATGGCCAGAATTTGTCTTCTGTGGTTTATTCCCTGCCAGCATGGAGCTGTGTGTGCGTGCAGGAAGATGTTTTGCTTGGTAGAGTTTTTGCTTTTTGTTTTTAAATATGCATGTCTGCTCCATGCCTGTATTCCTGGAGGAATTAAATCTGTGGTCTTGGACTGGGCCCCAAGAATGCTTTTTCTGTAGCACTCATTGATTTAACTCTCATGGTAGACACATCTCTTCTGCTGGTGGGGCAAAAGCAGGACAGAAGAGAGACATCTGTGTTGGGTTCCCCTTTGTACAGTCCAGCTTTATCATTACAGAGAAAAAGAGGACACATTTTCCTCTCTTCCCTAAGGACAAGCCCAGGACTTGGAGGCTGCTATGAGGAGGCGGATGCTGGGTGGGGAGGTGGGTGAAGAAGATGCTGCCACCACCCCACCGCGCACAACACTGTCTGCCCCGCAGGACACGGGTGTTTGGCTGCTGTGAAGTTGCTCGAGGCTTTGCCCATCAGTTGGACCTCGGATCTTCCCAGGCTTTTGACCTTGAGTCAAAGCCTTCAGACCTGCTATGGCAAAAAAATAGGTCCTGTTTTCATCGGTAGGATTCTCAGGGCATTGTTCTGTGATGGAGTCTTTTGCTTCTTGTGATCTGTTTCAAGTGTTCTTGCCCATTTCTAGTGTGTGCTGTGTTACAGAGCAGCAAAGAACACTAGCAGCAGGGCAAGCCTGAGCTTTGTTTCTTCGGGGGTTTTGTTGTTTTCTTTTGTTTTCCAGTGGGATCCTTTGAGAATTGTTTAAGTACAATATTTCAGCTTACACTAACCTAGGCCTGTTTCTTTTCCATTCCTTAAGGAGGATAGGGTTGAAGGAACAGTTTCAAATTCAAAAAGATTTTGAATCAAAACAAGATAAAATAAGGACAGACCCCATAGTACTGTAAGGGCATTATGTACAGTTGGCTACAGTGGTTGGAAAGGGTGTGGGGTTACCTCCAGAAACATTATTTCCAGGGTGTAAGATAAATAGGAACATGTAGGGGAGGGTGTTATCATTTGGGGAAAAATTCATGCATGGAAATTGTCATTTCAATAAATACAAAAATGGATAAAGCAAACACATACAGTAACTGCAGCATAATGTCATCTGCTATTTATTTCTGAAGTCTAGAGCAAACAAATATGATCTAATGGAGAAAATGGCTGCTTTGAAAGCCAAAAAAAAAAAAGAGGAGGGTGCACCCCAGTCTGTGGATCATGCCTTTTTTGTTTGTGGTAAAATTAGAAATAATCAAATACATTGGCCAAAGCTCAGAAAATTGGCTTAAAGCTGGGGGAAAAGTGTTTGGAAATACTGTGATACTTAGTGGGAGTCCAAGTGCTTTATGCTTCGTTCTCATCCACATTGACGGCTCTGTGGTGAGACCACATTCATCTCCTACACAGTGGTTACAGGAGGTGGTGAGCTGTGGGAGTAAGTGCTCGGGCACATCCTGGGGGATGTGCACGACACAAAAATAACTGTAATTCCCCCAGATCCAGGCAGAGGTATCTGTATTTTAATATCCCAAGGGTAGATCACCAAGATGTTTGCTCCCTTTGAGGCAGCATCCCTCCATTCCTGCAGTGGTGGTTGTGGTAGGACCAAGTGCCAGTTGTGTCCCAAAGGCATTTTTGTTATCAATAAGCTTATTAATGATGTTCCTCTGCTCACATCTGTTACTAGTGGCTTTAAATTTTGTCAGTATGGAGTCAGCCCCAAAATGTCATACTGTATATGACATACTATATATTCCGAGTATACTTTACTAGTATATATACTGGTAAAGATGCGGCTTTCCTGACTCTTAAAAACCTTCTGCTCATTTTAAATGATCCCTGCTCACCTTCTGCATCCAGACTTCACCCTCCTTCAGCAGTCTTGGATCTGTGTGTGTGCATGGATATGTTTGCATTGAGGGATTTTTGGAAGCAAATCCATTTGTTCCACTTACTGGGCTTTGATCCATATTGGGAAAAAGTCTCAAGAGGGCCCAAATCTGCAGCTTTTTTGGAAAACAGAACTGGGAGATAAACACCTGGTGCACTGCAGTGGCATGGGTGTGCAGCCACGGGAGCAGGCTGGAGCACACCCCCCGATGCACAGAGCATGGCTTTGGGCTCCTCAGAACCCATTACTCTGCTGTACAGACATGCTCCAGTTGCATCATACTGTTGCTGACGTAGGCAAGGTTTATTCTGTCTGTTAGAGACAGGGAATTTAAGACCTGAAAGGATCATTATTCATCTTTTTGAATAATGGAAACAATATATTACTCGATGATTTTTCCAGCTTCTTGATAGCACATGTAGTTTAGGCAGTTTTGGTCTAGGAAACAATGGAATAATTTACAGATTAATATGCTGGATTTTTTTTGTATTCTTATGTGAATAAAATACTCAATTCTACTCTGAATTTGCTAACATTTTCTTCTTCGCTCCTGTATTTGTTGACACCTGCTTTTTTGACACTGTTTTGGGGGTATATTACTTCATTTTCTGCATCTTCTTGCATACTTCACTTTCGTTAAGTAAAGCAAAAAGTTTTTGATGTCACTTCATTATGAAGCTACTATATCTGTAAAAATGGTTTCTGCCAATCCGGGATTGAGAGACATGTTTTCTAACATAAAATCTGCTATTACAGTGTACTTGCATTTCTACAAGGCTTTGAACTTGGTGCCACCAGATCTTTTGTTTTGACTTGTGTAGACATAACAGTACATACTAGATGGATTAAAAACTGGTTTAATGACGTGTGCCGAAATGTCGTTGTTAGGGAGACGGTATCAGTGAGGAGGTTACTTCTCACTAGATACTCCTGGGAGCAGTTCTTGTCCTGATGCTGCTCAGTATTTTTGGCAGCAACCTAGAGAATGGTATGAAATCTTTACAGATGAGATAAAGATAGGTGAGGGTGCTAAAGATGAGGAGGCTCTTTGTCAGTGTGGGTTAAAACTAGCTAATTCCTGATGCATTAAAAAATACTGGCCAGAACAAAATAAAATAAAGGTGTCATATTCTGATGCTGGCAGTGGGGTACTGAGCAGAGACGAGAGGAGACTTCAGTCATTGCAAGGAGATACAAAAGCAAGAAGCTCAGTATAGTTGCTTTTATCCAAGAAAACATTGTTTGATATCTTCATCCCTCCTTGTAGTTACACAGAGAACAGTTATGGAAGGCCAGCATTTTTGTGGTTCCCCTGGTGAATGTATTACAAGACCCAATGACTGAAAGTCCTTGTTAGAAATCTTTTACTTCGAATTAAGACAGGTGCTTACTAATGAAAGTCAGTAGGTACCAGAATGGTTGCAAAGGAAGGTGATAGTCCCATGACTTGGAAAATATAAAAACAGTTATTTTGAAAAAGAAATGCGTATATATATATATATATATATATACACTCACTCCACCTGCTCATCCTGACCCTTTATTGCCCTTGATGAGAGTGAAGATTACTAGTGTAGTCTTCAGGAAATTTTTAATACTTGAGGCTTTCTGTGCAGCTGATAAATAAAATCAATTCTGTGTTTCTTCTCTCAAACTTGTCTGTTAGGTTCAGGATGGATGAATCACTGCTTTATCAATGCATAATTAACTGGGGATGTGCTGCATCTTTCTTTGTCAATTTTTCTTTGTTTGGTTGAGATTTTTTTTTCTTTTCTGTTCCTTGGGGAAAGGGGGACCTCATTTGGACATAAAAAAACTGAACATGATGGACAAATGCTTAGGCCTACCAGTATGGCCAGGAAGGCTTGTTTCTGTGGTCAAGATCACAGCGATGGCTGTTTGAAGGGAGGAGAGATTTTTCTGCTGCATGATTAACAGAGAATTTGGAAAAAATTCATTTCTGCAGCGGGGCTCATCCATCATCTGGGGCAGTCATTTTTGCCTTTGTCTTCCCTAATAATTTCCCTGCCATGTCTCTAGTAGGAGCTGTGAGCACCAAGGCCATTTTTTCCCTTCAGAGTCAGGCAGCCTGAGAGCAGTTCACCTTAAGGCCAGTGTCTGTGATGTGTCTGAGGAGTCACACCTAGTAGTGCCTGCCTCTGCCTGCAGACCCGGCAGGCTGGCAGGATGAATTCCACCCAAAAGTGATCTTTTCTCTGGGTGAACTGTAACGAGGCTCGTGAGCATGGAGCTTAGATACATATGTGCTATAGGTGTCTGCGTTTTGGTGCTGTGAATTCACGGAGAGTACGGCAGAAGCCTTGCTTTGCTTCTGCTTATCAGCTTCACATATCAGCAGTGAGAAACCAATGGTATTTCACTTGGGAAAGACAAGCCAACCATTATCTGTGAAATAGTTTTTCCCAAATAGTCCCTTTGATTGTGGGGAGCAGTTACCTCAGGAAAGTCTGACAAAGGAGGATAGAAATAGAGGATGGCTGTGGATCAGTTCACACAGAGAAGGTTATCTCTGCAACCTTTAAAGGCTAGAAGTTTAATTTTTATTTTTAAATGAAAGCTTAAATTCTGCAGATGGCTTTGATAAGGTGGCACATAGATTTTTCATCTCCTGTTTGTTATTACTGTGAGGTCAGGAAAAGGTCCTGTGTTAAGGATATCTGGGAGAAAAAAGAAAAAAATAATAAGAAAAGAAAAAGTGTAAAGTCTTCACAGGCCCAAAGCTATAAAGGGAAGAAAGCCAGTCTTCCAGGAATGGCACATCAAAGCAGCTTAGGAGGAAAGTATCTGTTTGTATTCCCACTGTAGTTCCTCTTTGCCACTACCACCCCTGGAGCGTGTTCTTGACCTCAGCAGTAAATTATTACAGTAAATGCTTTTGTTTTTATTTTTTTTAATTTTATTTTCAGGAATGAAAAAAAAGGTGGTGCAGGGAGGGGGGTAGGCAGACCAGCAGAGAAAGTAATGTTTGTGTCTCCTTTTGATGGAACAGAACAGTCTGTAATTATGATTTATTTAGTTTTGATGTGTGGCACACTGAACTTCCCTCTCTGCGTTTTTTGCTTCTGTGGATCAGGCACAAAAATGTAGCTACTGTTAATAACTGTGATTGTTCAGGTATTTGCAAAACCCCTTGAAAACTGCAAAGTGGCTTGTAGGTTGGTGGGTTTGTTTTGGTGTTTTTTTAATAGATTTTTCTCCCTTATGGGGAGGATATTATTGTGCAGTTTGAAGTCTAGAGAGAAGTTACTTTGATGTTCTCTCTCCTTTGTTCCTCTTTTTCCCCCCTGAAAAGGTAAGATAAATTCTTGCCAATCCTGGCTAGAGAAGGCTCAGACTGAGAGGGAACAGAGAGGTTGCCCATTGCTTGTCTGCTCCTGTCTACTTCTCCACATTCCATATATGGAGTTTCCATCCCATTTTTGGGGCCTCACCAAAGCAACTCCCTTCTGCCCAGTTTATTACTCTTGCCTGGGCTTTGATTTTTGCTCCCTGTTATGTGCAAAGGAGCAGGTATTTAAAAACAGATATTTAAAATGCATGTGCTATACTTCTACAAAGTGCTGGCAATGTTACAGTTTTGGTGGTTTTTTTACCTTTCTGAGATGTAGTCAGCAGAGGATGGTCAGTGAATTTTGACTGCTGTTGTGTGTGTGTTGGCTACCATTCAGAAACCCTCTTTGCCTGGCTGTGCTTCTCCCCATCACCAGTCTATCCTATGAGAAGGTATTCGCTTTTAATGATTCTTGCCTTGCAGCAGTGCTGGCAGCCGGGATGCCGTCCCATCCCTGAGTGACAGCTCTGCTCCCAGCCCCTGCTGCAGAAACTAATACGAGCCGTTGCCTCTAAAACATTTTAATCTCGCTTTTGGTCGTTTTGAGAAATGGGTAGTCAAACCCTGTAAATCATCACCCAGAGACAGTAAACAGTGCTTAAAAGTGTTGAACACGAGTCAGGGATTGCACCTCAACCTTAAATCATAGCTGACCAGCACCCTGGCAAGCTCATCACTTAGTAAGCTGGCATCTTGGGAAGATGCCCCATGAACAAAGCTGAGGAGTTACATGTGCTTCTGTCCGGCCGAGCTTCATTTCAGCTGTGACTGGGAGCGTGCTCCCCTGCCTCACCTGGCACTAGGTGCAGGTCTTGCTTCATGGGCTGGTGGTGTGGAGGGAAGAAAGGTTTGTGGTCTTTGCAAAGACCTGAATGGAGACTTGGATTGGCCAAGCACCTCCACTGGGTTTAATGGCTCTTTCTGCAAATGTTCTGGGATTTGGGTTGAAGGGCATGTGCTCTGTAATAACCCTCAAAACTATCTAGCTCTGGAAGTTTGTTAGTTAAAACTGGATTGGTTTCCCGTA
This sequence comes from Gymnorhina tibicen, assembly GCA_013399875.1. Classification (NCBI taxonomy): domain Eukaryota; kingdom Metazoa; phylum Chordata; class Aves; order Passeriformes; family Artamidae; genus Gymnorhina; species Gymnorhina tibicen. The sequence goes on along the minus strand of VXAZ01006775.1, from coordinate 1,155,591 downwards.
AGAATAATTTGTCTGCCCTAATTTTACATGACGGTTATGAGCTGTTACAACAACATTAGAAGAAATGAATGCAAAAGAATGTTTTTCATTCCTAAAAATGACCTTTCCCTTTTTTTGTCCAGCAGTTGGGCACTTGTCAGATGATGCCAGTAACTGTAATTCCTGAAATGCATTTGCTGCTGACCTGTGAAAACCTCTGAGGCAGATGCTTATGGCACAGGCAACACGCTCAGGCACCTCGTACAGCTGAACTTTGTTAAACTAAATGAAAGTTCTGTCTTGGTAAATAGAACAACCAAAAATCTCTAAAATTGCTGCCAGCATGTGAACATCAATGTTTGTGAGATAACAGAAAGTTGGAACAATAGAGAAAGAGGCCATATGGTACTATTTAAATACAGCTTCATTAAATACAGCTTCATCAAGTGTTTCACTTTTAATATCAGGGGATGGTGCTGTGGGTGTCACCTGGACCCCTCCAGCCAGGATATGACCAGGGCTACCTGGAGCATCCACCATCTGCACAGGAGGAGCTGTGGGTCTGCAGAGACAGGAAGGAGTTAGTCCAGGAGACCACTGGAGGATATAACTGAGAGTTAAAACCATAGACAAGCTCATGTCAAAGCCCACCAGAAACAGACTTGTGTTGAATTCAGTAGACTTCAGATGCAGAAGTGGTTTGCTGAGGTTTTTTTTTCCTACTCTCTTCATATTTGAATTAAACTGCAAGCTCAAAGGAAATGTGAACACTTCAGCAAGAGTGTATTAGCCCAGGCTCTTCCTCTGTCTTCCTGATCCTGCGCAACAACTGCGAATTAAGAGGGGCCCTCCAGAGGCAATGAAGGACTGGCATGGCTGAAGGCATGCAGGTCCAGACCTGAGGTCTGTGGAGGCAGCAACATTGTTTGGAGAGCCAAAAGTAGGTCTTGAATATGCTTCTAGGGGATGAAATTAGACAATGTATTCTAAGACTTCAAATAATTTTCCTATATCCGATCCCATTTTAAAATCATGGAAAGATCTGCTACTAGTCTGGTAGGATGGCATACTGTTTTGCTTATACTTTAGATTTTTCTTTTCTGTATTGATGCTTTTTATTTGGGTGAAATTAATATTTTGGGGTTTTGCAAATTTTAGGTGGCCATTTGCTAATTTTTAGTGGATAAGTATATCAGCAGAAATATATCAGAGGGATCGTTAGGTAAATAAAGAAAATGATTAGTAGTGTTCCTATAAAAATGTACTATAAACGTTTTTTGTAATGCTTAAATATGCAGGAATTTAAGGATGTGGACAACTGATTATCTGGTTGTGGACTACATTAGATTTCCATCCACATTTTTCAGCTAGGCTCTCTTTCCCATGAAAGATTGTACCAGATAGTCTTTTGAGGTCCTTCCAACCTGGGCTGCTTTGTGTTTCTAACATCATGTGAAATGTGTGTGTATTAGCATCTTTCAGCAGTCCTCCTTCCTGCTCACAAAGAAGTCTTGCCACTTGCTAAGAAATCTTTAAAGTAACAAGTTTTTTTCTACACCAATATGCAGGCGGTAGCTTATGCCTCTGGCAGCAGTGATATCTGAGCCACGATCAAGGTGGTGGTATCTGAGCCATTATCATTGTAAGCCGTGCTGGTGCTCCAGCTAGGCTCTGCTTGGATGATACCGACGCTGCCTGCCCTTTTGGCTCATTCCCTGTGAAGCAGTGTAGCCTTGCAAGCCTGACATAGCCTCTAAACCTGCAGGAAAAAAAAAAAAACCAAAACAGAAAAAACCCTGTAACATCCTTAAATAACCTACTTTAGCAGCCCCAGGGAGATTTATGTAGATGCTTTTGCCAGGTGAGCAGCTGAGACATGGGTTTAATGGCAGATGTCAGAGTTTTAGCCTGTTTGCAGAGGCTTCCGTGCATGGCTACGGCCGGAGGAAGGAACCTTGTTGCTATCAATAACCTAGATACCATTATCCTCACTTCCAAATACTGGGAGGTATTACTTGCTGAGAGTACCACATTGATACAAGCACTAAAATCAAGACTGTATAAAAATATTACTTTTACTTAAAGACTCTTTTTAAACGCAGGTGTAATAATCTGGTTTATGTGTCTGGGAAGCACAGCTAAGAGGCTGATCAGGTACTGGAGAGAGACTGGGGAGGGGGCATGGCGGGGAGAAGCCACAAAGAGTAGCATGAGGTCTCTTGAAAGCTTTTGTGGTAAAATAATTCCTTAAAATGTTTGAAATGGGGATGGCAAGTGATATTCCCAGAAATGAGTGACAAAGGCATCTGCTGAGAAAATGCATGGAAGTTTAGTGTATCTGGGTGCAGGTTCTAGGCATTTCATTGTGTGTGCAATTTCCTTCTGTTCTTCGATTTATATTTAAAAGGAAATTTGTAATCAGAAGAAAAGGGACACTTCAGCTTACAGAATTTCTCTCCTATAGACGGGCCCATGTCATCTATGCAGAACAAATGTTTTTAATGCTTCCTAACAAAAATTGGGCATGACAGGGCAGTGTGCAGAAAGCACAGTATTTCTTTATACTCTCTCAGCTTAGGCCTGTGCTGCTGCTAGCACCTGTGCCCTGTGAGAGCTGTGTTTCCTGTTGCTGCTAACCTGGGGTTCACACTTAGCAGGCTGAAAGATGAAAGGCTAATACCTTCTCATATTTCACATTCCATATTCACGCATTCCCCTCAGAGCTGGCTGGAGAATGCTCCCGCTCCTTGTTGTTCTGGTGAGGTGTAATGGTGAATATGCATTTTCAAGCACTTGGGGTTTTGTTGTTTGGTTTTGTTTGCTAGTGGCCACAGCACATGCAAACTCAAGACACTGTCAGCTGTCTTCGTGTTCTTCAAAACTCCTCCTATGTTTGTGTATTGTCAAGGAGCTCTTTCATTTTGGTTAGCTAAGGTGCTTTACATACTTAATTATCCCTAGCAGGCTTTTCTGATGAGCCCTGTGAAGGAGCTGAATATAAGAAAAAGAAAAAGAAGAAAAAGGTTAAAGAGATGTGATTCTCTCCAGGATATAATCAGACAACAGCTGTGGATGCATTTAGTGGCCAGTGCCGCCTCTCCTCAAAACAAAATGAATTCTGGGGTAAATGAAATTGAAAGGCAGCACTTAGGAGTAAATAGCCCTAAAGCAATACTCTGGAAAAGCAGTTTTCTGGTGAGAGAGACCAAGTCAGTAACACAGCTGGCTTGGGTTTTTTTCTGAAATTGCCTTTTTTTCCTATAGTTATAGACATGGGCACCCTTGATGCTGACCAGTAGACAATCCTGTTCACATCCTGAAGGTTTCAGTGTAGACGTCCTAAAGGGGCCACATAGGATTGTTCTTCAAAGATGCATCTTCTACCCCACGTGTCTCTTGAAGCTCTTTGAGCTTCTGTTGTGGCATTGCTGGGTTACTCAGGACTGAATCTATAATCCCTGAATTTGAGTATGGTGCTACTCTCACTGAAACCAGAGATATTAAAACTGGTGGGTTTTAAGGGATAACTGGATTCCTTGGGACCCTTTTGCTTTTGCTGGGGAGAAAGAAGAACCTCCAGTGTGGGAACACGCAAGTGTGCAGAACCTTCCCAGCAGCAGCCCTAGGCATCCTAGGGTAGGAAGGATAACATAATCCTGCAGTTCCCCTTCATCACCTGCAGCACCGTGAACAAGGAGGGTTTGGCCTGCTTGACTGTCCCCATGGGTAGCACTTACAAAAAAAAAAAGAGCAGTTGAAGCACGAGGGCTTTGGCTTTGTCAGGAGCAGGGTAATGATAGTCTATCACATATAGAAGGTGCACATCATTTTTTCAGCTTTTTCATTTCTCTGAGCATCACAGTCATGGAGAGGGAAGTAATTGGCAAATAGCCTAATAGGAAGAAGGTGTTACAGAGATTTAATTTCCTGGAGAACAATTTTCCATGATTTTCCAAAGTTGTATGAAACAATTTGGTTTCTGTGTTTTTTTGGGAGAAGCCAAAATTTTCCAGCTGAACTCTGACTGACATAAAGATTTGCCTCTGTCTTCCTTTCTGAGAGCTTTAACAACCAGTTGATGTATATAGCTTACTACAGTAAATTATATTGTAAAGGGAAGCCTTTACTGAAAAATAGATAGAAATAAAACAACTTGGAGATGTGTGCAGCAGGATTCTGCCATTTTTGAGCAATCCACTGTTCACAGCAGTAGTTGGTGGCTAAGCTGTTTTCTTCTGCTTCTACATGTGTATGTATGTATGTATGTATGTATGTGTCTGTCTGTCTGTCTGTCTATCTATCTATCTATGTCATACTGTTGTTGTTTAGGAATGGTATTCTCCAATTTATAGTTCCCACTGAAACCACTCCAAGCCACACTGCCACTCGTTTACACCCCTTCCCTTCTTCTTCCCCTGCTGTGGGATGGAGAGGAGAACTGGAAGCACAAAAGGTAAAGATCATGGCTTGAGAAAAGAACAATTTACGGAAACAGCAATGAGATAAGAAAACAAACAGTAACAACGATTCTAAAGACAGAGGTTACAAAGAAAGAGGCAAGTGATTCACGTGGAAACCCCCCAACACTGCCTGACTGCTCCCTCTGCCATGTTGCACCACCCAGAAGGGAGCGCTTTCCCCATCCCTGGAAAATGATGTAGGGTGGTATAGAATAACCTCCCTGTCCTGGCCATGCCTCCTCCTGGCTACTGCAACAATTAACTCTGTCCTGGCCACTGCCATGGCACAGACCTTGCTCTCTGTGTGTCTCTGTGTGCCTGTTTGAATTGTGGTGGCTGCCAGTCATGGGCCTGTGTTGGAGACGTTCAGTCTTCACCGTGAAGGTCCTTCCCCAAGTGATGGGGGGTTCTCTGCAGATGCCAGCAGTTGCTGAGCATGTGGTTCAGTCTCTTGACAAAGTGGATTCTGTATTATCAATAATTTAAATGAGTCTAACATAATGAATTAGCAGTTTGTTAAAGCCTGTTTTCAGCCCAGGTGGTTTAAATAATTAGAGGACAGAGCCGCTGTAAGCTTTTCATGCTGGGATTTGTGCAGGTTGCTTCCCAGGTTATCTGTTTCTCATGACTTGTCCTTTTCATCTGCTGCTGTCAGTATCTTCAGTGCATAAATGAACTGCAGATTAACCATCCAGGCTGGGACGTTTTGCTTTGCATTTGAAATGCAGATTCCCAGCATGAGGAGCTTGAACTCTCTGGCTGCCTTTGCTCCAGAGAGTGTCACAGAGATTCAGACATTAGAGCACCAAATAGTGCCTTCTCAGAGGCTACTCAGTCTTCAGGCATGATACTTTAAATAATTTTTGAGTCAAAGGTTAAATTTATGTCATCATCCCAAACATGGAATATATTAAGATAGTTCAGTATTCATATCGTTAACTTGTAAGCTTTCTTTGTTTGTTTTAAAGGACATTGATTTTATAATTACCCCAGAGATAGCCACTGAAAACCCCAGGAATGTACTGCTAAATTGAAATCCAAATATTGAAAGCCTTAGGAATGTAGCTGTAGGAGCCCTGTGATGGGCTCTGCCATCTAGTGACACCCAGAAGAAAAAACAAAATGTTCACAAAAACGAAGCCAAACCACACATATGATTATTTTTCAAACCTGCTTGCTGTGACTGGTAAACCAATAAAATGTCTCAGGCACAGCGGTGCTGTCGTTGCCTGATAGCACGGCTCAGCTCAGCTCAGTCCGGCTTTGGCCTCCTTAGGCCTGCCAGGAGATCCACGCAGATTAAAACCTCCATGTGTTTTTACTGTTTTGAGTATTTACTCTGTCAAGATGGCTGAACCCTTGCCTGGTGATTAACTCCATAGGGGCCCCGTTCTGTACATCTGGGAAGCAGAACTGAACAGCAGTGCCCTGTCTCTGGGGAGGCACACACCCAACCAAGTCTTCACATGCACAGTCTTGAAAAATGTATGTGAAATCTCAAAATGCAGGTCAAGGGGCCTCATAGCTCTCAGCCCTACCAGTGTATAGGAAGAATAGTAATAACTCCATATCCTCAGTCACATCTGTGCACAGTGACAAAAACTATAATGCTTGTATAAGCTTCACCCATTTGGCAAAGGTCGGGGGCTTTAATCTTCATTTTCTTTTTCCTTCTCCAGCTATGTTGACATCTCACTTAAACGTGAATAAATACAAAGGCCTTCTCAGTCTCATAGTAGAAGACAGCCAAGAGGTGAGGGAAAAGAAGGGGAAAAACCGTACGTGTTTTACATGTCACTGAGGAGATGGATTTTGTAGAAGTCTCTTTGAAAATGAAGCAGGAGCTAATCCATGTGAAGAGCCGGTGTAGTCTGACCCAAGCCCTTTACTCTGGGGTGGGCTGACAGGCTCAAATTCAGTCTTTGTCCCTACAGCAAAGTTTTACAAAAGTTAGGCTCTGAGAGGTCCCTGATAACTGTTTTCAAGGACAATGTTGTCTGTCCAACATTGCAGGGGAGTTGCGGTCTAAGTAGGCTGTAGATGCCATCTCCCACACCTTGTGTGTTATGCAGGCTGGGACAAGGGAGAAGGGAGAAGGAACAAGGTCAGCATCCTCCACCTGAAAGCCTCTAATGTCTTTACACTGAACAGAAGTTCTTGCTAAATACTGACACCGTGGAGTTAGGAGCAAATTTAAACAAATCAGGATTTTACTCCCATCTCCACATTTTAATTGCTGAAGGTTTGGTGTCATAAGCTCTGGGAGGTCGATCCTCTGGGTGATGACACTCTATGAGCAGAGTTGCACAGAGGCTGGGTTGATGTGAGGACACCTGGCTGTGTCTCTCGACAGCATCAGGCCTGGTTGGGGTCTTTTGAAGAGCCAGCAGTGGAAAATAGGGAGAACTCAGGTGGTCGCTTTGATGCACATAGGATGGGGCAACCATAGGGGTACCTTTGTGTGGCTGGTGTCTTAATCTGGGTTTGTGAAGGCTGGCAGAGCTGGAAGCTGGTACTCCTGGAGATTGCTGCGCTGTCCTTGTGGTGGCTGCCTCTAACAGGAAACCTCTGTTTGTGCTGGCGTCTGATCAGGCACCCAAGTCTTGTGCTGTTTTAAGACATGACACTGCCATGTGCTATTTCTCCTGCTGCTGTGCTGTATTTTATGTAGCACTGCCTGTCAGCGTGCCTAGCACTGGAAAGTAACAAAAAGAAATTACTCAGATGCTTTGAAAATAGATAGAAATGTCAGTTGAAAATAGATAATTTTCTATTTCAACTACTGAGATCTAAGACATGTTCATTTGTTAGTGTTTAAACACCAGCTATTAACCTTTTTGTCCCTACCACTTATTCCTTCCTTATATTTTTCTGCTTGTGAAATTTGCAGCCCAGATGAATATTGAATGACTGTTTTTAATAAATTATTTCTTTCTCTTTCTGAAGCTGAGTCAAGGATCATCAATGTCAATGCCCCAATTTGTATTAAGGAGATTGCAGATAATTAAGCACTTCGAGGTTATGGGCAGTTTGTTGATGTGTTTTTGAATTTTCTAGTGAGTGAGTGATGTCCTTTGAATAGCGGTCATCGGGGAAATCAGAGCTTACTGAAGTGACAACCAGTGTTGTCTTCACTGTCATGTTCAGTGCAAGTCCAGCAGTATTATGGCAAAGCTCATGGGCAAAGATAACTATGCATCTGTCAGATGCACTGACAAATGCTCTTTGCATCCCTGTGTTAAACTTGTGAAAATTTGTGTCAGCTGTTTGGATTTCAGGTTTCTTTCACAATAACATACCATGCTGTGAGACGTAGTTGCTTTGTGCACCATCTATAATGTAGAACACAATGATCTGGAGCACAAAATCAAGAATTATTGGTGGGCTGATGCTGCCTGGACACCAGATGCCCACCAAAGCTGCTCTGTCACTCCCTTCCTCAGCTGGACAGGGGAGAGGAAATATAACGAAATTCCTGTGGGTCAAGGTAAGGACAGGGAGAGATCACTCACGGTTACCATCATGGGCGAAACAGACTAAGCTCAGGGAATTAATGTAATTTATTACCAATCAAATCAGAGTAGGATAATGAAAAATAAAACCAAAATCATAAAACACCTTCCCTCCACCTCTCCCTTCTTCTTGGGCTCAGCTTCACTCCTAGTGGCACAGAGGGACGGGGAAAGGGGGGTGCAGTCAGTTCATCACACACAGTTTCTGCCACTCCTTCCTCCTCAGGGAGGACTCATCACTCGTTTCTCCTTCAGCCTGGGGTCCCTCCCACTGGAGGCAGTCCTCCACGAATTTATCCAATATGAGCCCTGCTCATTGGCTGCAGTTCTCCATGAACTGCTCCAGAGTGGATCCCCCATGGGATCACAAGTCCTGCAGCAAAGTTGCTCCAGCATGGGTTTCTCTCTCCAAAGTCCCACAGGTCCTGCCAGGAGCCTGCTCCAGTGTGGGCTTCCCACAGGGTCACAGCCTCCTTTGGACATCCCCCTGCTCTGTCATGAGGTCCTCCAAGGGCTACAGGTGGATCTCTACTCAACCCTGGACCTCCATGGGCTGCAGGGTCACAGCTGCCTCACCATGGGGTGCACCAGGGGCTGCAGGGGAATCTCTGCTCTGGTGCCTGGAGCACCTCCTGCCCCTCCTTCTGCACTGACCTTGGGGTCTGTGGGGCTGGAGGTTTACTGGTGGTTTCAGTGGGACCAGTTTCTCGGCTGTCCTTGCATTTACTGCCAGGCCACAGTTCTTGCTTCCCCAAAGTTACAAGAGGTTGCAAAAACAAGTCCTCACAAATGCTGCTCATCTCTACTTGGCACCCACTGCCCTGAGTCAGGCTGTGTGCTGGGGCTCTGCACATGCGTGGACTTTTCTAATAGCTGGCTCGGGGTGCAATCTCATCCAAATCAAAATTTCATCTTATTTTCAATAAGGAACACAGACTTTTCTTCAGAGCAATTTCTATGAGATACAGGCTGCTCATTGCAAACAGAGAGACGCTCGAGCACAGTAACCTGCTTGGAGAGGACAATGCCGTTTAAAGCCCTGAGTTAATGAGAAGTCCACAGCGCACATTTGATAAGCTTTGTCATTCTTTTGTCTGCAGATCATAGACCCTGCATTTTAATTTGCTATACATAATGCTTTCTTAATGAGTTCCAGTGGATAGCCATTGAAACATGGCGCTGCAGCTGCCAGCACGATTATGAAAAAGCGGCAGTTATTTGATTTACGTGATATTCTGTTATGGTAACTAATATTGCAGACAGGATACAATAGAGGAAGAAAAACCCCTCAATTTAGATTTTGGTATCTCAGGACTAAGGTGCTAAATCATTTATTTTGCGTGTACGTGGACCAACTACTAATTGAAAATTAATGGAATTATGTTTGAGTCTTGGAAGTCTAGAGAGACTCCTGTTTGCTTTGTACCACAAAGTTCAAGCAAACCCAGTAACACTAACAGGATTTTTAAAGTGCAAATGAGCTTCTTAACATACTACACAGAAGCATATTATAGAAGAGGTCCCTCATCTCTTCGCTCTGTTTCAAAACAGAAATGAAAAAACCCAGAACTTGGGAATCAACAAAATTGTAGTGTTATGGAAGAAATGATGCATTGCTGCTGAACAGGTTTGTTTTGTAAGGAGTTGCTTTCCTGGCCCCCTTTCCTTTTCTTCAGCTTGAGTGCAAGCCTTTATCTAGAGCCCTGTGTGTGTGTGTGTGCATGCCTATCCCCTTTCTTATACATCCCTCCTTGAAGAGCACCACACTGGTGACTTCTCACACAGAGGCACTATTTAAAGTGTTTGTAGGGTTTTTCTGTTGTTCTTCCTGGGACGTTTTGTTTTGTTTTGTCTTGGTAGGAATAGGAGATGTGATGCCTTTGTGTGCTAGGCAGTAAACAAGGTGATAATTTTCTTCTGTGCTGGTAATTTCAACTGAAATTGTATGTGGTTGGGGAACATGTATGTTTGTGGTGGGATGATGCTGTGGGACCCAAGTCAAGGAACAGATGGTACTTCTGGTCTCTAATACAAGATACAAACTGCTGGGAAATTAAAAAAGAAAATAAAAAGTTTGAAGTGGGGATGAGTTAAATTTTGTATGATTACAACTTCTGGTATTTTCTAAGTTAGACTGCTTGACTTTGCAGTTGTAATTCTTAGCATTGATGATGATGATGATGATTGTTGTTGTTGTTACATATGCTTGGAAAGCCCCGCAGGGCTAGCAGGGGGGTAAGACCTACCTGTGGGTTTTGCAGATACTTGCAGAAACTCTGAAGTGGTGAGTCCGACGTTTCCATATTCCAGTCTCAGGTGTGGGGAAAGGGGTTGTCACAATCATCCACTGTCCCAATCTCATTTGTCTGTCCTAGTCCTTCTCTACCCAGTCCAGTGCTCCCAAGCTTTCCCTTTCCTGATCTAGCGCTGGAGCAGACTGCACAGAGAAGTGACTGAGTTACCATCCCTGGAGGTATTTAAAAGATGTATAGATGTGACTGTTGGAGACATGGTTTATTGGTAACTTGGCAGTACTGGGTTAACAGTTTGACCCAATAATCTTAGAAGTCATTTCCAACCTAAGCAATTCCATGATTCTGTGATCATACGGCACTTAACATACCATATAAAAATACCCCTGCTCCCCTGCACTGACCGGCACTGCTGCAGCCAGAGCAGCAGCTACAGGGACATCTCACCCTGGATCTGCAGCTCATACATCAAGATCATCCCAAAGAGTCAAGCAGAAATGTGTATCTACTCATCCCGTGAAAGCTAGGAGACCAGGCACAGCCTCATCTCACTAAATTTACAAAGCAGAGTGTTGCAATCAGAAAACTGGTAGCTGGTTTTGCTCTGGCCTGCAATAAAGAGTGATGGTAATTAATTCGATGACACAGATCTCCAGTACACAAGTTTAAATACTGAGTCATTGAAGTTTGGCAAAGTGTGGAGGAGCAGAGTGCCACAGCCAAAAGCTTCTACATTACTGGTGAATGGACTTGAAGTGCACATTCCCCTTCTGTAGCATGTGAGCAAATGCATACGTCTGTGTGTGCACCGTGCGAGGCTGAGTCATCAGTATCACCCTTTGCCAAGGCATGGAGACTGAAAAAATGAGAAATGCATGTAAAAATACACCCGTTGCTAGATCAAAAGGATGTGCCACGGGGAAGCTGCAGCGAGGCGATAGTGACGCTTGTGTTCGTCAGATGGCTTTTGTGCGAGAGGAAATTAAATGGAGAGGGACTGTGGCGTCTGGAGATGCCATTTCCAAGGGGCAAAGAGCAGGTAGAAAGAAGTGATTTTTCACAGCTATGCCTGCTAAAAGGTCTGGGTGTGTCAGATGAAATAACCGGGCAGCAAGTTCAGAGCAAAAAAGGGGGACTCCATTTTTCCCAGCACTATGTGTTGGGGTTGCATACCTCTGCACCCCTGAGTGCTCTGCCTGCCAGGGCTAAAATGGGCACACAAAAGGGCTACAGAAAGGCATGGATGAAAAGCCTTTGTGGAGCTATTTCTAACCAAGGAACAGTTATTCCTCATGGCTCAGGAATCCTCTTAATTTTAGGTTGCCAGAAGCTTGTAAGGCCTGCCCAGGGAGGTCTCCCTGTTCTCATGCCATAGGCTTACATCTGGCTCCAAGCAGCAGCAAAAATGAGCTCATGGTTTGGTTCAGTCCAGACTTCCTTGTGCCTGTTGTTTTGCTGAGCTTTTAAATTAGTCTTTTTTAATATTTTTGGAAGTTTCTGAGGAGGCATTGCTTTAATATAACTGTAATTAAACCCCAGAACTCTTTAAAAACTCTCGCTTGGAAGTAGGTCAATTTGCACTTACTTGTCTTGAAGGGTTTTTTTTTCTTTTTTCATGCCTTAGTTGTAGGCAGAGTTACCATCTGCCTTTCCTTGGCAAAGCAAAGAAGCGGAAGATAAAATTTGTAAGATATAATTGGGCTAATATTAATCATTTATCTCACATGAGGTGAGTCACTGGAAATTACCTGTGACTGTGTTTCTAAGTCCTCTTCATGGTCTCTTAGTGGTAGACTTCAAGTTCAGAAAACCTTTCCAGTAAAAAAAAAATTCCCAAATAAAAGACTCAGGCTGCACAGAGGGTGCTAGGATATTTTAAAACCATGTGTGGAGAGCTGCGAGTTTCTTGTAACGCAGTAATTGGGTCTTGCATGCTTGGGAAATCACAGGGTGAGCCCGGGCAGGATGTGGGATTGGTGCTCTCCCCAGGGGATTGCGGAGCAGGTTGGGCTCTCTTCCCAACCCTGTTAGAGCAGGCTGGCAGTGAGAAAACGGCAAAACGGTTGTGTATAGTACACCCAGACTTCAACAGATTTGATTATTTATTTCAGTTTTACTGAAACAAGTCTCCACAGTTAATGTGTCAGTTCACGGATGATGTTTGTCAATCTACACACGTAATCAAGTTCGCTAATTTCCCCAATTTTGCAAAAAAAAATTTCAGTAAAAAGGCTAAAAAATGGACGTCTGCAAGATCGCAGAAGTAATTTTGCTTTTGGTCCAGTCATTGAGTTTCTTTCCCTCCAGCAACTGGAGACTAAATGAGCAGCATCACCTTCTCTCCTCTGGGAAGCAAGACCAAAGGAAAATGCTGCTTCTAATGTCAGCGTAGTCCCTTGGATTAATGGCTGCACCCAGCAGCTAGCAACTGCTACCCCGCCTTTTTCTTATAAATATATGAGAAATATGTATTTGAAGCTATGGTATCAAAAGAAAAAGATTAGGAGGATACTTTTTCCTTTGCTGTTGGTTCTTCCAAGCCTCTGCCACTTTTTTTTCTGACTTTAATAAAAACTGTTCTTATTGTAGCTTTCAAATGGTTTCTTTGTTTTATCCGTGTGTGTGTGTGTGCACACATGGGCTTTTTTAAGCTTGCAGATGGTTTCTCCTCACCTCAGCGTTATGGCTAGCCAGGGTTTTTTTGGTTGTTTTGGTTTGGATTTTGTCTGAAAAGTAAGGCCTGCCAGAGCAGGAGACTATTGCTCAGCCCAGGGAAGGGGGGAGATGGACTTTTGGAAGCAGATGGCAGCATGAAGATATTTCAGTAGCGGAGGGTCAGAAAATAAATACCCCAGACTATATGAAATAAGGTACATGTATAATTACTACATTTAAAGCTTAAAAGGAAGCATCATGCTGTAAGTATAAATTTACCTTTGTTTTTCACCATCCTTCTCTACTGACAATTATTGTTAACAGGATTCAGCACTGACATCAAATAAAGCAATTGACAGCAGCACACTTTCCTTTGTGTTCCCATGGGTTTCGTAGCTGCTGAACACTGCAGTTTGTTGGTTGGTGATAAAGAATCAAACAGGACAGTAAAGTTTACAAGCGTGAATGCTGGTAGCACCCAGTGTGGTCTTGGGCGTATGAAAATAGTTCAGCCTTTTTGGCTCAAGCTATCACAGAAGTTTAAGCCCACATATTGTTTTTCTAGACCTATACTTACATTTTGACTAGTTTTCTATAGTTCAGAACCGAATGTTTTAAGTTTTGGATTGGTTGAAACCCTAATGAAATAATTTGTCTTTGACTGACATCGTAAAGAAACAAGAGAAAAAAGAAAATTCAGTGACTTCTTACATGGTCCACAAGACTAGGAGGGGATATCTGTGCCCCGACGTGAGTCAGAAAAGCTGGCAAGGAAACAGGAAAATGACTGGAGTCATGGATGTAATGGAGACCGTTTTTCAGTGAGAAGTCTTAAGATCGTAGAATTTTTTCTGCTTAGTTATCTAAACAGGTGAAGTATTGAGTAGCATGATACAAGCCATCACCCAGAGACAGTGCCAGGTGCTATGAGACTCTTCAGTGCAACACAGAAAGAAGGGAAAGACCCCAGAGAGGGAAAGTTGCAGTCAGATAACTTGCAGTTGAATGTCAGAGCCACCACTTCAAAAACCTACACCCCATCTACCCATGTCCTCAGGAAAATAAGCCTAAAGCAAATATATAAACAGCACAGCATGGATTTTGAAGTCCAGTCAAGGGTCAGATGAGTGAAATTATGTTGTCTGTGTTATACGGGAGGTTAGATTATGTGATCTCATGATTCCTTTTTACCTTAAAAGCTGTTACTGTGTGCCGTTTTCTGTGGATAACCCACATCTGTTACACACAGTTCATGGTTATGATACTATTTGTCTGGAGAAAAAAATGTCAAAATTGATAAGTTGAATCTGAGTTTTATGTCATTGCACCAGATTTCTTTGGGGAAATTTCCCATAGTCTTTTATTTTTAATATTGGTACAGGCTCCGGCTTTGGTGATCTGTCTTGCTGCCAGATAAATTTTGTTGAGAGGAGTGTAGTGATTAATGGCAGGGACATTTTAAAATTCTTGTGAGATGGGCTAAGATGATTATTTTCCTTCCTTGAGTTTTACCACGTAATGCCTGCTGTCAGAAGATAAGCACTATGTGACTTAATCAGCACTTGGGGAGAGCCCATTAGTGATGAATCCAGGTACTACAGGCGATCATGTAGATGACTGAATAAATAGTGCTGTTCTTTCTTTACCAGTGTATTGCACAAATATTGTGGTGTTCAGTTCAGTTGCTGGAAGTAGAATGAGTTTTTGCAAGGTTTTATATATTGGGAGGAGAGGGAAAAGTGCATAGGAAGCAGATGGCATAAGCAGGAACAGTAGAGGTTTCAGCGGAAGAAATTAGTTTGGTTAGATGCTCTTAAGTTGTTGAAGTGAGGTGGGGACCTAGAAAAGCAAAATAGGCATGAATGGGCACATTGAACAGCGTTTCAACTTCTAATAAAGGTTTCCTAAGAGACACAGAGTCAAAATAAACTTGAATTTTCCTTTGTATTCTGCAAAGGGATAATTTAAAATATATTACAAAATTAAAGTTTTATTAAAATGCAGATAAGCATTAAGAGTATCTGAAAGCAATTTAGGGCTGGGCACATTACAGGAATACCGCAAATATTCTAAAATAAACCTAATAGATGCAATGTATCTAGAATTAAGGTTAACCTTAAAATAAATCAAACACGTTCAGGAATGGAAATGCACAGTCAGTTCACCCAAAGAATCTTGACTTTGTTCTGTACTGAGGTCGTGTCATATCTATATTATTATTGTGAGTGAATAATAGGGTTTTATTCTTTTTACAGTCTTGAAACAGATTAAATTGGTCTTTTAAATTACGTTTTCCTCTTAAGTTGTGCCTGAGGGATGAAGATATCATTAAGAGTGGTGCTTGAGGAAGGCTCTACCAATGCGTTTTCAATTTTTTGTTCACAAAATGACAAATGACCCTATTTGTGGGTTCTCAGAAAATACTGTCTGAACTGTCTGTTGTACAGGGAAGATGTGTTACATTGTGCATAGTTAAGTCTGCTTTCAGTGCAGGACTCAGACTAGTTCAGGGAATCTAAGTGGCACTTCTGCTGTGAAAGATGTGTAAAATGTTGAAAAGCATGGGAAACTCTGAACATGAGAAAAATGTTATAGACAGAATTACCAAGGGAATGGAATGAAAATAGGTATTTGTCTGAATGTGATATTGACTTGAACCCTGCAATGAGATTAGAAAAGGGAAGGGCGGAAAGAAGAGCTACATCAAGAACTGGCCAGAGAGATTCAATTATTTGCTTCTATCCTGAATGCAAATGCAAGGAAAGCTGATGCAGAGCAGTGGCTCATACAGGACTGAGAGTGGTTGCCAAGTGAAGGCAAGGAATCTCTCCTTGAATACAAGCAGTTTGTTGGGTGGGTGAGCAGTTTGCTGGGTACCATGCTGAGAGCCTTCAGTAAGACAGTGCTGGAGAGAAGCCTTGGGAAACACTTCCTCAGCTGCAGCTGAGGGGATATCTTTCTGTAAGGAGACTTTCTCCTGTTACTGAGCCTGTGCAAATCCATGTTCCTGGTGGATTCTGAGGTCTGTGAATTGTGTAGTGGCCCAGATACCAGAACATTGGCATATCTGCTATGTAAAATGCAGGTCCAGTGGTATATCCAGAACCTGGCGTGTGCCAGGACATAGAGAAAACAAATGTCTCAGTGGTGGGACTGTCACTGTTTCACAGGAGCTGTTGCTGGAAATAAAGCACCTTTCCTTGGGATGAAAGAGGATTTCAAGAGCCTTGGTGTAAGGCTGCTTTAGTGGATTTAACAGCAGCGAGGCACTTCATAACCCTTCAGTAAGAGCAGAAACAGCACAGGATGCCGAGTCCACCATATGTTCATGTTTAATAGAAGTTTATAAGTCTGTGAATATTGCCTACGGGATGTCTAAAGACTCAGGGGTCATGTAAATTGAAACAATGCAAACTTTATTGTGCATTTAACTTAATTTAAATACCTAGAAACAAGCACAGGGGGATTCTTACCAGTTGCAGTTATTGGTTTTAATAAATACCATTGTAATTGAATGTGATTTAATAAAAACAGTGTATTTCCAGCCTTTTGGAGTGGGCTCACAACTCCCCAAAGAGAAGACAACAGAGCGGGGTTAATCAGAATAACTTTTCTTTTAACTCACTCAGTGTTACTGAGCTGCTCCAAGAAGCCAGTGGGTATTCATTTTCACTCACACCACCTTCAAACTCTGTGTTTAATATTGGTGGTGGTGAAAAGATCTGCACCGAGGTGGCTGCTTCGCTCTGCAGGTCCCCTGTGAAATGGCCCTTGGGAGGAGGCTACTTGTTGACCAATATCATGGTCTTTTTTCTAGGAATTAATTGAGGAGAATGGTGACTTTCCCAGTTGACGCTGTGGGATTTCAGAGCTGAGGAGAAGCTGCCCACATGGCTGAGTGTCCATGGCTTTGCCCATGAATTATCTCCCTTCTGTTTTATTCAGCTCAATGTGGTCTTTGATCTGCTGTGATCTAATGTGATCTCATCTAACATAATCTATTTGTGCTCAGAATCCCAGCTGAATTAGTGGCAAGGTTGGTATTAATTTCAGTTAAAATAAGACTTCTCCCGATATGGATATTTGCCCACCTAAACACCTGCAGACACACCATTTCTGTGCAAATCACAATCACAGTAATCCTACAGCATTCAAATACATGCGAAAATTAACATAGTTAAAAATTCTCTTCCTATTCATGGAATTCCATGCAGGTTATAAACCTGGAGATACACGTGTGATTCCTGTGTGCTGTTTTAATAGCAAATTCCCTAAAGCCATCACCAGATTCAGCAAGTCTGTGTTGCATTACTTTTATCCAGCTTGTTTTATTGAAAACACCTGTGTGAAACTAACAGTTATCTGGCATCGATTTGATATTCAGCATCTAAAAAATACTCATTTATGTAGTATTTAGGGATCAGAATAATTGCTTTCGGCATAGTATCACTGCTGAGAAAATCAGTTTTTAAAGTATGACTCTAAGGTCGCTAATAAATTTTGAGTCTTAGAGTTGCCTCCAGAAAAGCAAAAGGGGTCTGTGACACAGTATTTGAGATATTATTCTGCTTTGGATATTAAGCTGGAATATTTATTTAGCTTAAAATCAAGTAGGTGCATCAGAGACGGGTTTTATGTTCCGTATTATCAGGTGGACGCTGTAAGCCTGTTACAGAATCACAGCAAGAAATGGGATCCCTATATTTGGGGTAAGTTTAGGAGAGATCTTTTAGTTCTACGGCCATCATGATACTACCTTTTGCTCAGCCTTGGAAAGTCGTGTGTTTGGTTTGTAAAGTGTAACGGTAATTTCTTCTTTGATGAGGGCTCCAATTACAGTGATTTTATCTTACGATGTTTGATTGTGTAATCTTTAGAAAGCCATTTAGACATGCTGAAGCATTAGCACCAGGTGTATGGTACCATGAAATCTGTTATAAAACAGCTGTTAGCAATGCATTCGCCAAGTGTCTCTAAATAATTGAAAGACCCAGTTAAGAAAATACTCGTTATTTATGCAGTATCACCTTGTGAGTGCTGCGTGTGGTAGCACAGCAGGAGTGGTGTAACCAGCCTGTTGAGGCTTCACTGAGAAGCCTGATACTCTCACAGGTAGGAAACTTGGTATTTGGTGATAATTGTAACACAGTAAGTCACTGGATCTGGTGACAGTGTTTGTTTTGAGTTTGATTGTCAGTGAAATGGAGACTGTGGAGGTGGTATTTCGGCATCACTGGAGCATGTGATCCTGCCAGCCCAGGTGGCAATGATATAACAGTATAAGCAATTATATAATACTAAATCAAATAAAATAATCAATAACATAATGCCAACGCTACAATAATAAATTATGTCATGATGATAGCTGTGAGAAGTGTGTCTGAGCCACCATTCTCCAGTAAGGTCTGGGAGGTGCCCGTGTGCCATTGTTCTCCGTTGTGTGTGCTGACAGTGAACAAACAACCTGCCAGCTGCAAAGCTTCTTAAAAAAGCACAAAATTTGATCCAAGGTTTGAAAACACCACAGAACATGAATAGGAGAATATCTGATAATATCTTAATAAATGCTGTCCTTTGACAAAGCTCTTACCCCTTAGCTGGCCTCTGAATACTGTATTATCCTAGAATGAAAATAAGATTCAAGATAAAAACCAAAGAAACAGGCTGTATTAACACTAAAGGGCCTCTGCAGGTTTCCCTATCTGGGCCAGTTTCTTTGTATCTTCCTCCTTCAATGAGTTCATGTCGGTTTATATTTCATCATACGATATAAATTTAAGTCGTTAGAATGTTCTCCCTCTCACTTCTCTCCTATCATTTATTATTTAACCCTCTAAAGCATTTTATGTCTTGCAAGGTGTCATAAAAAATAAACTTGATTGGTATAAATATTGTATTAGGAAGTTTCTGCCTTTGTGACCTGATTTTTGTTGCCCTATATCATAGGATGCTAAATATTAGTTTAGGTTTAGTGCCTGTGTGGTGTAACGTTGTGTACCCGTGCGTGCTTTAATTCAACTATACACCCAGTGAAGTTAAAACTCTCAGTGTGTAACTGTGTTGAGTTCTGTGCACCTATGTGTGTGTACTGCAAGTTGGGCAGACTTTTTGTTTGCAGATTGTTATTTCCTGTGGCATCAGAAATTCTCCAGAGTGGTGAGATTTTTAATTTAACAAGAAAAAGAAAAGAATCATATAGTTGAAAATGTAGTTTTTTTACAAAAATCCTCCACCTGGTTTCATAGCTTTCTGTGGCAGCCAGTTCTCTATTTATCACTTGGCTTACATGTTTCAGTTAGTTGAAATAGTAAAAGTAAAGCATGAAATAACCTCAATTTGTATAAAATTTATCCATTTCTTCTGGATGTCAGTTACCGGGTTTGATCCCCAAACTGCTAGATTTGTAATGTTTTATTTATGGTGTTTTACTGAGGTGTGGAAACCTGATGGAGTTGTGATGTCTGTCTTTCTGCCTTGAATATAGAAATACTTCATCACTCTGGTTTTACGCCAAGGGTGAGATGACCAGCATCAGTAAGAGAGCAGGTCCTTGTGATTGACATTAAACATGGTCTAGGCAGACTGTGCTATATGGGGACCTCTTATCTGAAGTGCCAGGTAGACAGAACTATGTCTTTATAACTGAAAGCATAAAATGGATTATACTAGAAAAATGTGGTGTGTAGGAGAGAGAGGAGAAAGTAAAGATTACTTTAGGTACTTGGAATTAATCTTTCATCAGAACCCTAGAATAAAAATCCAAAGATTTAAAAGGTAGTGTGGATTGAGGCCAATAACAACAGCTTATCGGTTTTAGTGGTGTTAAATTAATCTTAATGCAGAAAGAGAATTTCCAATAAATTAATCTTAAAATAGAAAAAAACAACCCAGTACTATGGCTCACTTTATGTAAGATAAATAATAGGAAGGAAAGCATTTCTTCTGATAAGATGACAAGTATAGAATAATCCTGAAGATACCTTTATGCACAGTACTTTGGTTAAACCGCCTAAATATTTATGGAATCACAGGCAGTGGGACTTCGGTGTTGCTTTATTTCCAGATGAATGACATTTGAGTCCTCAAAAGAAGAACATTAAACAAGAGGTTTTTTAAAAGAATTAATTTAATGTTAGGTGACCACTGCACCATTCATGGGTGTGTCTGACTGACCATGGTGGGATGATTTTTCAGAGAATATTCTTTCTCAGAGGAAAACTTCTTAAGTGGAAGTAAAAAAAAAATACTGTGGTCCTATGATTGCTTCTCACAGAACAATAGGTCTCTGTAAGCTTTATCTTCCCTCAGAATTCCTTATGTGCAGCATAGGCACAAGAATTTGGGATATGGCAGTAGAGGTTGGTTTGGATGCTTTAGTTCCTCCCTGTCTTCCGCATCACTGAGTAATGGGAGAAGTAGTTGAAAAATGAAAATTAAAAAAAAAAAAAAAACTTTCTGATAGTTTTTCCCCAAACCTCTTTTTGTTGTCCTCAAAAATGGCTTTACCAGGCTGTTTTTACTCATGGTGAGCAATCCCAGGTTTCCACAGCAGTGATACTGAAAGTGTTTTTCTCAGTATTTGGAATACCTGCAGTTCAAATACAGGGCGTAGTTCATGGCTCAGAGGTATTGCAGTCAGGTTTATTGCAAACCTAGCCAGGAATTGCAAACTGGGGACATCCAGTTCAGTCTTTAAGCTTTTTATAAGGTAACACGTGTTAAGGAGGTCAGGGAAGTCTTCTCCTCTCCCATATCTCGAGCTTTCTTTCTGCATCCTTGTTGGGAGACCATTAGCTTTGAAAAACATTGCTGGAAGCACTTACCTCTTATTTTTGCTCCCAGTCGAGGGATGGTTTCATCGAGAAAGCTCTTTCTTCTGTGCAGGTTCTCTTTATCTTATGAATATTTCAGCAGAATCTGTGCAAAAGAAAGGGGCTTTTTAGCTGAAAAGCATTCTTTGCTCTTCTGAAGTGCACACTGTCTTCCTATTGTGTGAGCTGTAATTGTTCAGTGCCGCTGTTGTTTAGGGAGTAGGTTGCACACTCAGCATCTTCAGAGTTACAAATCTCTCCTTTCTCTCCTTTTCCCAGAAGCTCAACTTTTCTGATGCAGCTGATTTTTGACTACGGCAGAGCCCATGATTTCAAAGCCACTTTGTCCACAAGATCTCCAGTACAGCAGAGCACATGATTTTGTGGTCATCTTACTTTTGCTAAAATATCCGTGTGGTGGAGTATGTTTGTGTGTGTTTGCATATCTGCGTATCTAGGGACTGTCTATTAAGGGAAAAGTGTGGAAGAGCCAAAAAGAGAGACTGAGTATCTGGCATGGTGTCTCTAGAGATTTCCTCCTCTTCTATTAACCTTTCCACCACAACCACTTTTGTATTTCTGTTCTTAATTAGAATTTCGAGTGGAGCTATGGAAGGAGCGTATCTATCCCCCAGTTGATTCCTCCATCTGATTTGGCATCCAGAAATACATTTCTTAGGAATTAATTATAATTGCTTTTGATGGAAAGCCAACTTTTTTCATGTGTTAACTGTTAATTCTTAGCTTGTTTAACATGTGATTAAGTAACGATGATAAGCCTGAGTGCAGGCTCTCTGTGTGTTTGTGATTTGAGCGGTTGTGCTTTGTGTCCCAGGCTCAGTGCGGCTTGGTGGCTGTGGCACGTTAGTGGTCAGCACTGAGACGCGTGTTTGGGAGGGGCGAAGAAGACAAGACTGTACTGGGAGAGGTTTTTACAGCTGGAGGAGCTGAGGGGTTGATTACTGAAAGGTTAAAACCACTGTTTTTAGGACTGCCTGGCTCATTCTCCGTTCACTCCGTAGCATGCCTCCCCCAGCTGTATTCAGGTTAGAAAAGTTTAGTGCTGTGGTCACTTCTCGACAGCTACACGTGGCTGATGTGGGGGCATGAGCACCTTGTTCCTTGTGCGATTTCTCTGTTCTAGGGACGATGAGTAGCACCCAGGTCCTGGGCTGGAGAAGCCTGTTGCTGTAGCCTCTGCTTCAGGGACTCATTGTGACAGGCTCCTAGAGCTGTGGGGTTTTTTGTTTCTCTTCTTATTTTCTATATATCTTTTTAGGCTGCCTGCTATTCCAGTTTCCAAGAGTAACCCCTCATGCTTGTAACTATGTTTTTATTCCTTCTCCTTCTCATGACAGCCAGAGATGTCATACAGGTTCTTCAAGACAGGTTAAAACATCTTTTAGACACTTCATAACTATGCTGCTGGAATTATTTGTGACTGTCAGTGAAAAGCCTTTACTGGGTTATTTTATTCTGAAAACTGACTTTGTAAAAGGAGACTTGTAGCTGTCCAAGCACATTTCTTTGTCAAAATCACTGAGCTTAAGGTGGGGAAGTGCTTATCCTCGTGCCAGCCTTAAACCCCATCCCAGTGCCAATCAATACGAGGATTGTTTTCATTTGAGACAGACTGTTTGACAAAGTAGTGATGGTTGTGAGTAAAGAAGACAGAGGCTTTTCTCTAGCTCAGTCAGTGAAGCTGCATATAAGCTTCCCATCTGCGAAGGTAGGTTCTCCCCACCAGCCTCATCATAAGTGGGCAAAAAGTAGGTAGAAGATGTCCTGTTTATGTCAAACACTCATTTGCACCATTAATTTAGGAGACAGGATTTCTAGAAACACCTTGCAGTGCAGCACGAAACGTGGGAGTCCCAGAAAGGCTGTGTGGGTGAGTGCTTTGTGCAGGTGTGAGTGGCAGGCCGTTGGGAGGAGGTGCTGCTGGGAGGCAGGCGGTGAGGGCGGGATGCTGCGCACCTGACTCCGACAGGCCAGCGTTTGCCAAGGGCTCCGGCACAGCCGGACACCTGCCATTCAGCCAGGGCTTGGAGAGGGGCAGGGAGGGGTTGAGGGACTGACTTTGACTCCATCTTTTCAGTCCAACGTGATTTCTTTTCAGCTAGGCATAAACCTATCCTGTTTTATCTCCCAGACACTAAAGAAGAGCCTTAAATGAGTAGGGAAATAGAAGAGGTTTTCAGACTTGTTCAACAACTTCCAGGGAAGCCATGAAGTTAAGAATGCTTTCAGTTTGCATTCGATGATCAGTCCTGCAAAAAAGGATTTAAAATTATATATTCTGAATAAAATAAGTATTGTTAATAATTATTTATTCTCTAAACTTCATCTTCTCACTGGGAAATTTTGTCTGGAGTGCCTGGGATCATCTTCAACTTCAGCCCTGATCTGAGACCTCCTGAACTCGAGGTAGAGATACAGATGGCAGGTTTTTGTCTTGTGTTGCTATGGGTTTGTGCCTAGGTTTTGCTGAAATAGGATGACCTGGTTGTTTTTATCAACTTTTAACCTATCCAGGCAAGAAGTGTGCTCTTGGTGAAAGAGGTGAGGCCTGGGATAGAGTGGTGTGTTGTGCAGTGCTGCCAGCCATAGCAAGTGGTGAGATTGCCAGGAGTGTTGTGGGGGCTTTTGGTCGAGCCAAAAAGGCCACTTAAGCACTGGTAATATAAGGTAATGTATGAAAATAGCCATATTCCATGAGACCAAACTCAGAGATGTTTTACTGTGGCTGGTAGCACATACATATAGGCAGGAATCCATGTATAGGGCAGAGGCCATCTTGAGTCTGTCCTAGCTGTAGTAAGTGGGACAAGGACCACATTGCAGGAGGAAGGTTTATGATATTGCAGATATTTGTGCTTTTACAGTAATGTTTGAGAGATGGTTAGAAAGCCGTGCAAAATTACTGGAACCAGGATGTGACTAATTGCTAAATCCCATTAAACAGAAATGGATTGATTTTTATGATCAGCAACCTGAACTAAGTGTTTGCATAACTTTGCAGGCTATCTTCAGGGTGGTGAGAAAGAGAATTGAAAACATCCTTTTTTTGTTCCCAGTTTAGGCATTTGACATTTTTATCTGCATGCAGCAGGTTAGCAGAGGAAGGGCTGTGCAGGGCAGCACTTGCTTCGTTCTGCCTGTGCTGGGGACAGCATCCCTGCTGCACCCTCGGGGCCCCTCCAATATCGACTCTCCTGGAGATTGCTGTATCTGCTGTGCACACTCTGCTGGATGCCTCGTTTGCACGTGTGCTGCTGGTTTATTTATTGTGGTGTAATTGCTTGCTGTGTTTGTACTGTTTTTCAAAGCTCTCGTAAATGATCCCACTCCACTCAGTCTGCCACGGTAAATACCTATTCCAGTGTATTGTCTCTCACCTTGAATGTTCTCTCTCTTTCTCTCACCAAAGCAATTTGATTCCTGGCTCTGCTTTTCTTGATAATCTTAACCACTTCAGCCCAGTGAGCCTTCCCCCTTTGGGAAGCCTCTCCTTTTTTGTGCTTATCTGTGCTTTACCCAGTACCTAGTGTCTCTTCTCCCTCAAAGAGAAAAACCTTCTCATTGCTTCTCTGCCAATTCTACCATGTTTTTTTTGGTTTTACTTCTTAAGAAAAGAAATACGTAAGTGGTCACCATGGTTATATTTCTCTCTGTCTGTGGTCCCCATTGCTCTCCATCCAGTGCAAGAGAGACATTATGAGTGAACTCCACAGTTAAAATCTTATTTTAAAAGTTACACTGCTGAGAGCACTGCTGATTCTGGTTTATTCATAATTTTAACTGTGTCACATTCCGCCTCTTCTGGCTGACCAGCCTTTGATCCCACAGCTCTCTTCTGCCATCTAACCTGGGAAATCTCTGTTATTTTTTTTGTCCTTCTCCCCCATCATGTCTCTCTTTTGTCTGATTCCCGCTCTGGTGACATACTTTACTTCACCACTCTTATACTGGGTTGAGTTTCATTTGTAATCACACATCTAGCACATCCCTTCAAGCACCTCAAATAGGTGAGGGATTTTCTTAGTTTCTTCTGTCTCTTCCTTGTCACTGAAGGTACTAGTCAGGTCACTAATAACTCTTCCTGTCATCCCTCGTCTCAAGTAACATCTTGCCAGTCTACCCAACATGTTCATCTCTTCCTGTTTGGACTTTGGAGTCTGGTATTCTCCTGCTTTACAGCTTACTTTTCCAGCTCCCTTCATCATTCCCTGTTACCTAACCCCTTGTCATAATACTCACTGGCATTTTAAATATTCTCCATTTCTAGAAGTACTTTTTAAGAAAGGTTTTTACTTTTATGTGCTCTCCCTCTGACTATCTTAGCTGCAGCTATCATTTCTATGAGTGACTCCCAAGATCCTTTCAAAGCACACATGGCCCAGGCCTTGGTGCATCACAGCCTGGCCTCTGTTATTTGCTTTTTTTAATTACAAGAAGTGGGTAAGGTACATAGGTGTTTTTTAGCAGTGTAGGTACAAAAGTTTGCAGAACGCAGTAGTGTGGGTTTTTTGTTGTTTGTTTGTTTGTTTGTTTGTTTTGTCTGAGGCACACTGCAAGTGAAAAGAAAGGTTGGGGCAGCGGAGAAGATCAGTCTAATTTGCCACTAGGCAGCTGAGCTACAGTGTGCTGTAGTGATGGTTCTGTCTGAAACAGTTTAATAACACAATAAAAGGCATTTTTGTTGTAAATGTCTGTTGGTGATGAGGAGATGGTTTCTCTCAAGTTAATAAATTTTAATTAAAACTGCATAGAGTGATGTAAAGATGGTGTTTTACTCGTAATCATTGTCAGCTGTAAGTCAAGGAGAGAAATTTAGCTGGTTAAGATGGGATGGAATTTTTCTTTTGAGTCTCCAAATTCATTACAGAAAAATTGAACTGAGACCTTTGGTGGAGACTGATATGATGCAATAAGGAATTGCAGTAAAATTAAGAAAAGTCCAGCTTTCGTTCAGTATCCTCCAGATAGGAGATGCTTTTTATTGGCTCTTTCCTTTGGGAATGTGCTCATTACAGTAACCATCAAAATAGGAATCCTTCATCTGGAGGCACTGCTTATGTTTGCTATCTGGCTGTTTGGGGAATGAGATCTTTAATTAGTTCCGGATATAAAATATTACACAGAATTTCCCTCCAACTCTTCCTTTGTTGCTGGGGTCAGTAAGTGCAGCTTTGTTGTAACTGTGGTTCTAATGGTGTTGTCCTTGTCTAATCATAACACTCTTTTTCCCCTATAAACTGTCAGGACGTATCTTTCTATTCTGCAAATAGCATAAGAAATTGTATCCCAAAGTTGATAATAAATATGTCCACTGAAAACGGTGATCTGGTCGACACATATATGATGATATGACCAGTGGAGAAGTTTTATAGCTGTCCTTACAGGAGAGTTTTAAAACTGGAGGGTCAGATCTGGTTTTTTTTCAGAGGCACGAGAGATTCAGCATTGATCTGAATGGCATTGTGATTTCGTGCGACATTTGCTTCGAGGTTATTGCTGTGGTCCTAATGGAGAGTGAGGTAAATAGACTTCTCAGGACTGGTACGTGTTACGCCTCTTTGAGTGTAGCAAGTGCAGATGAAAGCGAATCGAAGCCATTGCTTCTTACAGCCTGACAGAGCTTAAACTGGAAAGGATAGGGAGATCAGCCTATGCTGTACCTTGTTTAACGCAGATGCTATATAAATCTAGTTTATATTTTTAAACAGAAGATGTGCTAGGATGCTGTTTCTCTCTTAGAGACTGTGGCATCCCTTTTCCCAAACTGCAGGCACACACGAGCGTCAGAGGACCAGCTGAGGAGGGTGCAGTGGGAGGGCACAGCTCTTCCTCATGGCCAAGGAGCAGCGACCACTGGTGCTTTGGGACAGAAATCCTTTTTTTCAGCTCTTTCATGTGAGACCCACGATGGACAAACCTCATTCTTCCCGCTCTTGACTTGCTCCTCCTTCAGTCCCTAGTGACATTTATTCACTGTTCTTCGTGCCATCTCACTTAACCCTATTTTCTTCCTTGGCATCCCTTCAGCTTTCAGTTCCGCCTTTGTGTCCCTGCGCAGGGAAAACCCCACAATTCTCCAAGCATATCTGCTGCTGCCAGGCGCCCCTTCGCCTTTTCTCTCCTACCCAAGCTCCTTATTCCTCCTCTGTATTCTGGCTGCCTTCATCTTCCCACTGCCAACTCTCTCTTTGAGAGTTTTTGCCCTCTCTACTCCACCGAGATTGCAGTTGACTAAACCCACAAATTATCACTTCCTGGCCAAATCCCAAAGCGTCATGCCTGTCCTTGGCCTTGACTTGTTTTCATATTCACTGCAGTTGACCCCTCTATCCCCTTCAATTCACTCTTTTCTCTATAGCTCTTGGCAGCTAGAATTACTTCGAAGAATGGCTGGTGTCTCTTATCTCTGAAGTGTGTTGTTCAGCGACTGCCTTGGCAGCTGCGTCTTCTCCATATCCCCCTCATCTTAGCATTTAGCAAGGCTGCAGCCTCAGTTGCTTTCCTTCTCTCTTCCTGGTCCTGATCACTTAGAAATTTCAGGGTTTTTATTGCACCAGCTTCCCCTTCCATGCTGGCTGATCAGAAATAATACCCATTAATATAGAAATTTCCATTCCGGTTGGAATGAAAATTGGTGTCTATTCCCAGGCACCCCCTGCTAGTTCATTTGCAAGTTGCTGCAATCAGCTTGTGTATTATCCCTTCATGAAATTCTTATTTCTTTCATCATGGGGGTGTGGGGGAGGAAGCAAAACCTGACTCTTTCTCTTTGACTGAGAATAAATAGGTCATTAAGGGTTACTGTAGGATTTTCCTTCTGCAGCACTTCCAGATCCTTCGTGTATCTCCACCCTTAGTGCCAGATTGGCCCCGTGTTCTCTGGAGTCAATGTAGAATGTCTTTTGTCCTCTCGCTTGCTTTCTGATTACATCTTTCATACAAAATGCTGCTTGAAAATCAGTGACAGGGCACGGAAGTGACGTTCTGTTCTAGTGGGTTTATTCAGGTTAAACAGGTTAAGCCTCTGCTTGCAAAATCTTACAGTAGAGAATTAGGAAAAAAGATAAGTTCCAAGCAAGGTGGACAAGTTTGTGCAAGAGGGAAGGCAAGGATGAACAAAATTGCTAATGAAATTTATTATAGTATTGAGGTGGAGCACTTGAAGAAATGTCAACACACACGTGTAGGTTACACTCACCGGTAGGGTTAAACCGTGTAAATGAAATGTTGCTGGTGTAAAAAATGATGTAAAAGATGACAGAACCGAGTCCATGAACTGTGTCCCTGCTCTGCTTTCAGGAGCCTACAGTGTTCAGAAAATTAGACCATCTGAAGTTCTTCTTAAATACTTGATTTTGCTAAGGGTTCACCTCCATGGTGTTACTTACAGACTTCCAGCAATTCTCAGAATCTAATCATTTTACTGCTGCGGTAACAACGCATATTGTAGAGATTGTTGGATAATAATGACAATAAAAAGTAATTTCAGCATTGTATTCAGTTTATGAATGGCTGTAACGTAGTAGCTTAATATTGCTTCTCTGCTGGAAACCATGTAAATGCCTGATTATGTATACCTATTAAAAACCCCCGGAATTATTTATAGCAGAAATAAAAACAAAGCATCTGTTTGTCACTGGGGAAAACACTCCCTGCATTGTGCTATAATAGGCCATGCATGTATTGAGGTTTCTGCAGTCCCCAGTCCTTTAATCACCTGAGTTAATAGCCTGCACCATTAGACTGCGCGAGCTCGAGGGAGGCTTCCCCTCCGCAGAGCAATGCTGGGCGGTGAGGCGTGTTTGCCCACTTTTGTAGAACTTGATCCAGTTTTGCCCACTGAGCAGCTGAACATGTGTTGTAGTAAATTTTCACAGTCAATCAGTTGAACTGAAAGATGCACTGGTTAATAATGTGGGAATTTTATACGGTTCTTATGTTCAGTCGGGATGTCAGTGCCAAAGTTAGTAATGTGTGTGCGTGTTTGTTTTGCCTTTTTTAGGCTTGTTTTGTCTGGCTGTTGTAAGAATTAGCAGATGTTTCATTTGATTCATGACGCTGGATGTCACATCCTGGAACTGGTGTTTTAATTAGGTGGCACCAGATGCTTGTTTGGTAGTGAGTGAGTAGAGGCACGCTCATGCTGGGAATGCCAATGTTGCTGCAATGCCATTGCTGCTTCCCGTCTTGTTTTGTCCTCAAAGTTGTGCCTTCTGCAGTGAACATCCACAGTCTCTCCTCATTCTCAGCCTCTGCTTTACTTTGAGGTTGTGCCTTCAAGTACCTTGCAAGGAACATTCCTTCAGACCTTGGTTTGCATGCCCCAGTGCATTGCTTAAAACTTACTGACTGGCGAGAGTAGTGCTTTCATGTCTTCCAGGATCTTCTGTGGCAGCGCTAGGGATCAGAAACCTTGATAGCACAGTTTCTCTTGGCATTACAAATTGAATTAGGGGAAAGTCTGTGCTGCCTTTCAGTGGCATGGTTACAGTTCCAGTTAACTTCAGAGATCCTTTCAGCCAACTTGTTCCTGTGACAGCAGCTATCCAGACAAGCTTTTGAGAGTCACTTTGGGCTTACAGGCAGTGGGTGACATAGTCTTGAGGTGGGATTCATTGTGGCCATCAGACATCCAGATACAAGGAGACAGCAGGAATAATTCCAGCATACTGTGCAGATTATAAATGGCTGTAATATAAAGTTTAATATTCTGCTCAGCTGGGAGCCATGTAGATACCTGCTTGTTGTTCTGTGTGTAAATGGCACCTGTACATAGCAAAATACTCCTCAGTTCTGTTTTGGGAGGCCGCTGAAAAATGGAGAAGAGCAGGTTTGCGTGTCACTTCTTTCAAAAAGTAAGACAGAGCAGCCCGTACTCTTGCCCCTGACTGCCTCTAGACATTCTTTGAAATGCTGCAACCTCATTAGATACATTTTTCAACTTTGGACTGACCCTGGGAGTGTTTGGAGAGGTGCCTGGCACTCACTGGCACAGCAGCATGGCTGTGCTGCTGCGGGCAGCCTTCGGGCACAGCCAGCCTGGTGCTGTCCAGTTAGCCTGCTCCTGGCCTGACTGGCACCACTGTCAGTGCGTCAGTACCGAGCCTTGACCTGGCATCAGACATCTGGGTATGTCAGCACCATTCGCGGCTCGCGCCTCTGGAGTCTGAAGGAGGAGTGTGCTCCACTCAGGCATTTTGGCTATGGAGCTTTCCAGCCTTGTCCCCGGTATGATGGTTTTGAATGACAAATTTTCCTCTTGCTCACCTTCAGGATCCCAACGAATTTGTGTTTTGCTTAGTATCGCTGGTGCAAACATTTAATCGCTTAGAATAAGTATGAAGTGATTCATCTATTTATTTTGAGAGGTTGAATGCCTGACCACAGTATGTTTTCTTACATTTTACAATTTAACAGTAGCCTGGGGTGCTGTATTAATTTTACTTTACTGCTCCAAGAGGCTAAGATATGGCTGTTTGGTTCTCTCCTACTTTAGTTTAGCAATGCTCCGTGAGATTATGATGACTGCTTGGTAGCTGGAGCTTTACTGTTTCCCTTCTGTTGTATTTCTGACTGATGCTTACCCCTCCGTAAAATAGGTGCAGAAGCACCTGGCTGCTGGTAGTTTATTAATGTTTGTCAAGAGCTCCTGAAGTGGTGTTGTATGAAGTCTAACTATTTTCTAAAGAATGCCATCCTTCAAAAATTCCTCTACGCTGAGTCTTGAGGGAGAGAGTTTGATTGCAAACCATCACATTTAAAACTGTTTGAAAGTAAAAAATGACTGACTGCTGAAAGCTGCCTTATATGTTTTCTTCCCACTGGCCCTGTCACCCTGTACCCTCCCAGGGTCAAGACAAATATAATTCCATCCTGTAGCAGTAAAAGCAAATAAAACCAAAGATATTATTATTTGTTATTGGGGTTTTGCTCCTCACCATGGTGTGTTTTTAAGGGAAACTCAAGTTTAATGGAACAGACTTAACCTGTTCAAGAATCAAGTTTTGAACTGCACTTTCCCAAGTAGGCTTTCCTGAAGAAGCCTGTATGTATTAAGCTTGCTGTCAGAGTTTTAGTGCTCAGCACTGGACAAGTGGACATGTTACGTCTCAATTAAGAATGGAAGATAAATGGATGGCAGTAAATGGAGGTCATGGGTTAGAAGCATTTAATGGAAGAAATGGAAATGAAAATTGGAAAACAATCTAAGGGATCTTGAGAAGATAAGAGCGAAGAAAACTCAATTAGGGGGAGCCATGCTTCCTCTCTTGGATCAGGGATAATTTCCTGGGTTTTGTTTGATAGGGTTTATTGCTTTCACAGTCAGCGAAGTTGCATTATAAATAAATAATCACATTCCATTTTATGATTTGCTCAAACTGATGCATTTCAAACAGTGAAAATATAATCTCCACTTCAAAATTGTGTATAAATAGACAAATAGACTTTTTGTAAGTGCAGCCTATCAATTATCCCTAGGCAAAGCCCACACTGGTATTACGGAGTGTTTAAAAACTTAAAGCATAAAATACAAGTATATTTTTAAAAGCTGAAATATTCACAAATGGAGATTCAAATGCTAACTGTTTATGAAAGCTTCCCATGATAGATTTAACCGCATACAGTGATAGATTTGCAAGGCAGTCCATGCAGAGAAAGCATACTATGCATTTATGTCTGGCCACTTACAGAAAATAAAATAAATCACCTTTCCTTTTCCCCTCTTTCTTTTGGAACATGTCTGTCTGTGAGTGTATATGTACATGTGTTTTTATACATATCATACCTGTCTGTACGTATATACAACGTTTCATCATGATGATTAAGTGTGATAAAGTGGTAGAAGTCACTGCGGTGCATAATGAGCACGTAAGTGTTGTGTCCACAGCAAAGCCCTTATTTTCTGTGTCTTATTTCATTAGGGCTCATGCTTGTGGTTTCCCTCAAGGGATCACATAGCGTATATTGGTACTGCAACATTTCATTATTTACTTTATCAGGACGCTCACTTTCCCTACCTCTTTAGGGAGCTTAGTTCGCCTCATCATAAAACACTTTAAAATTGAGCTGCTGCAGTTTATGTGCATGTACACCAGCTGGGAAAGGCAATACTTACTCCTACAGACTGCATCTGAGCCTTGCCCTGAATAGCAAGGGAACATCTGGGTGAATGCTGAAGTCTCGGCACCCCTTTAGTGCCAGGCTGCCCACTTTGCTTCCCAGTGATGTGAGTAGAGCCATAACATCTCCTGGAACTGTGAACAGGTAAAGCTGGTAGAAAGTGCCCTGACTTTGGAAGACTCCTGTGGGATAAGGGCTGACCTTTAGGTCTTACATGAAAGGTTATACTTTGGAGTGCCACATCCAGAGCACATTTATTTGCTTCTCTCTCTTCAGAGCCAAAAGGAAGCACCCACAGAGTCACTGGCACTGTTCCCAGTGATCACAATAGAGTTGTCTGAGTCAAGGCTTTTATTGTACTGCTCTCATTTGCCACAGTCCCTTGTGTATCTCAGCTTTCTTCTCCCTTCTGTTCCCTTGTCCAAAGAAGAATATCCTACCTGTGAAAGATTTTTGATGATAAATATAAGACTAGTGCTTCCCCAAGAATAAAAAACTGGTGCTTTCCACCAGCATACTCCAGCATATTCCCATATACTCTTTGAACCTTGGATTTATTATCATACAGAGTATGGAAAGTGAAACAGAAGTGTAATTATGGTCTGCTTGTGCAGGGTCTGCGCTAGGTTTGACGTTATAACCCCAGCTCCATTTCCTGTATGAAAGGTAGAAAATTAAACTTCTGACTATCTCAATGATCATGTGCAGTTTTTCTTGTGGAGGTACTGCAAGGTTGCTCAAGGGGATTTGGAAAAACTCCGACATGGAAATGAATCCTAGTTATTTCACTTTTTGCAATCTCAGATAGGGCTGTAGGTGAGGTGCCTTCTATATACAAAGCTTGGAAATTTTTGTGAATATTTGTTCAATTCTAAGAGGGAGTCAGCTTAATTGTGAAAAGTCTTTTAAGACTGGTGAGAGTTTTTGGTGAAAGGTGTATGCTGCTGGGGTAGTTGTTGGGATGTCAGAAAAGGAGCTTCAAGAGAATTGTGGGAACATCATACTATCTTCCACACAAAGTAACACCATTAAAAAAAAAAAAAACCAGAACAACCCCCCCCAAACTTTTAAGGAAGGTGGGTTTTAGTATGAATTGGTGGGTATCAGCTTTTCAGCTATCAGTTACCAGCCATCCACAGAGGGTTGTGGCCCTAGTTGGTTAAATCCAGAAAGACAGTGTGAGTGAAAACATGATGCCAGTGTGGTTTCCCTGCAGAGGTTCAGCATCTATGCAAAAGGTGTCTCATGGGGACTGCTTTGTGGAGGTGAGTTTCTCATTAGTGAAATAGGTCTGGGGTGCTAGAACCATTCTTGTTCTTAGAAGTGCTGGTAGAGACATTCTTGTGTATGTTCAACGAGGGAAATGGAACTCCTATCCTTTCTGAAGCAAACACAAGAAATGTTCCTAATCTTCTCAATGTTGACAGGTGATCTGAACAAAACTTTGGCCTCCAGGCAACCCTCTTGAATTTTTTTCTGCTGCCCAGGGCAGAAGCAGCAGCTTGAGATATTTTTACACCCTCTGGATAAGAAGGATGAAAGGCAATGAGTCTCTTCCTTAGCCTCTCTAGAGAAGAGAGGATAGAGTACACCTAAAAGCATACTTAAGAAAAAATGAAATGCTTTGCTTCCAGGCAATTTAAAGCAGTAGTAGTGATCCAAAACAAGTCACTTTTTTTTTTTTTGACATGCTTACAGTGGAGTACCTTGGCCCCTGGTACACAAAACCAATGTGATACAGAGAAAAAGATAAAACTTCAGGTATCAGTGCATCCAGTCTGCATTTCACAGTGAAACGCAAAGTGTCTTCTTTGCAAAACAGGGATGCTCTGCTACAATATTGATGAAGTATATACTGTCCTTACCACTGGAAATTTCACTCAGAGAAACAAAGGGACAATTGATTGTTCTTACAAAGCCACAAAGTTGGCTGTCTGAGAGCATCTTCTAATCTGAGACCAGGCTGTTCCCTGTGTGCCACCCCTGCAGTGCCTCCCACCTGGTGCTTTGCCTGGGCAGGAGCAGTGGGCATTGCTCCAGACTCACTGGTGGTCACATCCAGCCCCTGTGCTGCTTCCAATGCACGTCTCTAGAACAGGCTCTTCAGTTCCTTGCATGCCCTCATTCATGAAGCAAGAAGATACCAGGAGCTTCTTTTTTCCATTAGATGTGTTTTCTCCCCACTGTGGGGATGGCAGTGAAGCTTTTGGGACAAAATCAAATGACCATGGGAGCGGAGCTGGGCGTGTTGGGAGCATTGCAGCAGCCCAGCATCACCCAGCGAACCTTCTCTTTACCAAGCTCCTTGGAGAAAACAGCTGGACAGTGTTCAGAGATCTTAGTGCTTAAAACCAGAAAAAAACAGATAATTTGATCTCATCCCTTTTATATCTGTCTACTATATATCACTTTTATACATCTTTACTAAATGATCCTTCTCTAACTGAAGCATAGCATACATTTACCATGAAATGTTTCTCCCTCAACGGTATGTAGCTCTCATTTGCAGATGTCTGAGATTATTCCAGGAATTAATCATCTGCTTAAAAAAAAATAATAAAGGGTATCAAGCTGATTGCTAATTTTATTTTTCCTGGCTTCAGTTTCCAATCACTAGATGTTACTCCACCTTATTTTGTTAGGTTAAAGAGCCCTTTGCTTCCCAGTAATACTTCCCCATGAACCTTACATGGATTTTTCTAATCAAGTTGCCTCTTCATCTTCTTTTTAATAAGCTTAGCAGATTGAAATCTTAAACTCCCTCACCGTAAATCATTGTCTCTACTCCTCAGACTGGTTTTGGGGCCTTTTTTTGTTCATCTTCTCCAATTTTTTGACATGCTTTGTAAAACAGACTCCAGAGTCATGCATAGTATTTCTGAGAAGAGGAAACATGGACGGGTTAAACGATGCTCCTGTGCTGGCTTCGGTCATCACGCTCCTCTTTCCTGCAGTGCTCATGTTCAGGGACAGCGTGGCTATTAACCCATCTCAGAGGTACTCTTTCTCTCCTTTTTGACTGCTCCTCTGGGTTAATGTTTGGATAGAGAGATAAAGGCAGATTCCAGGGTAATGTTACTACTTTTTTTCATAGCGTTGCTCATTTGCTGTGGGCCAAAAGAAACAATCAAGAAGGACAGATCGGGGGAGTGAGTGGGAAGAAAATGGCTCTTTTTTCCAGTAAAATATACATACTCTGTTTTCAGTATAATATATATAACTGAAAAGGGAAAGACATTTCCTAGCTGGAATATTCCCAATACTTCCTTGTCTGCTCTGGCCGACCACCCTGGGCCAGCACTGCTCGGTATGCAGGATCACTTGCTCTCCAGGGCAGCCTCCCCCAACAACCAGGCTCCCCTGCAGAGCTGCCTCTGCTTCCCTCCACCGTCCTCACCACTGGTACAAAACACCTGAAGCAGATTGGCACAGATTTTGCAGAAGGGCTCCCAAAGCAACGTCTTGTACTGTAGGGAGTACCAAAGATGCAGATCTTTGTGTAAAGGAAGAGGACCCTTGCCAGGACTTTTATCAGAATCCTTTTGAGCATCCTTTGCCTTTTTTCTCCATCTTTTCTTTCTGCTTCAGCTTTGCTGCACTTATGATCTTATTTCTAAAATAACCAGGAGCAAACCCTTCTTTTTAAAATAGCTTCCCAGTCCTCCAGGCAGAGGACACATGGGTCGGACTTTGATCTCTCTATTAATCTACTAAAGAGGATGTGTGAAAAATCCGGGTTACTCTGGGCATTAGCCAGACCCTTTGAGAAAAAAATGCCTCCATTCAAACAGATTATTATTGAGAGTTAACAGCTTTCATCCTTGGTGCTAGCAGTGTGAGGATTTCTGATGGTACCATCCCCACATTTGGTTTGGTTGGGAAGGCTGCGGAGGTGGGCACAAGGCACGCAAGGGTTTTGAAATCCCAGCGGTGCTGAGAAAATAAGGCAGAACTTGTCATTTGCTGAAGGGACAAACAGATGCAGAAGGTAAAATGCATACAGAGAGGCTATAATAATGAAAAGAGTTCCCAGTTTGTAATTCATTTTATGGCTAGAAATGCAGTACCCAGGAGTGCTTTAAAAAAAGGGAAAAAAAGCATAGTCAGTAGAGTGAAATTATACCATCAACTGTTGTTCTTCTGAGTTACGTTGAGAGTGTATTCCCACAGTAGATATTCCTGCAAGATTTTGTGAAAATTTGAGGTATCTGAATTTTACGTGACACCTGCCACAGCCACAAAATTGCACTTTTCACTGTTTTTTCTTGCCCCTTTGGCTGAAAAGTTGAGCCTGTGCATATCCAGGGAATAGCACAAAGTTCACTCAGTACATAGGCATCGTATTTTGGTGTGCCTCTGAGACCAAAGAGAAAAGTGGATCGACCACCCCTAAAGGGATGCCAGTGGCAGCCCATATTCCTAGAAGTTGAACAATATGGCTCAAGCCACGCGGGGTGGTGACACATCCCGTTCGTCAGAGCAGCATCACGGTTTGCCCCGTTGTTCTCAAGCACTTGTAGCAAGTAGGGATGGAACGTGGCAGCAGTTTAGTCGTCAGTGGGGCTTCATGACTCCTCTCAGCCTAGTTTTACTGCTGAGTTTTATTGCATTGTCTGGCAGTGATGGAGTGTGTTAAGCTTTGACAGAGATTATTCATAAGTGAGAGGTTCCTTTCCTGTATTTGTGCTTTTGAAGGCAGTTTGTTCCTTCCAGAGTTGTCCACTCTGTAATTTTTGTTTATCCATAAAAGATTTTTTTATTTTTCCCCAAGCAAAGGATATTAAAGCAAGACGAATATGGGTATTTCTTTAAATAAGTAGAGGGATGTGATGGAAGATACAAAAATGGTAATAAAGCCTGGTCAGGTAAAAATGTTGGCACATCTTATTTCATTTAATTCATAAGTGGAAGAAGATAGAGAATTTATTTGACTAAGCCTCTAGTTCAGTGTCTTGATGATATGTTTGGAAAATTGCTCTGAAATTGATATGTAAGTGACCTTGAAGATGTTATATTTAAGTGATAGCTCATTTTGATGTGAAGTTGTAAGCCTTCCCCCCTGGCCTCAAATAAAGCAAGCAAAGGAAACCAGCATTGAATTCAAGTCATTTCAAGGTAAAGAGGGAAGAATCTCTCCTCAAAACTCAAAATATAAATAGCTTGGAAGGTCAAGCACCTAACCTGAGACGTGCCTCTATTTTGGTGCCATTAAGATGCTGCTTCACTGGGAAGTTTGCCCTCGTGGCAGCAATCCCCCAACCCTGGTGTCAGCCTTGGGACACCTGGGGAGATGTGATCTGACTCCAGAGAAAACTCAGTCCTTATGGTGGGTGGTACTGCCAATTCAGTATGCAACATTAACCCTTGGAATCACATCATTCCTATATATATATGTATATATAAACTAATGAATTCTTAAATATTAATGTATTCATATAGGGTTATAAAAAATTAAAGTAAATTTTTAAATAATTATTTTTGTTTGAGAGGGCAGTGGCCAGACCTGAATTTAACTGTTGCCTTTAGTTTGTTGAATAGATTCTGTCTGGTTGTGGTCGTCATGATATTGTGTGTAATATCAGGGTAAAAGGTTTATTTGCAGGCTAATTTGGTGTTGTTGGAAATAGCATTGCTGAGGATTGGCTTTCTAATTATCTTTTACTGCTCTGGGAACTCAGACGTGATATTCACCGCAGAAACGGCACTTTGAGGTAACAATAAATTTGTACATCCAAAACATAAGTAAAAAAGAGAAAATTAGAAGTTAAGCCCTAGACAGGAATGTAACCTGTCTTTCATTGTCTGACAAGAGTGGTTTGTTATATATGTTTTGTATTTGAACCAGAAATAAGAATATTAGGAAGTTCTAGGTATGTATAGCCTCACAAAGTTAATATTGCTTTTGGACTCGTTCCTGGGCATGATCTAATCTCCATTTAAGTCAGTGGTGATTTTTCTTCTTGCTTCAATAGGAATTGAGTTTGTGTTTTAATATGCAGTAAAGCCTACAAAATTTGTGCAATAAAATAAAAACAGGAGGGCACACTTTGCGCGGTGGGGGGCCTTAAATGAAGGCGCTGAAATAGCGTTTAATCACCAGAGTAAGGAGGCAGATTTTCAAAGGTGCCGGCTGCGAGCAGTGGGGGGGATGAGCGATAGGTCTCCTTCATGCTCCGGTTGAGTTTGTGGCTGATGTGTACTGCTGCCCGCATTCAGAACTGGCCCTGGTTATTTATGGCTTGAGAAGACTTTAAAAAGGGGTGAATATAATCTATGGTTTATTCTTATTCCCGCTGGCTTCGGTGGCCCCAGTGTGCTGAATCGGTCTGGCATTGGTGCTGAGGTCCACGTCTTCATTACGCTAAAACTGTTTAATCCTTTGGGTTATATTTACAGTTTACCCTCTAATGGAAATAATGAATAAAATATCTCCCAAAAAATGTATGCACTCTGCTTTAGTGCGTACAGAACTGTTCTATGTGAAGGACCTAAATAATAAAAAAAAAAAGGGTTAGGTATAATGTTAGTTTTCTTGAAATCATAAATATTATCCCTTAATTGGGTGTGAAATTCCTGTCTACAAATCATGACATTTTGGTTGATTTTACATTCACTGGTTTGATGAATAATGGGCTTGCAGTATTTTTTAAACTTTTCCTTCCTACAATAGCTCTCCGCTAAGTGTCCTTCAAAAATAACATCTCTGCTCAATGCAAGGAATCTGAATTAGCTCTGACATTTGCATTTACACTCACAAATCTTTCCATGGCTCCCGTGTGCCAATGGGGGGGGGCAGGATCCAGCCTGATCTTGGGGGTAGGAGCATGGGTGGGCAGATGTAAAGCCTTCACCTTGGTGCAGCTAGATGAGGTATGCAAGTTCTTTATTCCCCTTCCATGTTTTAGACAGAAAAAAAAATTTAAAACTCATTATTCAACTGTTTTCTTCTCAAGCTACTTTTATTTATTACTTTTTCCCAGCAAGGCAATGTAAACGAGGACCTTTGGCTGACGGCTCGGTGACAACCAAGGTGTTGTGTTTACTGCCAGGAGACTCACAGAGTCTTTGATAAAGGATCATGAATAATTAGTAGCATTTTGGAATCAGTGATTTTTTCTGTTTCTTCCTTTGAGGGATGTAACAGCCCTGAGTGCTTCACTGTTAGCCTGCATTCCTGACGGCCTCATTTCTGTCATTTTAATTTGGGGACAAACCAGTTTCTGCTTTGTAGCTGGTTTGCACTTAGCCCCTTTGTTTGAAAGCTGGAGGAGGGAGACGCAGATGGGGGCTCTGGAAATGTGCTTTTCTAGCATTTCGTGGCAGAAGCTGACGTGGCCCTTGGACATCCTGAGTGTGTTTGCTGGTATCCTGGGGTCTGGAGTCAGGAAGGTGCATGCATTTCCCTTAGTCCTTCAGTCACCCTGAAGGTTATATATTTTTATAGTGACTTTAACCACTAAACCTTGCATTTGCACTAGCAAGGAACTGGCTTTGGGTGGGAATGGGCCTGTTGCACTCTGGCAGCTGGGAGTATCTGGGAGTGTGTTACTGTAGTGTCACTTCCATCCTGTGCTGCAGCTTGTGACGAGGGCATGTTCTGCCTTTGCTGCCTCCCACTCCTCCTGCCCACCTCTGTGGCCACTCCTGGTCTAGGCGCTGGAAATAAGTAGACCATTAACCTTATCTAACCTTTCCTGATTTCCCAGTCTGAGATGCACATTTGTGCAATTAGCTCATACTCCCGGAAAGGACTGAGGAGAATAAGCAACATCTTTTGTCACTGAGGCTCTTCTCAATTGATAACTGAGCTGATGCAATATGTCCCCTGCAAAACCACTGCAGTATTTTGCAAAGGAGAGAACTAGGTATTTTTCTGTAGTATTTCTGTGTGATAGGTTTTGGAAGAGTAGCAAATACTTCCTAGTTAGTCTTCTTTCCCCGTATCTCGTTCATTGTTTGCTGAGGGTATGGCCACTTCTACTGGCAACTTTTATAACACGGGCTACTGAGTCACTCAGCGAAATCACATGCTACATTAGTTTTTGCAGCTAAGCCAATAACTTGGGTAGAAGAATAGGTTGTATTGTCTTGTCCCACTACCAAGGTGCCAAATGATGGGAGATTCTGGCCTGTCCCTGACAAGCAGTTGCTCTTGCCAGATATCCTCCTTGCTGAATATTTGCACTCTCCTTTTTCTGCCATTGACTTCCAGCCATCAGACCTCAGTTTGCTTTTCTCAGCTAGATTAAAGAGCTTTGTTACTCTCTTCTGACTTGTCCATGCACAGCTTCTTACAGACCACCAAGTTGTCTTTTAATCTTGCCTTGAAAAAAGCTAAACAGAATTGAACTCCTTTCAGTGTTTGTGCTGTTGAGGGTATTCATGAAGAATGATCTGACTTTTAGGAGGAACGTATGTGTGTAGCAGATATCCATGGCGATGGGCACCTATGTAAACAGCCAGGCTGACAGCTCCAGTAAACATTCTCTTAAAGAGCTGTGGCAGGTCCATCCATCACACTACCTATATACACAGTACTGTCAAATATGTAAAGTAAACAAACAGAGGGCAAAAAAGAGGCAACGAAAGAAATAATGCTTTTCTCTAATCCCTTTTTGTTTTAGGAGCCTCTCAGGTTTCTCATCATGATAGTAAATACATGACTTTCAGATATATTTTGAGTGGCCCACATCATTTGAAGTGGTCTGATGACAGATGTATAGCAAATCAGTGAGAGAGGAAAGAGGGAAATCCAGTTTGCCGATTCTTAGTCCACTTCTGATAGCCACTAGTTTCCTACTCCTTTTTTTTTTTTTTTCCTTTGTCCTTCATAATGCAGTGTCTCATTGTGTCCAATTGCAGGAGCCATACAGAAAATATTATCCCATTATTTTCTCAGGGAAACAGGGAAAACAAGCCTTAAAGAGAAACAAGCACACAACCTTCGCATTGCTGGCACATTGCCGAGCCCAAGGGCTGCACTTCATTTGCATATAAATGTGCTGAGGATTTTAATCAGCAACTAATGCACTCTGTTGTTATTTTTCACTTACAGTGTTCGTAATGCACGTGGTATTTGGCAGATTTCATGGGGCATATGTACTTGGAGGAATGCAGTGGCAAGCATATCGGTGGCACTGCTTTGTGGATTGTTGGCTGGCTTTTTTTCTGAGGCTTCCCTGGGCCTCAGGTAGTGCTGGCTCCAGGCCTTCAGGGACACTGCAAAATCCAGCCAAGGGCAACGTAAAGAGCTGGCTCACAGACTGTGTGGCTGGATTTCAGCTGTCTCTTGTAAAAACACAGTAGTGCCTCCATGGTGTAGCATCCCAGTGGATGAGAACATCTGTTTCATCTGTCTTGTTCAGAAATGTGTCCGCAAAATCTTGGAACTTTTTGGTTTTTAGTCCCTTTGAAATTTTCATTATTTCTGCTGGTGTTTCTTCTTACTTCTTGATTTGTTTAGTTCAGGCGTCATTACTTTGTTCACATTTCTCTTCTGATTAGCAAGCATCTGGAAAGAGTGCACCACAAAATCTGTCCAAGAAAAGCCTTTAGAGCTGCTCCCAAAGGCCTCTCCTCCTTTCTGCTCTCCTGGTCCTGAAAAGCAAATTCTGTCTTTCTTCAGTATCTGTCAATACCTATGAGCTTTGAAGTAAATGGTGTGTTTTCTGAATTTATTGTGATTTTATTCAAGGATCTCCCTCTCATTTCTCTCAGCTAAAATGAGTGAGAGCCCATCTGTGGACTGCCCCAGGGCATATTTTGCAGCTCCTGATGCCAGCTCTGCCAGCGTCTTTGCATTCATGCCATAGTGATGAAGGAGCAGTGTTGATGACCAAGTGTCATCATCAGTCTCAGGGGTTAACACCTCGTATGAAGACGGCATTTGACATCCCTCTGGAAGGATGTCATCCATACCTGTGTGGAAAGAGTCATTAAATATTTGGGCAGTTCTTGTGGGTACTACCTTCATACCCATATGTGGGTGTACAGCAAGGAGGCATTTTGTGCAGAGCGTTCAAGAGCATGGTGGAAGGTGTTCCCAGGGTGATGGAAGGATTTCCATGTGGAAAACCTGAAAGCGAACAAAAGCCTTATTATTTATCAAACTGCTGTGTGGTGTGGACAGGTGAAATGACAAGACTGATTGAGGAAAAGGAATTAATTGTATCTGGGACCTTTTAATAAATCAAAAGTAAAAGTAAGAATCAGTGTAGGAGACTGTTGGCAGTAGCTAATGCTTGTTCAATGATCCTTTCCTTTTGAAATACAGAAATGAAAAGTAACTGTTGCCAGGAGTTATAAAATGAAGGAATGACTCAGAAGACAGATTTATTATCACCTCAGTATCGGTGAAATTCAGCTTCATAAACATAGGTTAATCTGCTAAAACCTTCTGTGCTTTCACTGGGGGAGAACCCTACTTATTTCAAATTTTGTTTAAAGATCTAAAATAATTCTTCTTGTGTTCTAAATAAATCATCATCTCTAGGATCACTAATAGTCATCTTTTTTTTTCCTCGTTCTTTCCTATGTGGATTTATTTTATTTATTTATTTCTATGGGTTGTTATTGGCTCTTCTCATCCCTGCAGAGTAATTTCTCTTCTGGACTTGTAGGCTTTTTTCATCACAGTTCACCATATATTTCACCCATGTTTCTACAGAAGCTCATTACATAGTACAGGCTGCTGCCGACAAGAATATTTAGAATACACTCTGCCTTTGTCCTCCAGTGCTGCCCTGCTCACCTACAATGGGTGAATAATACGTCTGAGCAAGAAGGACATGGATCTGAGGTTACTACAAAAAGACCTAAGCCCATACATAACCAGAATCAGTGCTGCTCCTTTCCCCTGCCTCTCTTATGTGGCTGATCAAATGTTAGGACTATACTTGTCAGCTCAAACTAGCATTAAAAGACATTAAAAAAATTCCAAAACTTAAAAAAAAAAATTGTAGTATTTAAAAAAAAAAAGTATCCTGTGAGACAAGAGCAAATACATGTGGCATCTCTCTGACTGTCTGTTTGGGTGCTGTGCTACCTTGAAAACTTCTCTAAGACTTCAAGCTGTCATGAAAACAGTGCAGTCAGATCCTTAAATCCCGAAAAGCCAAAAAGACACGCAGCTCTTTTATTAGTCCTGACCTTAGAGCACCTCTGTCCTCAATGATTAACTGATAATTTTGTTCTAAATAGTATCAAACACATGTGAGACTAAATTCAGGATTCTTGTGTTCTTGTTTTGCCCTGCGATTTCTCCATCATTTTCCATCTACTAATGACATGATTTGATGGTTTGCAAACTGTCCTTTGAGTATTTCTTAAGCTTGAGCTCCACTGCATTAGTGTGTCGCTCAAGATTTAACAATGCTTTATTAGGAGAGGAAAATGTTCTTGATATATGAGTCATACAGTGGTGAGGAAGTGCATTTGCTTATTTTGATGCTGGTGTGATTTTGCATGTGGTACCTGGTGTATTTGGTCCTCTGTGCACTCATGGTCAGTGCTTAAGCAGGATTGGACTATGCCAATACAAGCAAGTCTTAGAGCAATAGAAAGAGTTTCTGCTTTATCATAGAATCATAGAATGGTTTGGTTTAGAAGGGACCTGAAAGGTTGTCTGGTTCTGACCAGATACAAACCAGGTGTTCGTGTCAGGAGGAAGATGGATTTCTAAAGCACTTTAGGCAGAAATGAGGTGGGTGGAAGTCCTTCATGGCAGGACTGTTCAGGCATGGGGGTGGTCCTTTGATCCCTCTCTGTGGCTCTGTTAAACACAAACACACTTTCTCCTGTGTTTCGTAGGACTTTGTCCTGTGTTTCTCCTGTGTTTCTTAGGACCAGGTAGGAAACCAACTGATGTTTTCTTACACCAGTAGGTAAAGCGGCCAAGCCCTTCCTTCCTCTGTGATAAAAGAGGATATACTCGGTATCTAAGGGCTACTGTGTGAGCTTTTGATTGCTTGTTACCCAGGATTTTGGCATTGTGCAATGAGCGAGCTCAATTTTAAATTTACCGTCTATTTTCTGGACTTGGACAGATTCATTTTAAATTGCCTCCTAGGTTTTCTCCTTTAGCAAGGGCACAGGCAGGAACTTGAAAAGAAAAGCCACTTTTTTTGTGCAATTCATTGTCAGTGGTTGTATCCCTCCCTACCAAGATTTATACAAGTTTGCATCACAAAGCAGAAAATGATGGTGTTTCTTCTGTTACTCTGTCAGCTGCAGTTCTAGCAAAGAAATGTCTATGGCATTAGGACATTTATGAAGGGCCATCTTTTTACCTTCCCTCCCGCTCAATTTCTTGAGACAAAGGATTGAGATGTTGAGCTGGGTTCACAAAATAATTCCTGAACTCAGGCTTCTGTTTTCATTTGTTGCACAACTTGAATTTTTCTACAGGTGGAGCATTTGTTATATGCTGAACACATTTCTGTAGTACAGCCAGATGGAAATAGATGTGGTGTTTTATTGATCCTATTCCTGACATCCTCTGCTTGCTGTTT
Source organism: Gymnorhina tibicen (assembly GCA_013399875.1). Lineage (NCBI taxonomy): Eukaryota > Metazoa > Chordata > Aves > Passeriformes > Artamidae > Gymnorhina > Gymnorhina tibicen. Next base: position 1,111,271 of record VXAZ01006775.1, on the reverse strand, counting down.
TTCTGCAGGAGTTATCTACACAGCTGATATTCTTGACCGGGAGACGACCAAATCCTACTGGTTGACAGTGTATGCAACTGATCATGGTGTCGTCCCACTCTACACTACCATCGAAGTCTACATTGAAGTGGAGGACGTGAATGACAATGCCCCTCTCACCTCTGAGCCTATCTACTACCCAGTCATCATGGAAAACTCCCCAAAGGATGTATCTGTCATTCAGATCCAAGCCCAGGACCCTGACTCCAGCACTGATGAAAAACTGACTTACCGGATTACAAGTGGAAACCCCCAGAACTTCTTTGTAATCAATCCCAAAACAGGTAACAAAACCCTGTTGCCTCAGGGCAGTGGGAAAATGCAATTTACATATTTATCAGCTTTCTCCCCTTCAGGATGCACTGGTGTTGCCTTTGCTTTCCAAACCCGTTTTCTGGTTGCCTACGTGACTAAAGCATCTTGTACGTGTCTAAAGCATTCTGCTTTGCATCGGTGTGCGAACGCACTGGCAGATGATGCGCTGCAGATGTGCTGCTGCAGCAGTCACTCTGCCCTGGGTCACTCAATCGCTGCTGGCTGTTGCCTCTTCCCTGTGTCTGTAGGGATGAGACTGCTGCACTGAGTCTGCAGAGCAGTGCTAGGAAGCAGATTCAAGCTGTTGCAGGTTACAGAGCGGTGTTTCATTCTTTATGAGCTGGTGCAGCACCACTGAAGTGAGTGACATGATGGCTGTCCAGCACATGTAGTAAGGCTGCACATTAAAGTAGGTGGATTTAATTCTAAAGCTTGTTTTATACAAAAAGACAGTTTAGATGACCTAAAAGTCCCTCTGGCCTTTAAAAAAATCTGTGTGATTGCATTGATTTTTAACAGCTGGGGATGTAGCCTGTGGGTGCGGTGTGGCAGAGATGGTGATTGTTTTAAGTTAAAACACTCTTGGCTGACAGTGGAGCATGGCATCCATGCCGAGCAGCTCTGCACATGTCTGCACCCTAGGTGCCTTTGCTGAATGAGGCTGATGAAGAAATTGCCCCAGGAGACGTAGCTTGAGGTCATGGATGCTCTGCTGGGTGCCTACCTGTGCTTGGCAGCAGGTGTTCCTCACTCCAGCGTGTACCCAGCTTTGCTCACTCTCTGGGCTTGTGGGGACCCTCCAGCATGATCCGCAGCTAGAGAGTCAAGGGGATCTTTCAGAGCAATATGCTGATCTTTATGAAGGTAGTTCAGAGAATTCACACAGTACTCCTTCTGGTTGTCATGCTCCTAGTTTTGTTCTGGGGTTTTGATTTTTCTTTTTTCCAAAAGTTTATTTATATCTGCTACAAATTTCTAAACAGCTGAAAAAACTAGAAGGAATAGACACGAGAGGGAACGGTTTTAATTTTGTGTATGGAAATGATGTTCGCTAAATAGGTTTTCAACATTTGGCTGGGCAATCCTATCGCAATGTGTGGCATAAGAAGGGGTCAGGATCTTCTCAGGCATAAGCCCAGGTGAAGAATTATGGAGAATGTATAATCACTGTGTTCAATCTGCTGAGCCCTAAGGCACATATCTCACTTATTTTTAACACTTGGAATGGCCGAAGATGCTCTTCCATCTGCATCCCTTCTCCCCCTCCCCACCCCACAAATCCCATCTGGGCAAAGTAGCAGAGTTAGGACTCACAGTGTTTAATGCTTGTGCTTCCCTTCCATCGGCTCCTCCCGCTGAGCAATCTGCTCAGCACAGCCCTGCTTATCTGCCAGGGTGAGCCCATGACAAGGACTGGAGCTGGGCACGTGGCAGCCCTGCAGCACCCTAGCCTGGTGGCACCCCCTGTGCGTTGGCTCTTTGTCCCTCTGGAGAGCAGGCAGGGATACTTCTCCCGAACAGTGAGATCTTATTCTCACAGTTAACACTGACAATGGTTAATCTTCATTTGCGCTGTGGAAATTGCTGTCTGAGAAGTTAAAGGCTTCAGGATGAGTAACTTTGCTGCTTGGGCAACTCCCAAAGGGCCCCCCATACTTGGTGAGCATCCTTGCTGGTGACTGGCTGTGATTTGTCATAGAGAGGATAAATCATCCCCTTCTATCCAATTCAGTGCCAAACGCAGAGCAGTGAGAACTGGGCAAGGTGGCCTCTTTGAGTTTGTTTTGAAAACGATGAGGCTGACAGAGTGTGTGTGCAGAGATCCCTTTTCCCAAGGGGGAGTGCCAGGCCTTGACATCAGAAGGCTTTCTCCTGATGGGATGCTGATGTCCGAGAAATAAAAGCGTAATGGATTTTCCTAGAGAGTGCCCCTGGGGGTCTCTGACAAGGCTCCTTTCAGCCATCTCCCTGCAGTGCACTAGTTTCTCTAAGACGGCAATTTACACTCCAGTTGTTTTGTACAGGAGACTTCTGCACACACAGAAGAGGTTCGTAGCATGCCAGCCCCGCACGCTTGCTGGGATTCAGCACAGCAGTAACTCACGTAGAGCGTTGCACAGCAGCCCTAAATGCGACAGCATGCTGTATAATCAAGACGAAAAGGTTTAATGTGAACCCAAATATGCTGCGATTGCTGAATACGTGGGCTGAATGAGCATGCTCCTGCTGTCGGGGAAGAACAGTCATTTGAGAAAGGGGATCTTTTATTTTCTGTGTCACTTTGGAAGTTTACACAGTGCCAGCAAACTGACATCTCACTCCTGTGAGTAATCCATTCCTGGGAGGCAACACGGAGGCAGCATCTTGCATTCTTTACATCTTTTAGTGGGAAGCGGCAGAAGAGATGGGGAGTTTGCTGGAGCATAGGGATGTTCTCAGTTGTCTTTGGAGGTCAGCAGTGACCATGTTTGCCTTCCTCTGAAGCTCTCTTTCAGCTGCCTTGTAGCTCATGCAGGTCAGTCAGGTTTATGGAGGCACGTGGACCACTATGTGTCTGACTGAGCGGGGACACAGGGAGTCCAGGTTTTGTTCCTGGTTCTAACTCAGGATCATAATTGCAGCCAATTCTCATACTCTTGATTGATTATCTGGATAGCAGAAGCAGCATTACTCCTTGTGTGCCATGTCTGTAGATAGAAGAAACCTCTTAATAGACAAGTTGTCACTTCCTACATTTTTATAGACTGGCACAGCTCGCAGTGGCTATTTTAGGCAGCCAAACTGCAAATGTATCGCGTGCATTTGGATCTGTTTGAAGGCAGTCTTCAGACCTTTCAGGATTATTACCTGCAGTTTGCTCTGTGCGTTTTAGGAGAGGAAGAGCTGCTGAAAATCCACTGATAGCAAGATTTGGGCACTGAAGTCACCCTGGGCAGCTCATGCTCTCATGGGGGCTGACTGTGCTGTGGGGGCACAAGTACACGGTGACAAGGGCCCTCCTCTTCAGGCTTGAGGTTTATATGGGTGCTCCAGGGAAGAGGACAGGAACATGAGCAGCCCGCCCATGTGTGTCAGGATTGGAAAGGCAGTGTGGGCAACCTCCCATGAAGGCCTTTTTTTTTTTCTCACCTTGATATTTTTATTAAAATACAGCCAAGCATCAGTTTGCGCCTCAGTATGCACTTTTATCTCATGAGCTGATATTCATAGGTACAAGTACTAAATGAATAATGTAGCACATGAGCACGTGTGAAACCATAAATCATTCACTCTGGAGAACAAGGCAGCCTTGTTCTGCAGACTGGTGGACACTACAGCCTCAGTGTAGCAGGTCCAACAGAGCAAGCTGGGATTTTCCTTTACAGTGGGCAAGAGGAATATATTGCAAAGCACAGTTTTGTGAGGGGGGTAGGAAACATGTTTTCCAAAAAGTTGAGTTAACTCTAGGGGTTACATGACTACAGGGAAAGGCATTCCCCTGGGCATTTGTTTCCCAGCTGTGTATACACGCAGCAGCAATGGAGGCATTCCTGGAGCTCTGCATCTTCAGCAGCTGCGAGTCAGCCTAAACCCTGGTGTGGCTGCTGGGAGAGTCGGGGCTTTTCCTCATAACTTGACTTTTGTGCTTGGGAGGGCTTAGGGTTGCTCTGGCAGAGCACAGGGTCACATGGCTGTGCTCCTTTGTGGGTGGTGTGAGATGGGGAGGACAGCAGAGCTGCTGCTGGAGCAGCTGGGCTGACCAGCTCCCAGGAGTGCCACATTCAGCCTGAGCTGAGTCAGTTACTTTGGGGTGAGAGGCATGTGGAAGAAGGTAAATAAAACAGAAGATGGAGTTAATAAAAAAAATTGATTGATTAGAGCTGTAAATTCTTATTTTTATTTCATGTATATGGGTGTTAATTTCACAGCACAGGGGTAATTTACTGCATTGATTTATGATGTTTCTGCGCTCTGGAAAAAACAAAGTTTAATTCAAACCATTGCATTATTTTGTTTAGTGTTAACATATTTTGAACAAACCCAGTAAGCTTCTCTTCAGTCTTATGTAGATTACTTAAGAGATTCTTTAACTAATAGGCCAACAGACCAAATTTCACTCTTGTGCACATTGTTATTAATTAATTTACTCTAAAATTATGCTTGTCTGCCTGGAAAATCTGCTTACACCTTGCTTAGCCTTTTGCTGGCACCATTTAAACAGAGGCAGACCCCTGGCACTCCTGAAATACCATTTGCTGCAGTGGTTAGGGCAGGATGCACTAGTAGGTTTAGAAATAGTGCATGTAGGTCAGTACATCTTTGCAGAGCAGCAATACTCTGCCTCTGGAAGTTGTCTCTGAACTGTCACATCTGCACTTAGATTTGTAAAGACTCTGGATATTTTCATGCTGAAGTAGTTTTAATATTTATATAAGCTAATACGGGGTTAGTGAGTGTCAGGATTTAATTGGTATGAATGCTACTCTTCTCAGTAGGCCGGGCTTTGCTTTCTTTTGCACTCCCAAAGCCAGCTGGCGTAGAATCCTGCTGGGTCTGAAAGCCACGTTTGCTCTGCCATACTAAAATAGTGCTTCACCCTCCTGTCATACATCCTGATTTTTTCTTTGGTCGCTTTTCTTTGGTTTGTTCTGAGAAATCCCCACACGTGCCTGCTCTCACAGACTAAGACAGTAGTGAGAGCAACTGTCTTCGCTGCTGCTCCACATCCTGATGGCTGCCAGCAGTACAGCTGCTGGGTACCCAGTGCCTTTTTTCAGCCCAGAAATCATAGAATTGCAGAATGGTTTGGGTTGGAAGGGACATTAAAGACCATCTAGTTCCAAAGCCCATGCTATGGGCAGGCACATCCACTAGACCAGTTGCTCAGATGTGTGCAGCCTGGCCATGAACATTTCAGGGATGGAGCAGGGATTGTCCTTCTATCACACTTAAATATTATACCTGCTGTTAGAGCAGACCTTGAGGAGGGGATTGCTCTGGGCAGCTCTGGAGGGTTTCCCAGTGGTCCTGGAGGGTTTCTAGGTTTCTCAGCCTGTTCCTGTGGTCAAGGGACACTCACCTGTCCTGGCTGCTCCATCCATGCTGCTAAACTCTTAATAAACTTCCTATGAAATAAGATCTTCTGTATCTTGTAAATTAAGGGCATTAGCTTTTTGGGGGTTTTTAGTCTAACCTGCAGTCTTTCTCCAGGATGTGTTTTAGGTGCTATAGTGATCAAATTAGAAAATGTATTTTGAATTTTGATGGCATTTCCAGTCACCTCCCTCCCACTGGGTGCTCCTTCTGAAGGGTGTCTCCCTCGTGTGCGTTGGTCGTGGAGCCCTTTTTGGCAGCTCGTGTGTATGACGAAAATTAACTCTGCAGATCATAGCATGAATATCTCAATGGTATCCAGCCTGTAAGTGTCCTTCCCCTGTCCAAGAGCAGAGAGGACCTTGCAGAGGGAGAAGACATTCATTGTGGGGCTCTCCAGTCAATGGTGAATTTGAGGAACTGGTCTCCCTTTCCTTCCGTGCTCTTTAACACTGTTTGTACAAATGCTGAGTTCACCAACAGTTGCAGAGTCCAGCCTGATATATCCATCACTGATATGTGACCATAACTAATACAGATTTTTACAATGTGATTCCCCTACCACATTAGCTGACTTCCATTCTCTGTAATTTATGTTGTATCAACACACGCTAAATGATCTACTTTCTTTGCTTTCACTTCTCTATTATTTAAAAGCGTGGCTCTTAATGACTTCTTTGTAATACACTCACTGTTAAAAATTGAGCTTTGGAGCGTTTAAAAAGCTTTAATTTCTGCTTTGGCATGGCTTGTTCTTTACTAGACACCATATTTCCAGTGGTTGGAGCCCAGGGTTAACAGCTGGAAAATCAAAGGACCATGGATGTTGGAGTTACGTGCTTAATCACAGTGGGACCGATGAGCGTGCTAGGCATTGTACAGCATATTAGACAAAGTTCCTGCCTTAAGGAGTTTGTCATAATAACAATAAGAATAGTAATAATTAGGAAGAAAGAGAAGAAGGAAAAAACTAGGGAGGAAGATGTAAATCAAGTCCATCTGCTTGCCAGGGCACGTTTATTCCCCAGAGTAAATTTTCAATTAGATTCTGAGCTGCAGCACAGCAGGGACACGAACTCTTCTTTTGACTTTGAGTGAGTCACCTCATCTCATGGTTTTCTTTTCTTTCTTTTTTTTCTTTTGGTTTTGTGCAAGTGGAAGTATTTTCTTACCTTGTGTGATTGTCCTGTTAATTAATTCACAGTAGACAGTTTGCAGATCAAATATGCTCTGGGAATGCAAGCTATCAATTTTTCAGGCATCCTGGCATTAACAGACATGCATTCACAGTCATGTATTCATGGGCATGCAAAAAAAAAACCAAAAAAAAAAAAGAAAAAAGAGGAGCATCACTTCCAAAATGGTAGGATGAGAAGAGGATTTTAGACTAAGTAAGTATTGTCTAATGGCCAGACCACTGATTATGCTGAAAATGACAAAATTTGGGCTCAGCCAGCATGTCTCTTCCCTCCTCCCTTCCTCCCTGGCAGCGATTCCCTTCTCAATCTGTATATGTTATCTGTAGAGGGGATAAAGGTGTGAGCTGTGTCACCTCAGTTGAGGCTACAGTAATGCTGTTATTAATAAAATAATAAATCCAGTTTTATCATTTCTCTTGAACAGACCTGATTTCTGCTAGCAGTGGGTTTTTATTCATGAAGCACTGAATATGGTTGAGATTGCTGGATGTCTCTGGTATCAAGTGCCTCTTTTAAAATGGCATTTAAAGATACAAGATTTCTTATAAATGCCATTTCTTTGTAATCAGCAGATTTATACTTGGCTTATAGAAATTTTAACCTTTCTTTAGATCTCCATGATGACTTTTTTAGACCTCTTTCACAGTAAGAAGTTTAAGGAGTATTCCCATTGCCTTGACTGGACAATTGTGTCCTCACTTATTCAATACAGCACCAGTTCTTAATCTGAACTCCCTGTTTGCTTCGGTAGAGACTTATTTCTGAAGGGCATAAACATGGCAAGGGCCAGTGGGACAGTTTTTTCTGATGGAAGAAGTTGCCCAATAACCAGACAGCTCCCTCCTTTCCTGGCCTAGCACCAGTGCTGGAACAGCAACAATTTTGCCACTAATCTCATAAATCTATCTTGTTGTGCATTACATCAATCATTTATTATTTTTAAAAACATCAGCAGAGCTTATCTTCTGCCTATTCAGAAGTAACTTTGTCTATCAGCTTAGCTGTGAAACTCATTTTTCTTCCTTGTCAGTTCAGTTTCTGTATTCCTAAATTTCTAGAAGTCATGGCTAGGCAGAACTGATCAGGAAATCACCTACCTTTTTAAGATGCTGCACTATTCCTTCAGTACTGTAATTAGGGCTGTTCCATTCACTTCCAGGTAGCCAAATTCTCTTGTTAGTATTATTATCAATGTCAGAAGCACAGTTGAGCTTACTGGGTGGAATTGTACCACAAGTACTGAGTAACAGCCCTGTTAAATGTATGCACAGTGCTTATGTTATGGATACTTGTCATATCCTGCCATGCATTATTATGATAATATCAGCAAATATCCCTACGTTACAGTAATTGCTTGTGGTCCAAATCTGAACTCTGGCAGGAGGAATTAGGTTGGGTGAGTTAGGGGTGCTGAGGTGTGAAGCCTGTGAGCATGGCATTCATGCAGGGGTAGGGGTCTGGAGAGGGAGCTGCCAGGGAGGAAAATAAAGCTGTGATGTTAGCCCAGAGGAGGGGAAAGCTTAGGGCAGAGGTAATTGATGGGATTCTTTTTTCCTTTTTGTTTCCTACCACTTTTTAATCAATCACATAACTTGTGTTTATCTTTTGCCCAACAGTCAGTTACTACTGGTGTCTGTGATGTTGGACGCTGCAAATCCCAAGCAGACTGTTATTAAATCACCTTTTCCCCTTTTGCTCAGTTGCAGTGAATACAGTCTATTGTCATCTTAAAACAGGCACTTTTTGTGGCTTGAATAGTGTTTCACTTTGTTGTGTGAGCAATTTCTAAAATCTCTTTATGGACTGGAAGTTAGAGGCAAGGAATGTAGTTCTGGTTTACTGTTAGTTAACATCCGATCCTTGGTACAAACTGTGATATTTCCTGTTTGGAGAATTAGACTGACCTATGCTGCATGTGGATATTTAAAAAATAACGTAGCTCGGAAGTGGAAATGAAAAGAGAAGGCAACTGGGAAGGCAGGTGTGTTTGCATAAGCCATAATGATGTCAGTAATCACCAACTCTTAATTCTTCTTTGTCTTCCATCACATAGGAGGTTGTGTCAGCACCTATTAAACCCCCAAAGCCTCATCATCTCACAGTTCAGCTAAACTAGTCTGTTCAAAAATTAAGCTTAACAGTGGATTGTGTTCTTTTTCCCCTTTTTTTTCTGAGTCTCTGTTTCCATCAGAGTTACACTGTTATAACCAAAGATAATTATTTTCTGTGAAATTACTCTCCCCTCCTTTCCCCTTCCCCTTATGTTAATGAGAGTGTTTTTCTTTTCCTGGGAAGACTGACACAACTTCTTTGAAATTAGTAGTGTTGTTGCCAGTTAAGTATGTGACCTTATCTGTGTAATTGTACAGATCGCGCTGCCATATGTCTGCATGCACAGAGCTTAATTTAACCAGAGACATACATGTGTAAAAATAAAGCAGTATCTGGGGGTTAAATATCAGAAGAGCCCCCTAATCACAGCTTTCACGGTATACACAGCTTTCTACAGAGCTCTAAGAGCTCTGAAGTTAGGTCTTCAAAAAACACTCTTTACGTGGGACCATGCTCTTGTAACCTTGTTTTTACGTTGATTGTCATGCGGATTCCACTATGCCTCTACTTCCTTGCTTGTTGTACCTACTCGGTTTCTCCCCCTGTGGTAGCTAAGTCCTTCATGCTGTTTGGTAAGATAGAATAGGACCATTTTTACTTTTTTACAAGCAGGGAACTGATGCAAAGGAAGCAGCTAACTCATCCGATGCCAGCAATAAAAATTTGGTCTTAATTTGCCTTCCAAAGCCAATGGCCACATGTAATGCAAAGCCTTATGGAATGTGTCCAGCTCATCCTGCCCTGCTAAATGCAAGGCTGCCCTGGCACCAGTGTTTTCTACCATGTGTGCATGCTGGAACCCCAGTAGACTCTATTTCCTATCCTGTTTTCCAGTCTACCACGTGCCATCCCTGACTTTCAGTCCTCCCTCGCCTTTCTTTCTCTCCTGCCCAAAGGCAAGCCTGGCTTGCCCACAGGAGAGAAGGAATTACAGTTTGCACAGGGACAAGGAGTCTCAGATGGCTCTGTTGGAACCTGGGCATCTAAGGGCAGACTTGACTCCTGTCTTTTGAGTGGATGAAGTAACCCTCTTCCATCAGCCTAGTGCTGGTGCTGTCATGGAGCAAGGAAGCAAACCCAGAGCTCTGGAAGTCCCCCACTACCCCCAGTAACCATGATCTTTCTTTCTCGACATTACATTAGCTTGTACTTTCTGTGCAAGAACGTTTCCTCGTTGCTTCCTGGGTGTATGAGTCAATGTCATGACATGCTGTGGGTTTGTTGCCTTCTAAGAGAAATTTAGTGTTTGTGTCGGATGAGTTGCGTGCAAGGAATCTGTGCTGCAGTGATCTATTTATATGGTAATTAGCAAGTAGCTTTGCAGCTCTTAAAGGGATTTGGTTTGAAAACTAAGTATTATTTCCTGAATTTTAACGTACCAACAGTGTATGAACAGCAGTGCACACGCACATTTTTTTTTAATGTAGCCACAATACCCAAAAGATAAATGTGAGCTCTGCAAGAGAATATTTTGGCTATAATTAATTTTGCTTCCATTCACCATATGCTTGTATTTTCTGACCTTCATTTTAATCACAGACTCTATGTAATAAAATGTGCAGTATTAAAACAGAAGTTGCTTTAAGAAGCACAAGTGCTTGTGATGCTGCATCTTCAGCTGAATTATGTGGTTTGTGCCACCTGAGAATTTGACAATCTTATCCTTACGAAGATATTATTATGGAAAGGTGCTGTCATTGCTCAAAGATGTTGAAGTTATTTTTGTTAATGAGAATGAGATGAGGTTTTTTTAAATCTTTGAAGAAAGGCTGTAAGCCCACTCAGATCCTTTAGGAGAGGCAAACAGGGATGGAGAATTTTCTCTTTATCCTTATTATTCTGTGTTTGAGGCTGTTCTTCAGACACGACCTGGGAATGCACTGCAAATGACGCAAAGAATAATTGCTGTTAAATTTAATTTATTGAGTAGGTGTGAATTAGATTAATTAAACAGAGAATAAACACACACAAGATTACCCCAAGTAGCTGCATGGATGGAAAAATGTTATATTAACAGCTTAGATATGCACGATGCTGAGATATTTTTCATGTGAGTCTGTAATTTCTTAGGGGATTTCTCTCAGGTTTTTTATTTCTTTCTGCTGACACTTAATGTAATCCAAACTGATTAAGGGAATGCTATGCATTAAAGGGAACTAAAACAAGGCAAACACAAGCTTAAGAATTAACTCGAGTAGTCTACTGGGGTGAGCTGCAGCTTTGACTCAGCTTCAGGGGTGGGGGGGCTTCATGCACCTCTCCTCCTGCTACCTGGTGTTGAGCAGGGGAGATCTCAAAGGACTTTTTATTGTATTCAGCCTGCAGGAGGAGGTTTCCTCTCCACCCCCAGAACTTCTGTTTCTACTTTCTGCTTGAAGTCATTGTGCAAAATAGCTGGAATTTTACAAACACCCCGCAAGGCATCAGCCTAACCTCTTTGCCAGGCTGCCTTATTAACAGCAGAAGTGCAGTACTGAGAAAGTAATTAAGATTTAATGGGAAGAAAAAATGTCAGAGAATAAAAAAATTCCTGTGTAGAGAGAAATTGTTTTTGCTTATAAACAAACACGAGCAAAGGAGCTGAAAACATGAAGAAAATAATACATGTTTTGTTGGACTGACTGTATAAAGACAGTTGCATCACACAGAAAATATTGCATCACACAGAAAATATTGCATGTCCAAAACTGTTTCACCCATATATGTGTATGGACTTGGCTTTTGTCATCATGAATGCTCACCCCCACCTCTAATAGTTCCTTTGGGTAGAAAAAAACAATCGAGAATCGTATCCTCAAGATACCTTAATTTCTGCTCATTGAGTCAGTCCTGCAGGAAAAGTAAGAAGGATTGTGGGGGTTCAGGTTGGGTTTGTTTTTGTTTCCTTTTTTTTTTTTGATTGTTTTTATTTTTGCACGAGTGCGTGGTTTTTGCAGATTTTCTTTAGTGCTTTTATTTTCATTATTTAGTAATTAAAAATAATTCCTAGCTAAGAACTCAGTCAGGAAAAGCAAAACCTGTGCTGCCTTTTGGTAAGCTGAAACGGTGACTTATTCTTTTTTAGTATTTATTTGCAATATTGTGGCACCTTCGTAGCTGCAGTCCTGAGGCAGCACCCCGCCGTGCTTGGCAGGATAAGTGGAGTAAAAGATGGTTGCTACACCGAAAAAGCTCGCAGTTTAGGGGGAGCCTGAGACAACAGATGGGGAAAAGCAGATGGAGATGCGTCAGAAAAACCAAGGCGGTATTGATCAGTGCTAAGTTTGTTGCTGGGCACTCTTGGTGTGCGGAGGAGTGGAGACCAGGCTTTTAGGGAAGGGAGCAGTGGGCAGTTGGGACACGTGCTGGCAAGGTGCCGCGAGCCCTTGTGTGCCAGGGGCTTCGTCCTGGGGCTGCAGCTCCCAGCCTCCTGCAGAGCTTTGCAGGGAGGGGCTGCAAGGGATTAGATCCAAATAGTATACAGGATTTATATATGTGTATATATATATATGTTCTGCATCTGTATCTGTGGAGAGATTTCCCTGCCTCTCTCTGAGGTGTGTATATATAGATACAATTTTTAATTATTTTTCTTCCAAAATTTAGCACAAATTGCAAAGGGTTGGGTTTGGTGGGTTTTGGTTTTGGCTCGTTCTTCCTTTCTTCCTTTCTTCCTTTCTTCCTTTCTTCCTTTCTTCCTTCCTCCCTTCCTCCCTTCCTCCCTTCCTCCTTTCCTTCCTTCCTTCCTTCCTTTCTTTTATGGTTTTGTTTTGTTTGGGGTTTTTTTTCTTTTTTTTTTTTTTAAATTAAAGGATTTTTCAGGAAAAAAAATTCAAAGTGGATTTTTTTTTTTCTTTATTGGAATGTGTATAAGTTTGGAGGTTTTTTCCCCTATTCTCCTTCTCAGGCTTCATGAGAAAAGAAAGACAGTGGCAGTCTTACAGGAGAAGGGCTTAACTCCTCTTTGAGTGGGACATGAGGGCAGAGGCCCCTGGAAAGGCTGAAGTTTTCAAACATGATGTCCAGCCGTGCTCCTGAAAGGTAAAATTCCTTTATATTCTGGAAAAGCTGGCTACTGTCCTCACCATAGTTAAAGAATGAAATATGTAATGGAGCATCCCCATCCCTTCCTCCTACACTGGAGCTCCAGGGGTTTAGTAGCAGGGATTTATGGAGACACTTTCTGTCTACAGCCAGGGCAGGATCCAGGAAGGCCTCTGAATACTTGATTTTTCATTGAGAACAGTGTGCATGTAGACAGGTGTATCAGAGTTAAAATCCCACATTTTCTTCACCTGTCTACCTGTGTGGGCAGAGGGACTCAATGTTAAATGACAGAGTCAGACATTGAGAGCAAGATTCTCTTCTCTTTTCAAGCATGACTTGATCCTGTGTCAGTCAATTTACTTAAAAGGATCACATCACTGGGGTTCTGAAATGCCCTTTTATAAACCTAAAATTTGCACTACCATACCATGGGGAGCTGAAGAAATTCAGTCTGTGTAATTTGTCAAGAAAAATTTAAGAGGTTGTGGCTTCCTGGTTTGTGTGTGCCTACATGGGGACAGAATTTCTGACAAAGGTTTTCTTTCATCTAACAGATAAAAGGCGTAAGAGACAGTGAACTTAGAGAAATTCAGATTAGAAATAGTCCTATTTTTCTGGCTCAGGATACTTGTAGCTGTAAAGGTTCTGTTCCAAGGTTATGGTCCAGACACAGAGGCCAAGCAGTGAAATTCCCTGACCATTATTATCCAGGAGCACAAAACAGATTATCTGATCTGGACTAAAAACCTATTAATGCATAATGAACACAGTTTAAGCCAAAAATTACCATAGCAGTAGAGGGGTTTTATGGCACAGGTCTGTTTTGCACAAAAAGCTGGGAGGAGAGGCCATGTCTCTTCTGGGAGTGGGTAATATATGTTCAAATACAGTGTTGTCCCATTTTTTTGTCCTCTGGGCGTCTTGAATACCATTATTGCTGTAAAACGTTATAAATAAATCAACAAAAGAAAAAAAAATTATATATATTCCTATATTGATTCTAACAGGATTAAAACAAGAACACATTAACACCAACTTGCCTCACATAAGAAACACGATTTTCTCATTCTGTCACAGCTTGAAACATAGCAGACCATATTCCTTTTAGATCACTCTCTCACTGATAGTAAGGTGTAATGGAGCTTTTCAGACTCTCGTTACAAATTTTAGGTTTAAAAAGTTTCCTATCTGTTACAAAACATCAATAAGCACTTTCAGCAAGGTGTGGGGTAGGAGCAGCTTGTTCCATTTCTAGGGGCATGTAATATTTTATCATCTTGCAGCCTTCTTGCAATTTGGTATGCTGAGAGAAATTAATTTGACTGTTTACAATATTTAATTTTCAATAATTATTCAAGCATATAGAATGACAGGCATTTACAGTATGTAGTAAACAGATGGATTAGCAATTGTGCATGTAATTAGAAATTACACTTAAAATACAAACGTGCATTTGAATATTCAGTTACCTTTAAAAAGAGAAGAGGTATAAATAAAACTGTGAGTGGCTTAGAAATAATTTATAGGGTCCATGAAGTGCCCTTCATAAGTGAGTCTTTGCCAAAAATATTCATTGAATTCCAATTGCAAGTTACATGTACTTTTTTTCCCTTAAGATAAGACTGAATTGTTCAGATTTGGTAGTTTTTCCATGCTGTTGTGGTTTCAGAATCACTACAGGATCACTTTTCCCAACCTCTGAAGAGGGGCATCCCCCCTGCATCACTGTGGGGTGGTGGTGTGAAACGCAGGGTGCTGGCTCCCACCTGGCACCCAGTCCCCAGCCCTGCCTTCGCTAGAGGTCCACTTGAGTCATGACACTTGAGAAATGATTTTGTTAGGACAAGATAAATCTTTCCCAGAAATTGTGGAGCTGTCAGGATGTGAAAGTACTCTAAATGAGTAACAGTCTGATCTTATTACTTTAGAGTTTATCTTTCCCCACCTTGAATTGTGTTGCAATCTTTCATTCGGTCAAAACTGATTTGCAGGATAGATGACACAGCGACCTCCGGTGAAATCACCAAAAATGCCTGGAAATTATTTTTAGAAGTGACTTTTGAGAATCCATTTTATATGCCTTTGCAAATACATTCTTCCCAGATTTTGTTGTGGTCTCCTAACATGGCTCCGGGGTTGAATGCTTTGGTGCTGTGCACGTGGCAAATAGACCAGGCTGTCTGCATCAGAGCTGGTGTAGAAGAACCCCAACTTCATTTTCTCTATTAGTTTAATAATTAATAAAAACCCCAACAAACCCCACTCTTTTGTCTCATGAATGCTTTGGAAGAAATGGGCTATAAATATAACACCTTCAAGGAAAGAGTTTCATCCTGCTCTCAGTGAAGTCAATGGGATTCTTGCCATTGCTGCAGATGGGTGTGGGAATGAACCCTTAGTGACTTACTGAGTGTGAAATGAGAAAATATTTTTAGCCAGGTTCATTTGAAATTATTAAGAGACAAATTCTCATCTAAGATAACAGTTGGAGCTGATTTCCATGGCCTTTCAGCATATTGACCATAAATCATGTCATGAGTACGGAATACCCCTTCTCCCCATATATATCTCCTCCATTTAAAGGGATTGTAATTTAACATAGAAAGAAAAATTCAAATCTCTGCCCCTCAGAAGTTTACTGGATTTAAGTATTTATGTTACTTTTAGATTAAAAAATAATTAAATTAAGATAGTTATTTTCTATTTTTTTTTACAATATTGCATTACAAATTTTCATGCTATTGTTCTATTCACTATTGTAATGCAATTCTATGTATTTATTTGTTGATGAAAGTGATTTTTTCCTAGACCTCCCAGCATAGTGCATGACAGCTCCTCTATTTTTCCTGCTTGTGATATTTTCTGGTTTAGAGATGGAAGCAGAGGTTTTGCAGTTTTTGCAGTGTGATAGGATAGTGAATGAATAGATTCATAGTCTTAAGGTCGGAGGGGTATTATGTCACCTGCTCTGACCCCTTCATGGTAGACAAGGTAGAAAGTCACCTAATTACTCCTACGCTGAGGTGTTTGACTGGTGTTTGACTAAAGCCCGTATTCCAGGAAGATACCGATTTAAAGGCTACAAGACCTCTTTTTTTTTTCCCCCTGATGCTTATCTCTTGTATTCTTTGAAATGTCTGGTTTATTTTTCATTGAATTTGTCTGCCTCTTCTCTCCACCATTAGAGTTAATTGTACTTTTCTCTGCTGGAATAAAAAACCTTTTACTCCCTAGTAATTTCTCCCTGTGCAAGTACTTACATGCATTAATCCAGTTATTAATTAATTAAAGACAGTATAGGTTTTAATGCAGAGAGGAAAAGAAGCACTGTTTTAATTGGTGCCATATTGTCATTGAGTTACATGTAGAAAAACGCAGGCTGTTCTGCCTCCATAAAGCCATTTGTGGTCACAATCTAAACGTGACTTCAAAAGTCCTCGCAGCTAAGTGTGAAACACGCAGGAAAAACCAGGATCAGGTGCAGAGAGGGGTATGAAGTAGCTCCAAGGACCTTCTCAACATCAGCAGCAGCAGCAGCTGCCAATGCAGCAAAGAAGGTGAGCCAGGTTATTGTTCACAAAAATTATTGCTCGTGGCGCTGGCTCCCACGGTAAGCTGATAGATGCTTAATTTCTTTTTGTTGTAGATAGAAGTGAATGCAATGACTTAGCCATTTGTCATCCACCATGGCTATCCCATCCTTCTTCAAGGACAATTTACTCCAGCGTTGTTATGGCTAGAGATGGAAGGTTCTTGGCTTGGGGGCAGTTATCCCCTTTAATGCTTCCTTTGCTGTCAAAAGATGGAAAATTTGGTGTTGCCTCTAAATACGTAGGAAGCATTTTTGGGGTAAGGAACCTAGACAGATGTAAGCTTTCTGAACATCACAGTATATATTTAAAGAAAAAAAAAGATGAAGACCCAAGTTCTGATATTACCAGAATGCGCAGCAGATGCTCTTAGAAACTCCAATTTGTTTCCACTCTGCTCCCACTGATCACAGATTTATGCACATCGTGAGCCCGACCGGTGTGGGTTTATCAGCTGCAGAGGATGAGCAGCATTGCACAGCACAGAAGAGAAGAGGTCCAGTGTGAACCGTCACCTAAGCACTGCAATCACGTTTGCTCACCAAAGTGTCAGGCATTGGTGTCCATGCTGTCCCTTGGTGCTCTCCCATCCAGTCCACGGGCTCTGTGCTATGAACAGGATCGTGCTCACTTCCTTACCCACCAGCAAAACCTCGCTAATTGCACAGAAGCCAGTGTCGTAAATCATAGGGAGTTTTATTCTTCAAAAACAAGCTATAATGGGTGAGAGGCTGGCTTTAGTTGGTGAGAGAAAGTGGGGGAGAGTTGTGAGTTAGAACTTGGCTCCTCTGAACTCCAGCTACAAGTCGGAACCGCAAGATGTTGCATGGTGTTTGCTCTAGCAGGCTGGCAGTTAACTCACTTGTGCATTAACAATTCCTTGTTAACTTGAAATGTGGGGTAATTAAGACCTGGATTCCCTCCTTAGCTCTGCCATAAGGCTCGTGCACGATCTGGAAATGTCTCTTGGAGCGGCTTCCCCTGCACAGAGGTCAGGACTTTGCCCCAGCCAACTGACTTCATGCCAGCAGTGCAAGGCTGGTGCCCACACACAGACAGAAAGCCTGATTCAGCCCCGGAGAAGGAATTGTATCTCCCCAAGGGAATGGGAATATCAGAATCACAAAAAGAAAATACATTTTTGTTGTTTTCATTTGCCTTCTGGTTTAGGGTAGACTGAACAGATTTCAAACTTCAGATCCACAAATACAGCTTTTTTCTGGGGATTGTTTTCATTTTGTTTCTTGTAAATGAAAGCTGAGTCTCTTGTAATTACCAGGAGTCTCAAGACTTCGGCTAAAATACAGAGCATCAGGAAAGCAATGACAAATCCTTGACAGGACCCATAACTGGCAGTGAAGTATATGGTGACACTTGTGCGCTCGGGCCTCACAATGAAATTCTGTGTCTGAAAGCACGGCTTTATGACTGTGAGCAGCAGCAGTAATGATCCCCTTCTTCCGCTCAGTGCTCTTGTGTGAGTTATTTCATTACTGCCTGTAATGTGCTCTGAGACCTTGGATTGAAGAGCAGGGTGATTATTATGGTAGTTTAATAATACTGTTTAGAAGGATGTAGTGTGCTGCGGCACTGGCTTTCATGGAAGCACAATCTGCATTCAGCGGAAATGTTCTCCATCACCAAAGTCAACTCCCAGAGTCAAAGTCACACTTGGCGTTGCTGCTACTCCATCTTCAGCAGCTTTTGGGGAGCTCATAGTGCAGCATGGTGATCGTCCAGTCCCTGGCTCTGTGGCAGGACACGGCTACAGAGGTTGTTCTCACCCATCCTCCGTTCTCACTGAGATCTTTGCATTTAGAGCTCCCTGATTTGGGGCAAGGGGATTTCCCTCAGGGCCCCTGTCGTTCTCTGGTTTCCATCATTGCCTGGTTTTATGTTGCTCCATGCCAGGAGGCTGCTTTGATGCTGTTTGGATTATCCCTGCACCTGACTCCAGATAGAGATTTTTGTGATTGCTTTCACAGGTTTCACTGTGACTTTACTCTTAGGTGGCAATCACTTCTTGCAGCTTGGTGTGCTGGCTTTTGAGAAGGAAGCAATACCTGCTGCCATAGGTTTCAGCACCAGAAAGAGCTGCTGTGGTTTGAGGCAACCAGCCATTTTCCCTGATTTTAGAGGGAACATGGGGATTTCATTGCCTCCCCAGGGCCCAAACCTGCAGGACAGATTTCCTGGTCCTGGCAGCTGAACTGCCACCTCTGAGGCAGCTCCTGCTCTCTATGGGGATGTGCCATCTGGGTGCTGTGCCAGCTCCCAAGCCTTCCCTTGTGTGTGCCCCTGCTATTCTGCCCAAGGAACCGAGCTCATGCCCAGTCACAGAGAGTTTTGCAGATGTTGCAGTATTGCTCAGTATCTGGAGAAGAGGAAGTTTCAAAACATCCTTTTTCCATCCAGTTCTGTGACCTTTTACATATTTTGCCACTTTCAAGGCTATTGTGCTCTTGTGCCTATTATCTCTTTTTTTTTGTTAACAAAGGCAGATGTAAGGTTATCGAAAAATACCATTTGCCACTTAAATTGGTGCCTGAATTACTGTAGTGTCTGTACTATAGCATCTTGCAGTTTGTTCTGTATTCAGATTTTTACATAAATCTTTAATGCCACAGCATTTAAATACCTTTCAAAAATGCATTAACCAATCCATTTAACATTTCCAATAAGATACAGACTTGTTCTGTATAAGAAATATTAATATACTGTTCAATTCTCAAGTTGCATTAGAGCATATATAAACCAGAAGAATAAAAAAAACCCTCTTCAGAATGCCTCTGTAATGAAAGCACAGAGAGAAGCCCCTCCAGAGGGCAGATCTTCCCATTCTGACTTTAGTTGGAGGGTGTGAGTGGGTGTTTGACGGTTCTAGAGAAAGAACTTAACTGTTTGGAAACTCACTGCCAGCAGGGTAGGTAGGAGATGTGGCTCCAGACCAGGAGAAGATAAAAAGGGGGTAGAGGTTTTGGGGTAGGGATTTCCAAAATGTTGTCTCTTTTGCCCTCCTTCTGTCCCCTGTCTCCCCCCACTTCTGGGCATCACAGGACAAAGTAGCATGAGAAATCCCTTTATTCTCCCTTGCTTTTCCCTTCTAGCCCCAGTTTAGCAACACTTTCAGTAAAGAGAGAGTAAGGAGAGGTGTGAAATTATATATATTTTTTTTGGTATCCAGCTTGTTTTCATTTTTTGCTTGCCCTGGGTCTGGAACAATTAGTCTTGGTCCACATTTAGGGCCTCCAAGGGCTGTCATAGTATAAATGATGTAAATAGAAAAGCTGGTCTCTGCCACCAAAGCCATGCAGGTTTCTTCCCTTATTTGGTCACAGAAAATGAGAAATGGCAAGGAGCTTTCAGATTCGGCTTTTCAGATTGATTCCTGACCGTATGTGTCATGTGAGACAGATAAATGCAGTTTAATGATAAATTCCAAAGGGAAAGGAAGAATTAGGAGTGATGTGTCTGAAAATACAACATCTTTGCCAGCCAGCTACATGCTAGAATATAATTTCTGGCTGATTATCATCTAGTGACAATTAAACATCTTTAACCTTTTCAACCTCATGTGATTTGGCGCATTAATGAAAAATGTAAAATGGAGCATGCATCTTTCTGAAGAGGTTACAGAGAAGAAAAATGGTTGAGTGAGACTTAGCAAGGTTTCATTTACATAGCAAATCTGGTTATTACTTAAATTGTCTGTCAGAAAACAGTGTCCAGAGAAAGAATATTCTTCTGACACTATATAATGGTAAGATTACAAAACTGAGAGGAATACAGTGTCAGGAACTGGTGGGGTTTTTAGATGGCCATTTATTGTTTGGGTTTTTTTTTCCTTTTCCTGTGTGTTAAAAGAATACTAACAGAATTTTAAAATACCATTTGAATCACCACTTCTAATTTTTGTCATAATAGTCTAAATATACATTGCTGTATTTTTTACAACTAAACAGAAAGTTTTGTATTTGTAAGCCAGCAAAAACTTAAGAGCTCAGTTTCGCCATTTGGGACTGATTTGCCTTGTTCTCAGTTTAAAAAAAAAACAACTGTTGCCATGTGGGCTGAAAAGTGATCTGTAATGACTAATCGACTGCAAACATACACCACTTGGGTATTGAAGCAGATGAAATTGCCAGGCATTTTTTAAATCAGGGTCTCAATATTTTTTTCTCCCCAGATGCTCTGGGCTCTAGCAAGTGCTCGCTGTTCAGCAGTCATTAAAGAGGAACACTTAGCCATCTCTAAGAACAGATTGATCAGTTTAAGCTCTTTCTTTAAAGGTGAACAAAAAGGGCTGTACATTTTGTGTATCACAATGGTCTCCTGAAATGAGACTGTGTGGTTTTCCTGAGTCTGCAACTGTTCAGTCTGCTCTGCCTCTGCTGCAGCTGTCGGTGTATAAATAGGCTGTGGGCTTCTCCAGGGGTCTGTGCTGCTGACACTCCTGTAGATCATGTTGGCCTTAGCCTTCATCAGAATTCCCTGAGGTCTCCACAACAGGGACTTGCCTAACAAAGGAGAATCTCTGTACCAGCCCAAGGAGGCACCCTATATCCAACTTCAGTCCTGTTCGGCACTTGTCTTGCATCTCAGCCTCAGCTTTGTCAGGTACCTCACAGTCATCTTCTAACAACAAAACAAATAACTTCATGTTGTATTTGCCATCTTCCACTTTTGGGCTGTAGTCACATGATTTCATCAATGTACCTTCTGCCACTCTCACACAAAGTGCGTGTCAGAATTTTAAACCATACCCTGCTAAAGCTCATCCAGCCAGTCAGCACTTACCTACTGCTATGAGGGACACTGCAGAGCCTGGATAAATACAGCTCTGGAGGCATAAGGTATAGGCTGAAAGCCAAACACTGCACAAACTACTGTTTCTCAGACTGCTGAAACCACAGCTCAACATTTTCAGAAATGCCACAGCAAGTGCCTCAGCTTTGGCTACATGCACAGGCATGGGGAGAGGCCAGGGGATGGGGCCTGGGTGGGAAGACTTGGTGATGGTTAAGGCACATTATGGGAGATAAGAGGAAGCTTTTTATCTTCCAAACCATACACAAACAGCACAGTAGCGCTCACCAGCACTGTGAACTTGTGGACACAGTGTAAGAGATCCACCCCAGGTTCAGTTCACCCCCACTCTGGTGCAGAGGGAAGTTAGTGGTAGAGAAGAGCCTGAAGAATGGGATGGGGAACATCTGCTGAACTTCATGTTGTGAGGTCCGGGAGACTGTAATCAGAAATCATTCAAAGGGAGAAGACAGCTTATCTGCCCACCCTGTCTCATTTGTTTATAAACCTCATTCTGATTAGAGTAACCTCATAGTTCCTGAATTCTCCAGGCTGGCAGTGCTGATAACAGTGGAGCGATGTCCTTTGTGGTTTTCACCTGCTCTGCCTTGGCATGCTGAGAACCTTTCACGCTATTAAAACCTAAAATTACTTCCTAGGTGTGGAGTCCCAGCATCATACTCCTATTGATCAGAATTACTTCTGGGGTTATAAAGAACAAAGTGCCCTGCTTCAGAGCACGCTGGGCAGCTTTCTTCAGTGCCACAGTAACCTGTTAGGAGGTGGATTAATGATCAACACTACAGCTTTGCATAGTACTTTTGAACAAGATGTAAAGAGACAGTAAACCACAGGGAAGGGAACTCTGTGAGTTATTGGTCATTTTTTATGCTGTCAAGTAGCTTTGTACAAATCATGTACAGTTCAAGCTTTCTTCTGAACAGCCCCTGGATATAATTGGTGAAGACGTCTCTCAAGGCAAGTTTGACAAAAGGGCAAACTTCTCATTTTCCCAGCACTGACATTGACCGAGACATCCCGAAGTCCTTGCAGAGGAGCAGAGCCTGATTAATGTCTCAGCAGCAAGGTGAAGGAGGTTCGCAGCACAGGCTGCGGCGGCAGCTGTCAGTGTGGTGCCTTGCCACACGTGCACACACCACAAACAGCATGCCTACTTTGTTTTCCTCCACTTTAGGTAGGTTTTAGTGGTTTTTTCTGCTGAGACATCTGGACTTTAAGATCCTTGCAGTTGTAGTAGCAGTCATAAAAAGGAGGTAGTCCATGTTCTTTGTTGTAAAAGAGTGTGTATGTGGAGTTGGAGGTGTCAAAGCATTTCCCCTCTTCTATTCCAAATAACAGACGGAGAATTCAGTTTCTAGGAAGTTTTAATTAAAAATAACTTATTTCTGGACAGTCTTTTGACAGCCAGTGTAAACTTTAGTGTTCTTTAACAAACCAGAGTTTGCTTAGCATTCTGTAACAAAATCTGAATGAGAGAAAATGAGGCATTTCATTGTTGAATGGCACTGATTTTGTGAAAAGTCAGCAATGTCAGAGAATCATACAATTGTTTAACTTGAAAAAGACCTTTAAGATCCTTTAAGGTCCAACCACTGGCACTCAAAAAGATCATTGTGTCACAACATACACAGTACTTTCGTTATTCGCTGCGTTATTTCAGTTTATGCTGTAGCTCTATGGCCATCTGGGTTTGGAGAGCAAACTTCTAGGTCATTGCTTTTACACAGCCAACTAAATATGTTAGCACTTGAAGTGCTAAGTGTCTGGATACAGATACAGAAGAGATTCAATGCAGAATATACAGCATGCATGAAAGGTGTGTTATATATTAAAACTATTTAATTTAGTGTTACCAGGGGGAAAAAAAGAAAAAAAGGCATTTTTGCAAGCATAAGATGAAAGGTTAGAATTGTTTTACATTAAAGGTAGCCTGGTAGTCTGGTGCCAAAATGTCACAAGACAACAAGTTTTGCACTTGTAGTTTTACTTTGTGAGAAACAGCTTTGTAAAATTCATTGTTCAGTGAGACCTCACTATAGTGGATTATTTCTATGTGGAGAAAGAGACAGCAAACTCTGAATTCACTGCCATACACATTGAAAAGGCATAGCACAGCTTTTCTTACTTGTTCTTATTTTAATCCCTCTACTTACATTTATCTAGGTTCTCTATTTTTACTTTTATTGTTATGAGGCAACAACTGAGGAAACACTTTATACTGCAGTTATCGAGCTGTTCAAGGAGAGGCACATCTTCAATATAAAAGGAATGTCTAAATCTAAGAGATAGTTTGCCTGAGGCTTCCAAAATATTACCCAGGTGGCAGCACATAGAAAATACCAGCAACTCCTGGAGAGACATGTACATTGGAACAAAGTACAAGTGTGCATTATTCTCATCTCAAGTTTGCATGAAGATAAAGGAGAGAAGGATGCAGTAAAAGCAGTTGGGTGAATAAAGCAGTGTCTGTTGCTGCAGATAAGTTTTTTTGGAAAGGAGTGCAGAGTGCTGGGTGCAAGAAGCTGGGTTGCATGGGTGACATTTCTAGTGCAGGCGGCACCATGAGGAAAGTAGGGCATTTTGAGCATATGAAAGAGAGAGGTGTGCTGAACTTCATTAGGAATTCCAGTCACTTCTTCAGTACAAGACAAGATAGACAATGTATTTTGCTGTTAAGTCACTTCACTTGTTCCCTATACATTCCACACAAAGTTTAAGCATCTTTATTTTTTCTTTAAATAAAAGTGGGCATCCGTGCAAGACAGAGACATCTCTGAGACTGTATTTTAACAAGGTAGCTGCATGGTGGAATTATTTTAGATTGGCTTTGGGTTCTGATTTAAGGGAAGTCTTTTCACCTGCAGCATCTTCTTCTGTGCTAATGCTATTGGACTATTTGAACCAAAATTTATTAATGCATTTACTTTCAAAGGCAGTCAACCAGAAGTGGTGTTTATAGCTTTTCCTACTGTTGTGCATGGTATGTTTTCTACAAACAAGTGTCACAAACTTTTTGATTTATGTTTTTATTTTTAAAGAAGACTACTCCTCCAATCCAGAATATATTTATCAACTGCAAAAGTGGGGATGGACAGAGAGAAGTTCTTTGAATTGTCTTACCCATCTGCTGGAAGACAGGACCTCAAGGTCTCACTTTTTCCTTTGATTTTTGCACTGGTTTCAGCTGGGATAAGAGTTAATTTTCATCTTAGTAGCTGTTACAGTGCTGTATTTTGGATTTAGTATAAGATTAATGTTGATTACACATTGATGATTAAGTTGTTGCTGAGCAGTGCATACCCTAAGGACTTTCAGTGTCCCATGCTCTGCCAGCGAGGAGGTGCACAAGAGCTGAGAAAGAGTACAGCCAGGAGAGCTGGCCTGAGCTGGCTGAGGGGATGTTCCATGCCATGGACAGTCATGCTTAGCTAATAAACCGGGGGGAGTTGGCCAGTAGGTGCCAGCCACTGCTTGGGGACAGGCTGGGTGTTGGTCATCAAGTGGTGAGCAACTGTAATGGGCATCACTTGCTTCTCTTGGGTGTGAGAGCAACTTGAGGGCAATTTCCTATTGCTTGTTACTTTGGAAAAGAGACTGACCCACACCTGCCTACATCTTCTTTCAGGGACTTAGAGAGAACAATAAAGTCCCTCCTCAGGCTCCTTTTCTCCAGGTTAAACAACCCCAGCTCCCTCAGCCACTCCTCACCAGCTTTGTGCTCCAGACCCTTCCCCAGCTCCATTGCCCTTCTCTGCACACGCTCCAGCCCCTCAATGCCTTTGTTGCAGTGAGGGGGCCAGAATTGAATTGAGCACAGATTCCAGGTGTGGGCTCACCAGAGTTTGAAGGGACAATCACTGCCCTGGTCCTCTGCCCATACAGATATATATATATATATGTGTGTGTGTGTGTATGTGTGTGTGTGTGCCTGTATGTGTGTACCTTACCATATATATTTTGTTGTCAAAACAAAAATTGGAAAGCGCCTGAGAAAAAACGATTTTTTTTTTTTTTTGGCACACCGGCTTCTATGTGCAAAAATCCCTCCATATTGTCATTACCTTATATTATAAATACAATTTTCTATTCCATTAATATTTCTGAGTGTTCTATAGAAAGTGCAGTTATAAAAGAACATTGCTAAGTGTAATTAATAACTGAAGATAAGTGTAACTCGAATATTTTCCTTTATTAAAACTCAGAACTGCCATCCTAAGAGTGGCTTTTGAGTTAGCAGAACCAATCCCTTCTGTTTTATTTGACCACATTTTGAGCTGAAAATAAACAAGGTGATGTTGTTAAGATCCTAAAAGAAGCAGCAGTGTTCTAGCATCCTACCATTTCCCTTGTGGTTTATGGTTTGCAACCCACACAGAGGTTTAGATCAGCACAATTATAAAAGTCAAGTAGTCCCCCACTCCAGAATGAGAGGTGGCAATTACCCCTGCATTTCAGAATGTGTACAATTATGATAGTCTACTGTTATAATTATGACATGTGTTCCTGAGCACAATGTTACTTTCTCCAAAGAGCCCTTACACCATGGGATCATGTTTAAAAGCCCCAGAGACTGCTTCTGATCTCAATGCTTCTGCACACATTAATTAATGCCTTAGTAGGCAGAGAACTGTATGAAATCTTTATTTTGAGGTGACACTCTGCAATTGTGCTTTATTTTGTTTGGTTGGGTTTTTCTGCAACACAGTTCCAAACTTGGAGGAGAATCCATCTTTCATGAAACATGAGGTTGTTAAATCCTGTTGTTATGTTGTTGTTGTTTTCCTGGCATCAGTCATTTCTCTGCAGAAGCTAAAGATAAGGTGTAGTTTGTATCTTGTCTCACAAATGACTGTGGAGCTGTTTTGAATCCTCACCCATTGCATAATGCAGTAAAAACCTTATGCAAAAATGTGGAAAAAAAAAAGCAGGCACTTGAAATTTCCAACATAAAACTAACGTGTCAAAGAAAATGGGCTTTTTTTTTCGTAGTAAAGTAGTTAATTCTTTCGGTAGCAATAATTATGTCACATTTGTTCAGTAGCACGTATTAAGCAAGCCTGTGTAACCTTTGTGCCCCTTCACATGTTTCACTGCTTGTATTTGCTGAGTGCTCGGAGCAGGGGCATAAAATACTAAGTATGTTGAGCTCAAATGGTAAATATTCAAACTGAAGTATGGTGCATCATTAATTAAAATAATGACATTTGCATTTTAAATGGCTGCATTTGTGTGTTGGTGCTGTCTGGCCATTAGGAGGACGTTTTCTGCCTCAGCACAGCCCTTTGCTGCGCAGTGGAGGAGGCTGGGAGCGTCCCCTGGGCTGCATCTTGCCCTGTATTGGTGAGGTACTTGTTCCTGGCTGAGGCTGTCTTTGAACAAAGATACACGGAGTGCAAGCAAGAATAAATTTGTGCGAGTAATGTACTTTATACACAGTGCCACTTTAATGTTCAGCGTGATCCCAATCTATTTATAATCCATGGAACTGATATAGTGATATTCAATACTGTATGGATTCAGCCAGCTTCTTGTAAGATGAGTAATAAATTTATGTGATGTTCTTTAACATCCCTCTTCACAAATGCCTAAGAGCCAGTATCTTATCTATGCCTTACGTAGAAGCACAATCACAAAAGGACAGCTGTTTCTGGAATAATTAATCTGTTTATACGCTGTGCTCACTGCCAGTTTCGTCTTACTGTCTCCTAAAGCAATCCAGTGATATTTTTATGGCAGCAGACCTTTTGAAATAGTGATTCTTGCATAAATTTAGTAGAAAACCAAATAAGTTCATCCATCCCAAATCTACCAAAACTTGTGATGTGCCTCTTGCTCAGACACTGGGAAGATGACAAAATGTGCAGTTTTCACATAGTGGCTAGAAATCAGCAGTTCAGTTCTCTGACTAGCATTTCATTAATTTAATAAATTAGCTTCTATTACATTTTTCCTATACTTAATCTATCATTTCATGGTAAGTAATATGTAATTTTACAAATATTATTTATGAACTTTGTTATTGAATTCTAGTTAGCCTCCCAGGGCAATTTGATGCAGGAATAAAATATAACATGAACTAATAAAAGTAATCTAGAAAAAGAAAACCGCAAATGTACCATAGGAAAGCACATAACTTCTTTAAAGTGTGTGCAGATTTAATGTACTGTCCTGGTTAAAAAAAGGTTTCCAATTTAGTGTATAGTTACAGTTTAGTTACAGTTGAGTGTGTTTGAATGACTACCAACCGTTGGACTGAAACTTACTTTAGGGAAATAACTAAAAAGTACAGCTGCAAAGCAAGATTAGAATTGATTATTTAAATTAATGTTTCCTGCTTGCTGATTTAAATCATGATTAAAACGGGTGATTTAAGTCGCTTTTATTTATATCATATTGTGCAGTTTGGAGACTTGCAATCCAAGTCCAGAGATGTCATTTCCTATTCCAGAATCACGGAACTGCCTCTAGTAAACCACAATTAAATTTGGGAGTCCTCTTGTCTTCACTAGTTCAAGAATTTTTTTTTTCTACCTCTGCTTAAACAAAGTACATTGGTATCACAAGTTGCCTGATTATTGTTTCCTTTGGCCTCTTTATGCCACCTACATATTGATTTCTTTTTTTGTCTGAAATGTCTTTTTTACTTATCCCTCCCCACTGCAATGACACCTTCCTTGACAACTCTCTCCAGCACTTGGAGGAGGACGATATGGATAGATGGAAATACTCGAGCTGCTGTGCCTAATGAATTGTTGTCATTAGCAGACCCTGGTGGTGGACATCAGATGCTCTTGACTGATGGCAACGCAAAAATCACCACGAGGGTAGTTTAAGGTTTGCATGATTTCCTGCGCATTTGTGGCAGGGTAGGAGCATGCACACAGTGACTCAGTGATAAATCTGTAAAGTGCAGTAATTTTAATTGCACTGACCTTGCCCATGTCTGTCTGTCTGTGTGTCTGGAGGTTAAGCATGGCTTAGTATGGTATGGTCTGACTTCATATGATAAGACTTTTGTGTTAAATTTCAGTTTCATTTAAGGGAATAGTCTTGTGCAGCTGGAGAGTACTTGTAGTCACGGCAAACAGAAGGCATGAAAGCTTTCACTGTAACCTGGAGGTTAATCTCCATCAAACCATTACTGAAAATACAAGAGATCATAATGAAATCTTCAGGTTTTTTGAATATCACTTGCCTAAAGGCTGAAAGAATAAATATGAGAAGCTCTCTAACTGATTTTAAAGAAGGGAAAAATGTGCAGATTTTGTTCACTCAGACATCGAAGGTTATTTTTTCCTTTTTGAAACATTCATAATTCTTCTGATAAGTAAATTCGGTGATGTGTAATGCAAAGGGGAATGTAAAATGCACTGTCCTCTTCTCTCTGTACTTCTGTTTCAAAGTGGCACTCCTGGGCCAGGATGTTCAGAATGTTGTCCTCTCATCACATATTATAATTATGTGGGGCAGTTTCACAGAATGGCTGCAGTTTGATCCTAGAAGTCTTTTAGTGGGATCGAGCCCTGCTGAGTACTAAATGGAGTCTCCTCAAGGAAAGGGGATTTTATACAGGAAAAAGAAAGCAAATCCAAAGACTTGGAGCTCAAAGAACAAATACTGTATTGTCAGTGTCCCTAAATTTACCAAGTGACTGACCTATGCTTTAAAGGATTTTTACATTAGGGTCAGAAGGGATTGTGTTGTTCTCCTTCAGCTAAAGAACTTGTATATCCTCTCATACATCCTTAATGTACTAGATATTCCCCGAGCCATGTTCAGAAATTCTGGTAATGTGAAGCAGAACCATTTTAAAAAAAAAAGGTATTTGTTGTTACTGTCACTATTACACTTGGTAAGATAAAAATTATAAGTGATACCAGGTTTTATGCTTTAGAACAGAAAATAATTCCATTCTTCTGATACAAAGTTAAAAACACTATTTTCCTCCATGGAGACAAGTCTTCCATCTACAGGTGCCTTCCATCTCCATGGGAAGCATGCAGCACTGGGCATTGTCGGGAGTATAATACCAGATTACTCTGAGTCAACCCCTCATTTCTTTCAAATAACACTGTTATTGTCTTAAAAATGATATGAGGGAGATAATATCCAGCAAAGCAGGTAAACTGAGAGAAAAAATAATGAAGGATTTCATTATAGGGGTTACTTAAATTAAAAATGCACATACTTTGGAATGCAAGGCTTGTTTATTATAAAAGATATACACCCTCGTGGCTTTTGGCTGTGGATATTTAGCAGTCCTTGGGGCTCACTCCCAACAGAGATCACAAAAGCATTAGTTTGTGAAATAGGAACCCATTGCATAGAAGAGAGGGTTTGGGTTTTTTTTAATCCTGCTTTACTGTTGGAAGTTCTAGCTTTACATCATGGACTTTTCTGTGCAACCTCAGTTGCTTTCATAATAGATCTATCAGAGTAGCTGCCATTTTTCTGTGGCAGTGGCTGATGCTCAACCTTCAAGAACAGTGGGCAGGCATGTTCGTGTTCACCCTGCTCTTTCATCAAGGATTGTCTTTTTATTTATGCCTAATCTCAGCGTGTTTCCATTTTGATTATAGTCTGCATTTCAAGCAAGAGAACGAAAGCTGCAGAAACCCAAGAGCCAGATGGAGTTTTGTTTGCCTGTTAGTGGAGGAGCTTGGATGTCTATATGTTTATTTAATGGTACCAGTGGCAGAAACTGAACTGTGCTGGTCTTAAAACATCAAGTTGCTTCTGCCCATTACTTATCTGTAGCATGTGCTAGGAGCTCTTAAAATGTGAAGAGTAGAAATGAATGCTCCTGTGAGTAGAGATTCTGATTTGTATATTATTTTTTAAGTGCTACAGAACACTTCAAGATGAAAGATGATACATGAATAGCCAGATGAGATTGATTGTTAACCTCAAGCATCAAACCCAAAGTACCTTGATTTCCTGGAACCACAGATGTAAATCTTGGCAGAATCACCTCAGTGTTTATCCTTGCCTGTTATGTGAATGAAAGACTACTCATTTTATTGTGTTTTCTTCTCTTGGAATGAGATCTTAATGACTGAGACCCCATCTGATATATGTCGCCATTACACTCCATTACCACTTTCTGACACAGTAGAAATTTGCAAAATCACTTTAGACAGGATTTTGTCTTGCACGATGTGCTGCTTTACTAATTGCCTACAGCCTTCGGTGCTGTGGTAGCTATCCATCAGGGAATGCCTCTTTGGCAGTACACTCCCCACTGAGTGACACCGAGGTTCTCATCATCATAACAGGCTCCCTTCTTCCTGAAGGACACGCTTGAAGGTGTCAGGTCTGCATGTTGTGTGAAGCTTTCTGGATTCCTCTGCCATAAATGGATTTGTCATTTTGACTTACTGCTATTGTTACATTATTGATAGACTTCCTAAAGGAAGCTCAAGAAAATGTCCCTAGGGAATCAAAGGTTTTACCTGTTTAGGAGAACTTACTTTTTAGAGTGTCTAGGAAGTTGTCAGCCTTGCCACACTTCACTTCAGTGTGATGTGTTAGAGGCAATTTTTGGTGAAATGAAATATATAAAAGGACCCCAGCATGCTGTTCTTAGATGACCACGTAGTTATATCTCTCACAGACTCCACCAAAGTTCCTTGGTGAATGTTGTATTCCCAAGTCATTGTCTCTGAGACCTTGAAAGTTTCAGTGTGGGGGTTTTTTCCTTTTTTTAAGTACAGAAAATAACCACATTTGCATGTCTATGACTTACCCCTTTTAGCCTTGCTATTTCAGACTGTCAGTATATGATTTTGAAGCTGCTACATTTTTCCTAGGGCTGGTTCAGGTCATCTTCAACAAGATTAATTTTCTAATAGTTTGCTTCAAAGGGCAGAGATAGCCATCAGTGTGTCTTCTCATTTGATACTTTCAGAAAAAGGACAGACTCATTTCCACCATTTGCTCAAAGTGGTCTCCAGCAGTAAAGCTCCTGTTAGAATATTATTTATGGAACACAGAAGTATTGCAAAGTCCAACCTGATTAACTAAAGTGGCTCTTCTCTGTAATCCATTACTCTAAGCTGATGCTTGATAGATGGATGGTTATTGCCCTGTTTGTATTTAAAGCAGTTATTCCTCCAGTTATAAATTTGCTGTCAGGGTTATTTCCAGCTTCTAAAAAGCTAGCATAACCTTTTCAGAAGACTGAGTGTTTTGAAATGTAAAAATACAAAATGTGTTCTATGTTCATGAAAAGAATAAGAAAAAAGCAATTAATATGAAAATGAACAGTTCTGCTTTTATTTAAAAGGCATGTAGATGTTATACTTGGGGACACGGTTTAGTGGTGGACTTGGCGGTGCTAGGTTAATGGTTGAACTCAGGGATCTTAGAGGTCCTAAGTGATTCTGCATTTCTAAATACAGCCAAAATCTTTCCTAATCACTGATGGTAGAGGGGCAGTTGTCTGGCACTGGCTGTCCTTACTGTAGTTCTAGTAGCAGCACAGTAGTGAAAATAGAATAGTATTATTGGTGTTGCTTTTGCCCTCTCAGAGGGATGTTTGCTCTAAGGAGTAGTGTGACTCAGATGTGTCCTTGAAATTCATTTTGTTTGCACCCCACTTCTGAACTGGATCTTGTTTCTCAGATCTTCCTGCAAGGATGATAATTGCTTTTTTTTTGTCGTAGTCATTTGACTTCCCTCTGAAGAGAAAATACTGTTACCCATTCAGCCCAGTGAAGACACAATTTTAGGGCCTGGTAGCAATATTTAGAAAAATGCATATAGTACACAACGAAAGAACAGAATGCTTGGTATCACTCCCCCGTATTGCATGAATTTTCTATGCCATCTCTGCAAGCTAGGGACACGTTTATAAAACACAGTCTCTTTTGTGCAGTAGAAAAAATAGATGTCTTAGAAATTTTCTTCTCCTCTCCTCCTGAGACCACCTCAGAGTGTTAGATATGTTATCCTCCCAAAACCATGTGTCTGAGTCTGTGAAGCTGCCAAATTCATATTTTTTGCTGCCTAATGCTTTAGTCTCCTTACTTTTTATTTTGTGAGACTCCTCACAGTCCCAAGTATCCCTGCACAGCTTTCTCCAGTGCAGCAAAGTTGACTGTGTTCTTTTCCAGCACAGCTCTTACACTGTCTTCATCGGGGCTCCTTGCAAACCACAGCACCTGCATGAACTGCATAAAGCCTTGTGAAGCCTCTACCTCCTGTCCAAGAAAACCAAACTTACACTACCTCCTGTCCAAGAAAACCAAACTTACACTTCTGCTGTGGTTAACAGAGTATTCGTTGTCTTTCTGTCAGTCACTACATTTAGAAACAGTAACCAGAGAAGTGTTCTTCCAGCCCTGGTGGGCCATCGCAGGAGCTTTGGCATCTGCACTTACTAAAAGGTCCTTCAGGTCTCATATTTCTAAAGTAGTGATGATTTCAGTTTTAAAAGTGTTAATTTTAATTTGAAAGTCTAGTTACCTCATTGATAGTAGAGCCTTACACTAGAGGACTCTTTAAGAAAACTGTAACGCTACTTAAAGATTAATTCACCTTTTGGCCTCAAATGTGCAAGACTACCAAACTGAAATGGATATGGGGTTTGTATTAGCATTTCTAAAAGTAAAGCCATTTACCTAAATGCCTAGATAAGGCTTAAAATGTCTGGATTTTATCCAGGCAACCCAATTAAAAGAGGCTAATCTAGGCATCCTTGTGGAAGCAGACATTCACAGAAGACATGTGTACCTAGATGTCTGCTCAGCTTCTAAAGAACTTGTAAAGCCTTGGAATTACAGACTGATTTTTGCCTTTCTGGAAGACTGGTGGTTAATTGCACCATTCTGTTGTCTTTCTAAAATTGAAATACATATATTTCAGTTTGCCGTGATAGATCTGATAATAAAATTGTAATTGCAAAAAGCAATTTGTTGGAGCAGCAATTAGCAGTGGAACAACTGCTTCGTTAACATACAGATGCAGGGTAATGGCTTCTGAATCAAATGGGACTTGGTGAACTCTCTGGTGAAGAGGTTCCTCCTGACACTATTACACATCTTCCTTTTTCGGAGCATTGTTTTCTGTCGCTTATGAGCTTGACTTGCTTTAACACAGCATTATTCAAATGTCTCTGATACCCTTCTCAGGCTTTTTCTGTTTAAAGTCAGAAGCAATTACATAGCTCATATTCAGCTGATTTACTGTGTCAAACTCAGTCACCTGCTCTGATGTCTGAATTCAAGAGAGTGATTAAAAATTCAAGTAGTCTGTTGAGTGAGGCTGCTGATACACGGGTTTATGCTGAGGGCTGTATTCAAACCAGAGCTCTGAAAGCTTCCCTCAGGTGCTGCACCCACTGATGGTCCTGGACTGTGCAGGTAACTGTTGTCTGGCACTCCTGAACTGTAGCAGGTTTCGGTCACCAGTTTCCAAATCTGATGCCATTGCAGGTACCACCATTGTAGGTACCACCATCATTTCTGTTGAAACTCCTTCACTAGCCAAAGACCTACATGATTGTCACAAGGTCTTTGACATTTCTCCTTTTCGTATGAAAAACTCCTCTTGGGCAGAGGTTTGGGGTTGGAGGTTTATTTATTTTTAGGAAAAATGATGGGGAAATCAGTAGTCCCACTGGTAGACCCTTCTGTCAGTTGGTGGACACCAGACTACAAGGTTCAGTTTTCAACACTGCTGAGTAGCCTGTAAATGGCCATTGGAAGAGCTGAAGCCTCAGCTTTCCAGCACTGCTGAAATTAGCCCACCTTCTAGAGACCTGCTCTGGAAAGGCTGGGTCAGTCTTACCACATGTAAGAAAGTTTCCTGTGTAGCAGTTATTTGATATTACTTGATTGTATAAACAGCTGCATGATTTTTGAGTTTCTCCTTTCCAGCTGATATATCATTTAGTCCTCTGGTTTTTTCCACTCTTGAAATCTCTTCCCCAGATGCGTGGGGACACTGAAATCACTGGTTCCTTGGTGAGATTAGGGTAACAGTACATGCTTGTATTGTATGAAGGCAGTAATATCAGTAGAGATTCATACTGAAATACATTGAAATCAGAAGATGATCATTTGGCAGCCAGTTTACCACAGTGTCATCATTATTGTAAGGTGTTGTCATGTAACAGTGACCAGCAGACAGCCTTCTGAACAGGGCAGAGTATTAATTTGAAAACTGGTGATACCTCCTCAGGAGAGTTTTCTCTCTTGCAGTCCATTACTATGCTCAGCTAAAGGGATAGTGAGTAGAAATCTCAGGAAAGCCGAAAATCCACATTTTCAAAGGTGTTACTTTGGTGCTTAACGGTGCAGTTTTATGCACTTGATGCCAACTCATGCACTGAAGTCAACACACCTAGTTCTGCTACTCCTGGATCTAGCTGGGAGCTGCTAAATACACAAAACACTGCCACAGGCATGTAGCATCACTGTAACCCATCACAGTGTTAGTGGTACGCTTCTGGGTGCTGTCACATCTCACCCCTGCTCTCAGAGCACCCATTCAGTCCAGTCCAGCTCAGGAGACTGTGACAGTACAGGTCACAAAAGGGTAACACCAACAACAGTGGACAAGATGGATGTAGAGGATGTATCACCTCAAATGTGTATGGCGTGGGACTGCATCTTGATTTACATGACATTATTTCTTGGGCAATAACAGAGCATGTTAAGGAGATGATGACATTATTGATTTCTATAAATAGAGGTTTAATTTCATGTTTGTAACAGTGTCAGGACTGGAAATTTCAGTACTTGTTCCTCAATCAGCACCATTTTGCAATTAGCAGTAAGGGCTAAGAGGAGTTCAGTCTCCCACCTTTTATTAGATTTGAAATCTGATCAGTCTTCCTTTTCTAGCAGTGTGTGCAGCGGGGCCATACTCGCACTTGTGATTCCACCATAATAACATCCATGAGGCAGACTGCTCACTGCAATTCCTTTGGATGTGACATGCCAGCTTAATAAAAGGTAGCAATTTCAGGCACACGGTGATAATAGCTTTTGCTTGTGGGCTCTGAGGAGGCATTAAGTGGTGAGGTTTTTGGTCTTTTCTTACAGCAAGAAACAAGTGGGTTTTAAAAGTAACTCCAATATCAAATATTGGTGAAGTGCAAAGGCAGCTTTCAGCAGACTGCAGAATGCGGGCTGCTGATAGCTACAGCTTTTCAATACCACAAAGATATTTTGAATGCAATGTCATAGGTAGATCTCAAGGGCGGGAGTGAGCTCCTTGACACACACTTCCCTGGTAAGAGTAGGAAAGCAACTGTGATAGGAAATGGGTTGTCAGAAGAGCAGTGTCAGAGTGTTGGGGCTTGGTTTGGAGCTGGGTGGGGCTGTGGGTTTGGGCAGCTCACCAGAGCATGCGAGAGACAATGCTGCAAACCTACACTGCGTTGGCAGGACTATGGAGAAGACACCAGGGCCATCTCCAGTGTCACAAAGCCAGAAGTATTGTTTTATTTCTTCCCCAGAGCTATCAAACAGAGGTTTCTTTGCTCTAAAATCATCGGTGGTGACAACCTCCCTGCGCTGCTCGTTAGCATGCTAACCAGCAGTCACCCTCCATACCTCCACAGCAGCCAAAAGACCTTGTCACCACTTCCACCCTGGGATAAATTACACAGGTTGTCCTGCAGATAAAATATATGCCTTCTGGCTTACTGTCATTGCCAGTGCTCAGTGCAGGGGTTCCCTGACAACAGGTTTGAAAAGGTTCAAGAATATGAATTGGGGGTGAGGGATGAGCAGTGTCACATGAAAGACTTTTGGTGATTTGCATCCTACCCTTAATTCCCAGCTTTCTTTACTGATAAACCCAACAGAAAGTGTCTTCTGGAGCCCCAGTAGCTGTTGCTGTATAATGTCTGCAGGCTTTCCTCTTGCTACACCTCTTAACACCATTCATCCGTGGTGAAAGCTGACATTAATTCATGTGGTAACAATCTTCAGCACCTCTCCAAGCCTGGGCTCACCACCAAAACTGACACCACAGGCTGCTGAAGTCAGCACAGTAGAAATTTGCCTCCATTGCCCTGTCAGTGTGAGCCCTCGGAAAGGCTCAACCGGCAGCACTGGGAGCCAGTCTGTTCCTGTGGAATCTAGCAGCCAAGTGCCCTGGGACACTGCTGTCTCCCTGGTGTTCTTTGAAGTCACCAGTGATGCCGTGAGTCCCTGCGGAGAGCACCATGCTGCCTTGCACTCCCGCAGTAGCACCGGAGCTCTGCTGTAGGGCGTCCCACGTCCGGCTGTGCACGGACACCTCCTGTTCCCACTCTTGCAGGGCCCCTGGAGCTGTTACAGCAGTTGCAAGGGGAGAACAGATATTAGCAAGAACCTGTGAGCGTTCACTGCCTGGCCACACACAGACAGCACAAAGAAGCACCATCTGACCAGGCGGTGCCTGTGGAGAAGTGTGAAATTCCTCTTCGTCAGGAGCCCAATCTGTTCCTGAGACAATTATCAGCTTTTCATACTCCCCTTGGTCTTGGCTCCTCACAAGCGGATGGGCAGATCCCAAAGCACACACATGCCTGCTAGCTTGATCCCTGGGAGCTGACCTTCCATCTCAGTGAGGGAAGTTTGCTCCAGCTCTGCTTGGGCAAAGGAGATCAGGAATCCTCCAACACAGCAGGTGACCTCTACTAGAAGGGAGGTGAATTTTAAAAAGGCTGGGCTTTCAGTCTAAACTGTGGCTAATAGATAAAACATCTGAATAGATAGATAATAGATAAAGCATACTTTAGACTGTCAGGGTAGATTCATTCTGCTCTATGGCATGGGAAAGCCATTTGACTTTTCACTTGTTGTGAATTGGGCAGCGTGTGGCATCTCTGTGTTCCTCTCGTTATGTTGCATATCTGCCAAAGGCATTTCTCACTCCTCCTTTGGTGGCAACTGGTACATTAGCTAAATTCGCTTCTTCCAGCAGATGGTGATGCTGCTGCCCCGTCTGTAAGTGTGCTCTGCCTCAACAGCTCCTATCACTCCTGCTCTTCTCTTTTACTTGATATTCAGGCTGGGGGCTTCCAAGGGATTTTCTTACATCAATTTTTATGTGACACCTTTTCATTGGACTTGTGATCAAAAGAAAATGTCAGGCTCATTTTCTCAGCAAGTGTCATGGTAATGAGAGAGATCTAGGCTAAACTTCAGGGGAAACGTTTTAACCATAAGGACAGCTAAGCTGTCCATTTCAGTGATGAAACGTGAAGTGCCATGAAATATCCTCAGGAGTAGTAGAGTAGTAAGAGAATATTTGGAGTAGTAAGAGTAGTAAAGAGAATATCTGTTGGGAAAGGATTAGATATTGCTGCTCTGTCTTTGGGGCCCTGAGATGGACAAAACTTCTTAAAGTCCTTCTGGTCCTGTCTTCATATTCTCTTATTAAATTTGTTAATTAATGGGTTGTTCTGAACGTACTGTTCGCCCTGGATGTGGGTGTCTGAGCAATGAAATGTGTCATATAAAGGAGGTCATTGTGAGGTGTGTTTTAAGAGGCAATGATGAACTATGCAAATATGAGATCAGGGAGGGCTGTCTATTTATCTGTCTGTCTATCTATCTATCCATCTGTCTATCCACCTATCTATCTATCCTTCTGTCTTTCTATCTGTCTATCTATCTATCCCTCTCTTCAGGCTCAGTAGACTAAGACAGTGTGCAAATCAACCCCCAGACTGATACAGATGCAAGACTTTTTGCTCTGCCTGGTGTTTGGGAAGAGGATTTCAGTAAGGATTTTTTAGGATGACTGAGACAATACGTGACCTAAGCTGTGTCATAAGCGGTGTGTTTTCACAACTACTGCTTTGATGAAGTACCTGAATCTGTGACTTTTCAGAGACAAGAGTTACTGGAATGGGGAGTTTTTAAAGGTGATATCAATTGCTCTTGAGAAAGACCCTAGAGATTTCCAAAGAGAAATGGCCATTTTCATTAGTAAAGGAGCTCCTGGGAAGACTTAAAAGAGAGAGAATCCAGTCTTGCCAACATCTCTAAAACCTGCTGAAAGAAAACAGCCTTGCTACTGACTTGCTTGCTTCCAGACACTGGAATCTCTTGTATTTCTACCAGGCCCAGCAAATAGGACATTTTTAATTTTTTCAGTGATAAGAAGTGGCTCCAGACATTCTGAAATGCAGCATATAAATTAATAACTCCTACACAGTTAGCAAGCCTTTCATTGTTAAATCGTAAAACTAGAGATCAGTAAATAACTGATTCAGTAAATAACTAAATATTCCCAAGCATGGAACATTTGCAGGCAACTGAGTATCAGCAGTCATGCAACTGATCCTGTATAAGTATTAAATTCGCTGTTTCTGTTCTTGATAGAAGTGAACACTCAAGTGCATTATTAAATTTGCCTTTATTCCTGGGAAACCCTCTCTGATTTTATAATCAGTGATGTTTCTGTGCTTGTGCTGAAGTGCCCATGGCTAGAATTTACAAAAAATATTGAAGATTGACAGTGGCAGCTTTGTTCAGATATGTTAATTTTGAATATTATTTATTGTTACTTTATTTTTGTTTGCTGTTTTTGCATAAATATATAGTTGAATTATATAAATAAAACTATATCTCTGTAGTATGTCCTTTTCCTCCCCAGTACTTATGGTTAGATCTGGAAAATTGCTGATGTAAGTAAGATAACTTTTCACAATCCCTTAAATGAAATCTCCTCATCATCCTTCTGTAAGGATATGTGTTCTGCAGCACAGATAGTTTACTGAAATGCCGAATTACATTTACATGAGGGTTTTTTTACTCAAAAAGTAGGGTAGTTTCAGCCTTACTATAAAACTAAAGTGAGGTGGCCAGTCCCAGATGACAGGTTTCTTGTCCTCAGTGGCTGTTTTGCATTACTGAAGGTAACACAAGCCATATGAGAGGCTTGGGTGAGAGTAAAGCCCTTGGACCTGGTCTCAAGAAATCTCTACTGGCATCCCAACTGCACCAGGATGTTCATAGCTTGGGGGCCTCACATCACATAATGTTTTGCTGCAGTCTTGGCCCCGTTTGTAGAGATCCTGGGTCAGTTTGGTTGCCTTGTGTAGACACTGTGGTTGGAAGTTGTTATGGGCTGCCTGGTGTTAGATTTGAGTTCGGCTGCTTGGGCAGTCTTCCACCTGGTTGTCTGGTCTGCAAGCCTCAGTTTCCTTCCAGGTCCTGCTGGGAGCACAAACTTTAATCCCTGACACTTTCCAGATGTTGACTCTGTTTTCATCTGCCCTTGGTCTTAGTTTGGATATAAAATTAATTTGGGCTCAAGAGAAGGCTTGATGCCCCGTTTTGATACAGCTCTCAAGCAGTTATAGGTGACAAGTTTGTTACAACAGCATTCACAGCTCTGAGTTTTAACTACAATGGAATGAGGCATGTGACAAGGTAAATCAGGTCAGTGGTTTGAAGGCACTGACAGATTACATAGTATTCAAGTCATTATATCCAGGCTGTCTGTCCAGGACAATAGCAGCAAAAATTATCAAATCTGCATTTCATGTGGTCATGCCTTGTGGTAAGGTTGTGCTCTTAGCAGGTGTTTGTAGACTTGAAGTATCAGCAGTTGGATTCATTTTGCTTTATCACATTAAAGTTTTGGTTTATATTTTCTTGATCTACGTGAACATTCTTATTACTCCTGGGAATTTTATTTAATAGGAAACTGCAATTGTAACTGCCACTGAACACAAATGATGAGACCTCTTAATTTTTAGAATTCACTGACATTTCCTAAAAATTGCTCCTAGTTGGAAACAGAGTTTCCAAATATCCAAATTTTGTATCCAACAGCTTCCCAGGCATCTGTTTTCAAAACAGCTATGTTGCTGAGCCTGTGGCAGAATTAATGTCACCTAGTTTTTGAGAAGTAGTAATAGTGGTATTTACATTTGGGCTTGTTCCCCAGGATTCCCTAAATGTGTACTGAAAACAAACAAGACCCAGCTGAGTCATCTGTGGGATACTATTCCTCATTGACCGCAAACTTACGTTCTGGTGTTAGATCAAGCTGTAGACACCTTGTAGACAAGATCTGCACTGTACACACCTGCTTTTGGTTTGAGGGCTCCTGCCCTCTGTCTCTCGTGAACCATCAGATGCAAACCTTGTCCTTGCAGTCCAGCATCTCATTTGGGCTTCCTTTCTAGCTCTCTTCTTCTGAAACATCTTGACTGTTCAGCTTCACCTTGGATATTCTCTAAGGGACAGCTTTCTTCTTTCTGTTTATCCTGAGCCCTTTCTTTCTGCCTGTCATTTGCAGCTTCCTCTCCCAGTGTCATATTTGTTGCTTAATTTGGAGCTATAACAGTGAAAGGAACTCATATTGTATTTGGATATATGTGAGATAAGGCTACTCTGAACAAATACTCTTTGTAGGCCTTGTCAGCACCAAATGCTCTGCTCCTTTTTGCTCAGATGTCTGTGATTCTTTGTTCCCCGTGCAGTACTTGGGATTGCACAGTCACAAGCACACAGTTTATGAAGGCACGTGAGGATGAAACCACAGGAGGGTATTGTCGAAGTCACAATAAGCAGTTTCTTAATGCTAACCTTGTTGGTTAGGAAAATAGGAGAATGACTGTTCCCTTTGAAAATGTAGTTCATCAGCAGAATTCTTCACTGTGCTTTTCACAGTTTGCTCGGAGTTGTCAGTGGCTTTTTATAAGTGAACTGTGAATAGTCCTATAGTATTAAATATTTAATCACAGCTAGGTACAGTATATTCATCCATCTGTAGAGTGAGCTTGTCAAAAGGCTCCTTGCTTTTGTGTTCTAGTCAAGTCACATATTTTTTAATACAAATCTGTTGTGTCTGTTATGTGGACTTAAATTGCTGCTTTGCTTGCAAAAACAGAAAAAGAAGAAACTAGAGCTGTTAGGGCTTTAAGTGATTTTGAAATACCTTCAGCAAGGATGTAGGATGAGAAGTTATATATCATAATAAATGTTTTGTGTAAAACTTAAGAATGTGAAAGCATGTGTATGGTGTGTAAAGGCATGTTCACTGATCATGGTAAGCTTTATTCCACCTTTGGTACTTTATTCCTTGTGAAAAAGGTGGCTTTATTGCCCATTAGAAGCACCCTTAGCGATCTCATGTCATTAAGGCATTTAGAAGTTTTTGCTGTTCATTTTTTCAAGCACTGAACAATCAGAATTAAAATGCGAGATAATGAGCCTGTGCTGCTTGTGGCCTTAAGGTATGGAACTTGATAGGAAACCAGCTAATGAAAATACCCGCAGTTGTACTAGGTAGGAAAAGGAGAAAAATACCCAAGAATTATAAACCCTCATGCTTCAGAGCCAGCCCTTAATTGGGAGGGAGGTGTGAAGAAACTTCCACAGTGCACAGGGTAAATATTTTGATGTCTTCTTGTAACTTCTTCGGGAACACCTGGTACTCATCCCTGTTACAGTGAAGGTGGTGGAGTTAAGAATTGCTCAGGGCACTAGTCAGATATCATAAATTTAATGATGAAGATGCCGATTGCACATTATTTGGCAGCTATATGGAGCATTAGATTTATATGTGGATATGAGTTTTCTTAATTAGTCAGTGGAGGAATGATTCCCCTTCCTTGGGGAAAAAATGTGTGAAAAATAGATGGTATAGGACTGGAAGCAGAAAATCAGATACATGCTTGAAACGACAGATGTAACAGTGATCAGGATTTAAATAAAATAGGAAGCAGGACGCACAAAGGAAGAAGCTGTAATGAAACCAGCTGTACCATATACTGTTAAATGACCCCAGTGGTTTAGGATTTCAGCTCACCCTTATGTCTGCATAGATCATGACTTTGGTATTGCTCCATAATTGTCTACGGTACCTGCCACGTCATGAGCTTGGCTGGAACGCATTTTAAAAGATTTTTTACCTTGAAGCATTTCGAAGCAATTTGTCACCCCTGGAAGCTTTCTATCTGACACTTGACATGGTTATCTTCATAAAAGCAGAGCTAGTGTTTAGCTCAGCCAGTCCTGTGTTGCTCATTCCTATTGCTGCTTCTAGAGCAGGAGCAAGCTGATGGTTTTCTTCACTTTAGATTAACCTGTAGCGAGTTGATAACAGCACTGTGGGTACCAGCTGGTGATTAAAGCATTGGTTAAATGGTCGCAC
Source organism: Gymnorhina tibicen (assembly GCA_013399875.1). Taxonomy (NCBI): domain Eukaryota; kingdom Metazoa; phylum Chordata; class Aves; order Passeriformes; family Artamidae; genus Gymnorhina; species Gymnorhina tibicen. The sequence continues at coordinate 1,068,976 of VXAZ01006775.1, read as the reverse complement.
TTTACCAGCCTGAATAAATCCTTCAGCAGAGTATCTCTATAATAGTTTTAGTAATCACTTACCAAGGCAAGAGGTGGACAAGAACAAGCCTGCAGAGGATTGTATTGTTGTTACGCTGCCCTCTGAACAACATGAAACAGCAGGGGAAATGAAAGACTTGATTTTACCTTGTGATAGATGATTGTGGCTAGACCTGGGGGCTGACCATCCGGTCCTCTGCTGCACAGCCTAATAATGAATTGAGAAGGCACTCATTGACCTCATCTCAAATGAAATTTGTCCCATAATCACAAAGACTTCTTTTTACCTTAATCTATTTTTTTAAAGGAAATCTTGTAACCTTTTGACTTCAGGAGGAAAAGGAAAATAGTCTATTAATTGGGAAAGTTTTCCCTTAACTGTTCTTTGCTGGCAACCCTCAGAAGCCTCTTTTGATTGCTGATAAAGAGTCTTCATCTTTGCTTGATGATAATAGTTATGATGAGAGTGAGATTGATGCGACACTAAAAATTAAGAGCGTTGAAAGGGTCAGCACTGAAAATTGCATTAAGATTTTTCATTTTACTAGCATCCCTTTGGTTGTGACTCTTGTAAGTAACATAAATGACATAACAGACTTTCAGTTTAGGTATTTTGAGTAGGGTAAGGCCTAGATTCAGAGCTTAGCTGTGTTTCAGAACAGCACTGAACTGATTCGTTTGGTCCCTTTTCCCTATAAAGAAGCTTCTGCCTTCTGCTTTGTCCTGTATCATCTCTTCTAAGAAGGAGATGTGATCTTGGCAACGCAAATTATAGTGAAATATTTTTAAGCAATGGAAAAAATATAATTCCTTATAGTCCACTTAAATAAAATATATTAACTCTGGGATTTGTGGGATCACTTTCACAGATATTTTATGCACTTTATCTATGGCTGTTCATAGCAGCATACAGATCTTCCAGCAATTCACTTGGTCTGATTTACTTTAAATTCCTGAATCAACCTTGTGATAGTTTTCACAGCTGCATGCCTGTGTAATAAAAGTGTTCTGTAAATCACTGCATGTGTATATATGCACATGCATATTTTTACATATAGAATTCCAAATGTGTTCATACAAATTATGGGCAACCAAGAGAACACATCTAATACAAGAATGCAAGTCTCAGAATTTTTAAAATTTTAATTACTGTCTTTTCAGTGTAATCAAATGCAACAGCTGCTTATCATTAGACCAATTATAACAAGAATCCAGATCACCAAATTTCTGTAAAGGATCATTAGTAGTACAGTAAAATTATATTCCCAAGTATCCGTCTGATTTTACATTTCCATTCTCTAATTAGTAGATGGAGCTGTCAGCATCACATGCTCTTTGCGAGAGGAGTCTGATGTTGATGATGGGGATTTCCTTCTCTTGAGTTTTTGGTTCACTCAAAATTATTTTTTCTCCAGTGTTCAACATCACAGTAGTTCATAGGTTGTGCTTCCTGTTGGTTCACAAGGTTACTCAAACCACAGTTACTTACTTTTGCTAGTCTGCTGTACAAACCGTGTTTTCTCTTTTGGAGCAGGAAAAGAATCTGCAGTTGCACAAAGCTAAGCAGAACTGAAGTAAGTAAAGGTAAATTAGTAAATTAGGCACTGATGCAACTAAAATAACTTCAAAACCACAAGGCAGTCAACAGGCAAATAAACACAGTCAAATTTCACTTTACAGCTGGTCAAATGAGGCAACAGGCACCTGATTGTAGAGCCAGCAACAAACATTTCTTGACTTTTGTAGGAACAGCAAACACCAAGCTAAAATATGTTCAAGACCAGACAAGGTCTTACAAGGTTTGGAGTCACATATAGCTCGTACAGTTAATTACTGTTGTAAAATTTGAGATGTGGAACAACCACCAGTATCCAGCAGCAGGGCTTTGGCTGGGCCATGGTGCTTCTGTCTGTGCGTGGTAGTTTGAACCCTACCTTTTCCAGGATTGCAGGAAGGTGAGTTTGGGAAGAACTGACTGGCAACAAAAACAGTTGCAAGAAGGAGATGACAGTGTTATCCCTGTGCAGCATGATTTATTGATGCTTAAAACAATCCTCCCAAAGGGAGAACCAGGTTCAGTTCCGTCCTGTGTCTGCAAAGGTCTCTAACCCAGCTCTCCTGCCTTCCCGGGAAGCATCCTGGCCACCAAGCTGTGTCCCAGGTTAGCCCATGGCTCTCGCCGTGCTAAATCCAGACAGAGGCTGCTGCAGCAGCATCACACACAGGGTTTCATTACTGCCCAAACCTCCCACAGCCAATGGTGCTGGGTGTGCAATAGCTTTCCCACTGGCAGCAGGGCCTCAGTTGCTGAGGCTGCATCATGTTTATTCGAGGATTTGGATTTGAACAGCTCGCACCCCTCTCCTCCCTCAGGGCATAAAGAAGCCTGCAACAGACTGCAATATGTGTTATGGGGGTCTTGATGGAAATGAAGGCACGGTGAAACACAAATGTTCAAAGAAATGTCCTTCCCTGGCTCCAAAAGTGACTGGCAATGAAGCAGGAAGGGTAATAGAAAGGATTATGGCCCCTTTCCATGGATATATTGACATACATTCTGTGGTATTTTAACAGATTGAAAGCTCCTGAAGCTGGAGTGCAGACAACATGCTCTGAGTAGCAGGCTACCCATGGTTGTACGCATTCATGTTTGGAGCTCTTTCAAATACAAAGGTCTATTGCCTTAAAGTTGTTGCACACAGATTACAGTATAATCTAATAAAATACAGATGTTTGTTTGAGATGGCACTGTCATGAAAGAGTAGGACCACTAGGAACCTAAATTCTTTGGCAGGCCCTGGTTCTGTCTTAGACAATTCCCGATTGAAAGTCTTTTCACATTATGCTTTCATGCTTGAAGCACACAGTGTTACTTCACTGTTCTGGGCTTCACTGCATATTGCCAGGCATTTTTAGTGGAAAATGTTTGGAGAGGTTTGTGTAGCACTAGTCTTCTTTTTGTCTTTTGGCTTCAGCTCAAGGGACACCTCCTGCTTCGTTCGGGAGAGCTGGTCTTCAAGAGAGACAGTCTGTGGGTAGGGAACGAGCACAGGCCGCCTCGTCCTTCCAGTTAATGTTCCAGGTCCAGTTCTGAAATGGGGGTGGTTGTTGACAGGGTGTGGATGGTCATAAAATATCATAAAACCAGAGTCTAACTGGAGGACAGGAATAAAACTGCTCTCAGACCGGTGGTAGCAGATGCCATCAAGCTTGTAACAGTTGGAAGGGAGTATGGGCTGAGTGAAGAGGAAGATTAGAGATGCTCCCCTTCTGACCAGAGCTGTGTAGTCGATCTGCTGTATTACAGCTTGGTTTGATGAGAGATTTCACTGAAGCAGAGCTGATTTCTGCCTGCCAAAGCTCTGACCTTAGCACTAATTTTGAGTTCCAGGGGAAACTGGAGTAAGTAGGCAAGTGGTAGATTGACACATGAATGAAAAAGCCTGGAGAGTTGACAGAGTCACATAACATCAAGTGTCTTGTGTTGAGGTGTCAAGGACCCCTTGGTCAGGCAGAAACAAAAATGTGGGATATGTTGTGTGTAGGGAGCAGGGACTGAACCAAAGCATTTGTATTAGTACAAAAGCTTATGTTGCGCCCTGGCTCCTGTAGCAATACTCTACTCCCTTTAAATTTGCACTAAATCTGTCATTTCTAATTTGCTAAGAAGCACCCATGCTCTGAACCACTGGAAAGCCAGCACTGGTGATTTTGGATTAGCAGCATGCTCCACTTGATGCATAGCTTGGCCTCCCTGTCTCCTCTTGAGCTCAAAGTCCTGTGGAAACTCTACTGAGTTTATCTCTCTGTCATTTCTCTGAAGCAAATCAGCTTGGCAAACGAAGCAAGATTCTTTGTAATAACTGTGTCATCATCTCTCCTCCGAAGAGATCTCTTGGATCAAATGTTTGTGAATACACCATTGTCTGCAATGCAAGCCCAGTTTTTTTCCTTAAGAGCTACAGGAGCCAGTAGGGCATGCATTAAGTTTATCCCTTGGTGTTGACAGAAGGAACAGGATTTTGTGTTCATTTTTCCTGTTTAAGATCAGTTTAAGATTCTTCTTATATCTGATCAATTTGTTAGGCTATGGGAGAAAATACTTTGAGGTTGGGGGGAGTGTTGCAAACTGCACCTTGCTGCGCTCCTGTATTTGAATGATTTGGGCGCTGTAACAAGACACAGAGAGACTTTAAGTACCTGGGAAAGTACTTTAAGTACCTAACAAGAGAGTCTTTAAGTACCTGGGAAGAGCTGCTGACTTGGCTGTGTGCCAGAATCACGAGCACATGCTGGGGGTTTGGCCAGGGGCCTCTTCCCGGATTGCAGGCTTAAACACATTTCCAGTCCAGAAAGGGCCATAAACCTACGAACATCATCTGAAAACTTGCTTCTTAGAGGAGATTTCCTCAAAAAGGTTAGGTACAGGGGAGATCCACTGAGGGAGGTGGTTCTCCTCATTAAAATCATACTTAAAAACATCTGAAGATTCTTTTAAATTGAAGTTTGGAAAACAGAATTTTCTCTTCTCTCTCTATACATCTCTGAAGTTCCACTCTTACACTTTTCCATTCTCAGACTATTCTGACAGTGACACATAGGCTCCTACACAGAACTGTGGAGATTAACTGATAGGATTTTGAAAGAGAACTGAAAGGAATGCTTGGGTATTTCTCTCCTTTTTCTAGCTGCCCCTCTGCCATGCTTAGTTAATACCATCCAAAAAGGTTAAAAACCACAAGAGGATCAAGGATGCAGCAGGTACATAAAACATGATTGTGCATACCATCAGGGAAACAAATAATCTGGTGTTGCTGGGGCTGGATGAGTTGCTTTTTTTCCAATGACTCCTCTATTCATAATTAATTTTTGGACATGTGGGTTCTCTGATCCCCACTAAGTCAGCTGAAGTTGTGCTACAGCTTGAGCAGAGAGAGGCAATAAAATAGCCCTCCGTCCTTCAGTCAGCTGCTTGTTTTTATCAGGCTCTCAGGAACTTGGATAGAGAATTCTCTCTTCCTGTCAAATGAAGGTTAAAATCAGCTAAGAGAAAAAAGAAAAAACGTTATTGGGAAAGAATGACAGGCACACATAATGTATTCACTTAACTCTCAGTTCTTTGGGAACGGGGTCTGCCTGAGGTTCGCAGCATGTCAGCAGGTGTAGCTTCTGATGGGCAAAGCTGCATTTCACAATTCGGGAAGTATCATTAAGATGCACATATTTAGGAACTCCCTACCTGCCTGCATTCTTTGCAGCTCATGAAGCTTTTATGCTGAGTAACTTAGTTCACCACCACTGCATCAGGAGAGTGTGACTGCTTGGCTTTTATCAAGGGGAAGAAGGGTGGCTTCCCCAGCAATACCAACTACACGTGGCATTAGAAGGTCGAGTACCACTCCTTAAGGTTCTCACAGGAGCCATTTGGCATCCAGCAGAGATTGCAGGAGAGAGGTGTAATGAGCCATATGGGTAGTAAGAACTTTTTGGGTGAGCTGCTACGTGGCTAAGCACTTATGCCAGCCTGCGTTACAGCACATATCACAAAGCAGTTTGAGAAGGCATTTAAGCACAATTCTAAAGCTAAGCATGTTCTTGAAAACAAGGAGACAAAACCATATGCACAGTGTGTTTCCCTGTATAAAAGCTTGAAAAAAAATCTGAAAACCAATGGCTGCAAAGGTTTAAATATAATCACCAACTTCAAGTTTAACAGAGCTGCAGAAAAGACACATATTGTAATTTTCATTATCTGTGTTGTGTTTCCCTCTTGTTAGAAATTCATCCAAAGTCCAGAAGAGGCAGGATTTTGATTTGAAAATTGCAGGAAAGGCATCTCAGACCACAGCATTTTCAGTGACTCAATGAATTCAGAGTCACCTGTCACTCATGGGTCTGAGTTCTGTCTGTTTGACCCATTTTCCCACTCTTGCACTGTATTATATTCTGCAGCACATGTTTCCAAATCCATGACCAAGGCAATTTCCTGCCACAGCTGTGGCTCTCAAGTCATGGTGCTGTGATCACAAATCCCCCTGTCATCCAGAAAAACTGTCAAGCTGGCAAAATGCAGCAGCATCAGTACTAATATCTGATCAAATTTGATATTTCAACCTCCACTGAAAAAATGGACTGTCAACTCAATTATTGTTTGGAGCAAAACACAACAGTACTGTTGGCTGCAAGCCATGCCATTATTGGGACAATTGAGTTTTATGCTGGGGAATAAAATATAGTTATCCTTAAGAGTGCCTGTCTGTGTGCACACTGCACTGCAGGCTTCCTCCACGCACCCAGCACACAAGTGCCAAGAGTGTTTTCCTTAGTGTGTCTGTCCCTCATGTGTCTATCCAGATGCTTTAAGGACCCCACGCAAAGGGGCATGAATGATACTGAATAATTCCTGCTCTCCTCAACTGCCTTTTCTTGAGAGAGAGCGTGTACACCCTGCCTGTGTCCCGTGGATGAGCTCCTCTCTGTTCTTTTCATCTCTTCTTTTTAATTTATTTGTTTTCATCTACGGAATCACAGAAAAGCTTAGATTGAAAGGGAAACCTGAAGGTCATCTAGCCCAACTCATGCATGAAGCTGGGCCATTTTAGCTCAGCGTCAATTCAGATGTGATTTGTTTCCACCTGGTACCAAGGGGCTTCTGCAAATAAAGATGCCTTCTTCTTCTCCTGACTGACTCAAACACTCCTTTGATCCACTATCGTGGTTCTCCTGAACTTACCATGATCAGAGGTTTATGAGTCCATGTCCATGGACTCCTGTGTCTATGGGAATTGTGCTGTGTTTTTTGTCTGCTTTTTGTTCAAAAAAGGGCCTGTTGAGAGCTGATTCTAGTTTTCCTAGTTAAATCGTCCTCTGCTCCTGTAGCAGAGCACTGAGCTGCATGCAGTAACTTGGGGTGGCACAAACTTGTACTGAAATCCAAGGCCAGAGCATGGTTTCAGAGCAACAGTTGTCTGAGACGAGCATGGCTTTGCAGCCTTGCACTGTGAATATTGGTGTTCCATACTGGTAGGCTTCTCCGTGCATTTTTCCTTCAGTATTGATGGATTTGGAGGTGTCGCTTCATTTTACAGAACTCTGGTCACAAATGATGCAGCTGCAATTGCACCACTAAGGTTTCATGATGGTCCAGAAGCATTAACCACATTAACCCCATCTTTCCAAATCTAGTGGGAAGCTCTTTCTACTCCATTGGCATTGCCTACAAAGATGGGTTTTCCAGGCTTTCCTTTTAATGCTGATAACTCCTGCAGATTTGAGCACCTCCCACAGAAGCCATGGGAGCCCCCTGAAAAAAAGGTTCCTGAGCCTTTAAACCTGTCTGCTGCCCGCTCACCCTTCATTGTGTTCTGGCTCTGGAGACATCCTTTGCCTTAAAATGACTCTTTTGGCTGCGGGCCCTCCTTCCACTTAAGAGCTGACTCCATAAGCAGATCACACCACCAAGATGTATTGGTTTTACATCGTAAGCCCTCCCTCACTTGGCTTTTATGTTCCACCATTGTAGGACAAGACGAGTTTTCTTATTTGCTCTCCACATTGTCTGATTCGTCTCCTTCCTCTGATGAACAGTCATCACTCCATCAGTGTAAGAGCTGGATATCTCTGGAGGTATGCAGGAAGGCATGAAGAAGAAGTCCAGCTTTACAGATTCCCATGGAGGAATTAGAGAGGCTTACGTGTGAACTCAGGGCTACGTACGTTTGCACCAGTCAGTCCTCATCCAGTTAGTCCCATCCTCTCGTTGGAGAACAAGGACAGGAATAGGCAGTCGGCCACTCATGACTCGCAAAAACAGAAGTCTGGCAAGCCCTTTACAAGGTTGTGGACCTCTTTCTCACCACTTTTCTTTCAGTGGTTCCCATGGCCAAAAGAAGCGTAAGATTGTAGTGTAGCACTGTAAAGATTACGATGAGACTAGAAGAATGGAGGGAAAAGGGCAGGAGAATTTAAAAAAAACCCACAAACTACAAAACAACCACATCACAATCATGTGTTGATTTTGTGTTGATTTGCAATGCCAAGATACCAGAAAACTTGGTTGGTTTTTTGAGATTATAGCCGATCTCCTAGGACCTGTGCAATTGGGAAGTCATGACAGTCTGGAAATAATATTGTTTGCTCTGGAAGAACAAGTGGAGTAGCATTCACCTACCCTGCCCTTAGTCATCTGCAGTCTACCTGTCCTTCACTCCAGGCTTACAGGATGCAATACAGGAAATTTCAGATACAAATCAGAAAAGACTTTTTCACTCTGAGAATGCTCAGACACTGGAACAGGTGCTCAGAGAGGTTATGGAGTTTTCATCTTTGGAGATACTCAAAATTCTGCCAGTCCTTGAGCCACCTGACCTTTTCCTCCTGATTTGTGCAGTGAAATGCTCTATATGTCCTTCACATGTCTCTTACAACCTGAATTAGACTAAATTTCTCTGACTCTATAATCATTACAAAGAAATAGAACATTCCAAGACAGGGCCTGTCTGTTTAACAGATATATCATCTAGGGAAAGATGAAGGTCTGCCAGAAATCTTTTATGTTTTTTTTTTTTGTCTTAATTGAAGATTAGGAAATCAGCAATTAAGCATGTATTTATCTCACTATGGCAGAAAAAAATTCTATGATGCCCATAAACAGTTTCTGTTGCTACCTGAAAACAGAGAGAGATTGTCTGCTGAAGTCACAGATGGGGATTACTTCCAGGGTAGTGGCTGGTTTTTCCAGTTTTTCTTTTCCTATTAATATTATCTGTGATATTTCTTTGTGTTTTTATCTGTAAAGATTTTTTCTTCAGACTCCACAATATTCAAATTGCAAATAGCTCTGTTGTCATGGAAATCATTACAGAATTAGGCCACAAAGAGTGACAGTGACAGTGACTCAGTAGCCAGGTGATACAGGCAGTCATCTGGGAAAAGAGAAATCTCTTTTTCTGTCCCTGTTCCCACGAACATACAATTATTTCTTCGCTAATGAAACAGATGCACTAGGAGGGGATGTCCCAGAAAACTCCTGTCAGGTAACTGCAGTGTTCCTTCTGGCCCGGATTCAGATCTCTTGTCCTTACTGAGCAAGAGAAGGGAAGAGTTGAATTTCAATTTTGCGTATGTTAGCAGAAGGAATTAATCTCTGAATGAGGAGGTGGGAGAGGCAGGATGGCCACACGTGCCTATGTGCAAGCTGTAAGCACACTTACCCATCGCTGCCACAGCTAAATGAGCTGATAGACAAGCGGGCAACTAATTTGAGTTGCATCAAAACTCAGCCAGGCGTGAAACTCTTTCCTCCTCATGCGACAGATGTGGGCTTGGGAACGCAGGCATTGATGGGAACTTGTCTGAGTTGAAATGGAGCAGCAGTATTGGGAATCTCTCTGTATCAGCATAGGAGCCTGTGTTTATCTGCTGAGTTCAATGCTTCAAGGTTTGGTGTTGCAAAAAAACCAGTTTAATAAAAATTGACCCTGGTTGGCACAAAAGCATGCATTTAACATCAAGAGGATGAGCAGTCCCGTGGTGAATGTGGCAAAATGGATTCTCTGAGGTCCCTTCCAGCCTGAATTACTTGCTGTGGTCCTATGTCTGAAATACCTGGCATAGTGTCAGGGGGGTTAAAAATGCTTAAACCCTTTCTCACAGAAAGTCAAATTTAGGTGGGTTTTTTTTTTCTACTCAGTTCACATGAGAAAGAAGATAATATTTGCAGAAGTTTATCTCGAGAAATCCCTGTTATTGCTATCAGAAAGTCGATTCAGATTGAAACAGCATTTACTCTGATTTAAGTACTGATTTTGATACTCTGTTAATGATCTTCACAGAAGCAGTAAAATAAAATTAAAATACTTCATCAGGAAAATAGGAATTTGCACCAAAACTTTGACCAGCTAGTATGTCCTCCTTTAGTTGCCAGAACTGTGGTGGGGTTTGTTTTTTTTTTTTTAGTATCAGCTTTTAACTCAGTACTTTCTTTCTTGCAAGAGGAAAGGGCAGTGCAGTTCTGTAACCTGTAATCATTTGTTGGGAATGGGGGTGGAAGAAGATTAGCTCACAACACTGTAATCTCATCTGCTATCTATTTTTGGACAGATTTTGATTAATTCCCTATTAAGCAAATTCAGTGGTGTGCGTTGTTATAGTGTCATGCTTTCCTGTAGCATGCTGCCTGTGTCATGTGATGAGCTGTCCTGAGGGCAAGAAACCAATAAAAATTACATTCTTGCTTATTATTTGCACCACTACCCTTTCATAGCCCACCATCAGCCTATGTGTTGCCTAAGTTCAAAGTTAATTAGAACAACTGCCACTTCATGTCATATGAAAGATGATTATTGTATGTACAGGAGGAGTTATGCACCTCCCTACACGTGTCTGTCAGCAGCTCTGCCAGTTGTGCCCCACTCTTTGTTTTTAATGACTGCTGTCAGTAGGAATATGGGACACGCAACAGCCGTGAAGGTGCCGGGATTAAATTGTTGGGAAATCAGCAGCCTTTTCACTACAAACGTGACATTTCTCGGGAAGGCTTTAACTCCACTAACCAAAAACTCTTCTTTGTACAAAATCATCCTTTTAAAAATTATTTTAAGCTCTTCCATTTTATTTACGTCAATCACTGGAAGAAGATTTGTGAAAAGATAGCAAAGAACGATCCTTAAAATACGTAGATATGAATTGTAAGATAAAAAACTTAATTGCAGTTTAGACTTCAGATTTATTTGAAAAGGGGATAATGATAGTAATTACCCAGTTTGAGTTTTGTAGAAGGCTAATTAGATCCCAAAAGCATTTGTATGCACAAGGCAAACCATAAATACAAAAGACCATCTGGTCCTTATCAGCTTACAACACTAACACTGTCTGTAATTATTTTTTCTATATTGTTTTGATGTTGACATTTTATGATGCAATACATCTAGCCATGGTTAGGGAATAACCTGTAAATGCTTTTTTGGTTGTTGACGGGTTTGGGGTTTTCTCCTGTGTTTGAAGACATTGTCTGACTCTAGGAGTGCAGTGAAGCAATCTGGAGTTCAATCATTTACACTACAAATGGGTCAGTGTTTTAAACCGAGTTTGATTGTGGGGTTTTAATCTAAATTGTTCCATCTGCTTTTTCCAGCATTCTGGGGGTTCAAAAATAATTTGTGAATATGATGATAAGGTTTTATCAGGCCGTGAAGTAATAGTTTCACAGCAATATAGGGACTGACTCTGATGCCCTTGTTCTGGGTTTTGAGCTTGCTGTCCAGAGCTGCCTGTGCTTTTGCTCCAACGCGAAGTCTTGCGTGGCCTTGTAAAAGTCCCATGTTATCCCTGTGAAGTTACATGTTTAGTCCTTTCTGTGCTGGAGGGATGGCTCTCCATACCTGCATCCCACGAGCCCAGGCAGCCAAGATGTCCCAGCAGGACCTCTCCCAGGCTGCAGACGGGTGCAGACGGTGTGATGCAGAAGTGGCCACAGATCCCGTGGAAAGCGTTAGTCAGGCCCTACAAAACACAGGGAGGCAGGACTGGCTCCACGCCTTAGGGAGGTGTCGAACGTGGTTCAGTCTGAGTGATTTACCAGAGATACAGAGAGAGACGCTGCCAGCTGCTTTCTGTGGCATCTTGTGGGTTCTCTGAGCTTTTCTCTAAGAGGAAAATTCTTGTGCAGAATTTTAATCAATTCCTTATTTATGAAAATTGTCACTGATTTGATGTCTTCCGGCAGCTCTCCTCAGTCAAACAAGGACTAAGTAGTCAGTCCTGCAGGTGGTGCTCAGGGACCCACGCAGGCTTCAGGGATCTGCCTGTGCAAATCCAAGTGCAAATCAGACACTTACCATGAAGTTTAGGATCTATTTCACTGAAATTAGAAGTGTTTTAATCCAGTCCTAATTCTCTTCATTCCACATACCTCCTTATCAGTTGACCACCTAAAGGTTGTCTGGGGCCCTGCATCAGTCCAGATCTTGAAATCTGACAAGAATTATGTGTTTAAAGTAACAAATTGTCCTGAAATTTCATCTTGTGTAAAAAATTACTTGATGCCAGGTGCCTTTACTTCTCTTTGTTCAAGGGACAGGATTTTCTTTGCAAATATTTTTCTGTTACCTGCAAAGTTTGGAATCTTACATCTCTAGTGCTTTAGAGTCTGTTTCCTTACTATTGCATAATCTCATTTAACAGCGTACAGAATCTCTACCCAGACTCAGGCCTGTGTGAGCTTTCTGTTTGGAAAGGACAGAGTAGGAAAGGCACAGCTGTACAAGCAGTGTGAGCAGGACTGTTGTATACATGTGCCCTGTATTTTCCATGGTTTTTCCATGCTTCCATGGTCTTTTGTCTCAGAAAGCCTGGTCTGTGTGAATACTATGAATGTCACTCTGCTTGTGCAAGGCTTCGCCCATCTGCCCCATCATACCCCGTGCAGTCCTGGTGTCCAGACTCATACACCTTGTGTACTATCAGCCTCTCAGCTCCATACTGAGGAAGATGAGGCTTCCCTGGCCATGGCATCAGGTTCTGCCTGTCCTCACACCCCTCATCCATCACCATCCCAGCAGGAGAACCCTGTTTTAGACTGGGTTGAAGAAACCTTTATGTAACCATAACGTGAAACTTGGGTTTGGGTAAAGAAGATGAAGATCTGTATCTGCATAGGAGTTCATTTGTACTTAATTGGTAAAACATGACTAGAAAATTAGTATGTTTTGGAGGAAGTCTTAGGTGGGTGTTTTGTTTATTTTCTTTTCTTTAACTGCTTTGAGACACACTGATGGCAGGCTTTGTATAGTAGCTACAAGCTATCTTTTCTTCTGTTTCTTTTTTTTACAGGGACCAGGTTTAAAGTAGACTGTTCCTTAAGTAAATACCACTGAATATCCTAAAATTTCATGTCTAATCTCATGTTTTCGTGTGAGAACCATCTACTCTCCCATGCAAAACCATGAGTGAGTTCTTCCAGCCATTGAACCCTGCTCACACCACTTCCGTGTCACCATGTTTTTGTAAAGGACAAGTACAAAACAGACAGCTCCTGGAGGTCACCCAGAGTCTTTAGGTAGAGGCAGCAGCTGGGAAAAATAACAATTTTAGGGCACAGAAGCATGTGAATTCTCAAACCTAGACTTCATGCAGCCCTGTCACCTTCTTCAGCATCGAAAAGGCTAAGGTGTACAGCAGGAACCACAAAGGGTGAGTTTGCTTTCTAATGTAGACTGTCAGGAAAAAAAATAACACTGTTTTACTCCTAAAATTGCTTTAGGGATTTTTGTGGAATTATCTCGTTTGAGTGTTATAACTGTCTGTAGGAAATTGCTTGGGATTAGCCTTGGGAGCAGAGTTGTGCGTGTGCGACGGATGGACCCGTGGTGTGCACGGGCGAGCCCAGTACGTGCAGTGTGCCTGGGGCTGGGGCGGGGAAGGAGCGTTCAGACTGTGTGGCAAAACTTCCCTTTTGCTGTCCCCTTCCTCTTCCTGTGGTCATTCCATCTCTCCCAGCAAGCAGCCGAGCATCCGGCATCTGCTTCCCTCTCAGTATAATCCCCCAGATCTGTGAGAGCTTCCTCCAGGCCGCAGAAAATGTGGTTTAGTTTTGGGTTTTCGCGTGTGAAATTAACACCTTGGATGGGACTTGCTTGACCGAATATGGACCTCTAAAAAGTCAGAATTCCTGAAGCCAGGTTCCAAAGGCTGTGAGGGGACACTTGGGTGGTTACTCTGGTGAAACATCATTATTATATGCTTAGGCAACAGGAAATCTACTTCAGCTAAGTAGTCACCAGGGACCAGATGTAGAAAACATCGGTTGCCTAAAATGAGACTTAGAATTTAAAGACATAAATCTAATATTGCAGTCCCAAAGCCATAATTACTTGCACACAACCCTGATGTCTCTTCAGTTTTTCAGCTCATTTGTGTCAATAAGGAACACTCACCCTGCCCCAGGGTCCTGGGGTCCACTGTGGTCTGCACAGGACTGATCAGCCTGGATTGTAATTCACATGTAAACTGGATGAGCTTGATCCAGGAAGGTTTCTCTGCACGTAAGGAAAACCTACTGGATGGGTTGGGCAGCCTGGACCTTGTCGTTGTCAGGCTATTTTAGAGGAGGGGTGTAAGAAGGGTGGAGGGGCCCCATCTTCAATGAAATAATGCAGTAGCCATAGCACTTGCCCAGGAAGCTTAATGCTCTCTCATCCCCAAGATTCAAGATGGCATTTTTCCTCTTCCAGGAGATGAGTGTAAGAGGTTAAATGCACTATAATGACACCTTCGATACCCTTTCTTCTATGCTGATTCTCAGTGCAAAAAAAGAATTAATGATTTTCTGTAATGGAAGGAGAGAAGTAAAGCACAGCAAGCTTTGCAGAGGGAGAAAGAGAAAATATGACTTTCTGTTACAGGGCTGTGAGCATTTACCTGGGAGGGAATGTTCAAATGTTGTTCTCTACTGCTGAGGCAGCCCTGGTGTTTCTTGATGAACCACAATTGAATTAAATAGCTGACATAAAACTAGAGGATTTCTGTGGCGACATTATCCACCAAAGACTGGTGATCCAGTTTAAGCTTTCTCTCAGAGCCAATAAATTTTAGGTATTTTGTTTTGTTTTGGTGCAGTACCTGTAGGAGGAACCAGATAGTTTGTTTCAGTGTGGTTCCACACACAGGCCTTGATGTTTGAGTTGGCTGTTCTCTGAGGATGGGGGATGTAAGGTTTTGGATTCACACCCCAGACAGAGTCAGGAGCTCAGGACTGGCCATCCCTGCTGGTGTCCCCTGGTACTGAGGCTGTGACCTGCTGTCATGGGTGCATCTACCACCACTGGCTGGCTTGCTGCGCCTCACCTGTCTACAGCTGGGTTTTTTTCTGAAATCTGTAACAAGTTATATCAAATTAGTATAATTGAGACCTGTACTCTTGTGTTATTTTTTGTTGAAATCACCTTATAAATATAATTCAGGGCTTTTACCAGGCAGTGCAAAAGTGATCATGGCCTTTTATCAGGCAGTGCAATCTTGTCATCTTGTTACCTCAGAAAAAAAGGCTGAACTAAGGGTACATTATGAGTGAACATCAGTCTGCCTGTGACACTTGGATGTCAATAAGAGAAGGGTGGTGGATTTTACATCATGGTTTAGTTACTATAGCTAGAATCCATTAAGTTTCATTACCAATTTTGATTTGATGTGATGATTTGACCCTGGTGGTCAAATCCTGTAAATAAAGCAATGCGAGTTTACCTAAATTTCTGCCTGACAGGAGCACTCAGTTGTAGCATTATGAGCTATTATCTAACATTACTGTTCAGTGATGGTTCAGGAAAAGAATCTCCTTGCAGATATAATTTATTACATCTTGCTAAATTCTTTGAGTGACATTCAGACTTAAAGAGAGCCAATTACACTGCTTCTCACAATAGGCATATCCGTTTGCAGAGCCTTTTAATAGTACTTAAGATTTCTTGACTGCATTTGTCTTTTGTCTGTGAAGCTTGCTTTCAGTGTCACTTCCCCTCTGCTGCTGGAGATAATCTCTGGCATCACACTTTTCCTTTCACTCCTCGTACCCCGCTCCCTCTACCTCGATTTTTCTTGCAGAAATTGCCGGCGGCTGAGGGGTGTCAGCCATGGCTGTAGCTTTGGGAGCCTGAAGCAGTTATAAGAAAAGTCAGGACCATGAAGGCACCTCGTACCATTGCAGCCCCCTTGCTACAGCCCTTGTTAAAACCTCAGTTCACCTGCCCTGTCGCTGACACCGGTTGTCATCAGTTGGCTGACTTCAGGCTGGCTGACTTTGTGCCTTCCTCTCTCATCAGCTGCTCGATAGCTTGCTGATCTGTTTTGTTTGCAGTGTGATAGGTTTGAGCATACTGTATTATTTATAAATGTTTGGTAATTTTCTGTGTCAGTGATGTATTCTTTGGGGCTGCTTCAGTCTTTCAAAAACAGGCTTAACACAGCGTCTGTGTCACAGCGTTGCAGCAGCATTCCCAACCGGTTACTCTATGTACTTGCTGCAGTTTTAAAAATGTTCTTGAGTGCTTGTGCTGAGTGTTTAATTAAAATTTCATGAGGATGCTTGGTCTAATTCTCATCCAAATTACAACAGCATGAATAGGAAGTGGCCACAGAGGAGTCAGCAGAGTTAGGGTAGTGTAAAATTGGAGAATGAGGGCTGTTGTCTTCAGTTACATTGCCACATAGTAAATCTTACTGGAGATTTTCCCTACAAAACCTAACAAATTGAAACTAACTTTTTTGTCCGTTCACTTTTCCAGTGTTTTTATTACTAAATTTACTGTATTTTTATTTAATGCCTCAGAGTCCAGTCTTGAGATATACTGACCCCCCTACAGTTTTCTCAAACTTGCATCTCATGTTTTGAACCTGAATCAGTAAAGATTGCTTGCAGTGTATTCTGCATTATGCAAGCATTAAGAGATCTTCAGAGCAAGGAAGAGAGTAGTGCCTCCTAACGCCTGATTTTGCCCCTTTTGTAAAGATAGGTTCACAGTCCCCATCCCTGGCAGTGTTCAAGGCCAGCCTGGATGGGGCTTTGAGCAGCCTGGTCTAGTAGAAGGTGTCCCTGTCCCTGGCAGGGGGCTGGGAACTAGATGTTCTTTAAGGTCCCTTCCAACCCAAACAACTCTATGGTTCTATGGTTCTTTTCAGATCTCAGTGGGTCCGGCACAGAGCCACCCTTACAGGGTTGCAGAAGGGAAGACCTGCACAACAGCTGTAACTCAGACTGTTACCACTCTGCCTTTTTGCTTCTCTCCACCTTTTCCCTACTGTCCAGGCAGATGCAAATATAATTACAACTTTGAATAGAGATCTAGTGAGCTACTGATTGCTAGCTATGTTGTCTGGCCATAACAGATCCTTCACTTTAATAGGTGCAAGCATAAATTACCTTAAGTCCTCCTGAAAAACCGAAAAAAATTGATCCATGTAGCTACAGGTTACTCACTTTTTTACATCCTCATGTGTGTATGAGAGAGAAGAAAAATATTCTGTCCAAAAACTGAAAAACAGGATGTGTAGATACAGAAGCTCAAAGTCGAATTTGTGTGAATCCTCCCTGTTGGTCCATCATGGATGTCATATTTCACTGAATTGCTTCTTTGGTGTCTTCAAAGTGTTGGTAGTTAATTGTACTTTATGCCACAATTGTATGCCACTCCTATCTTTAATGTAAACTGCATCTTATCCACAGATACGGAAAGTTGTCTTCCCTGGGTTGAGGATAGACTTTTGCTTACTTTTCTTGACAGAAAACTGGTTTAGTAGAAAAAGAGATGATGGGACACAATGATAGTGTTCACTAAAAACCAGTACTGGCAAAATGACACATTAACCTCCTAATGTTCACTAAAAACCAGTACTGGCAAAATGACACATTAACCTCCTAATTTTGCTGTTAATAGTATACATGTGAAGATCTGTTAATGACATAGGGATTTTTCATGATCTTTGTAATCCTTGTCTATTAAAGGGACAGCTTAGGGTCTTCAGAGGAAGAAGTAGATTTCTGTTATGCTTATTTGTAAGGGCAAAATAAATTGATATACTCCTCAGCTTAACTAAATAAGCAAAGAATGCATTAGGAATAAGGAGAAAAAAAGAATTATCTCATAAGACCAGATGGATAACCACAAGTGTAAATCTCAGATAAACTTACGCTGAGAAAATACCATCTCATTTGTAAGCAGGCACTGAACAGGGTGGTTGTGGAACTACTGAGAAGAGATATGCTTGATCCCCAAATTTAAATAATGGCTTCTAGTTGACAGCAGCTTTGATTACTCCTTGGAGCTACCCAAGTGAAAGAGAAACTGATGCAGTTGTCAGCCTGATCACTGACTATCTGGACTCATCATGTTCTGACAAGTGTATCAGGTACAGATGTTTGTAAAATTTTCTTAATAGGAGAGTCAGACAGGTCTGTCTTACCCATCAGCTGCCTCATGCGTAGAGAGGCCACCATCATCGTTGCTTCTTGCTTTCCTCCCATCCTTGTTCAACAGAGAAGCCTGATAAATTCCCCCCAAGACTTGTAAGGGTTGTAGCCTCAGAGCTCTGTTCTTGCATTCATTATTTGTATGTGTATACAGATATATTTGTATCTTTCTTGCCTGGATTCCTCTGCTCTTCTAACCAAAGAGGAGCAATAGTTTTAGCTGTTCTGCCCCATTTTACCTGCTTCCCAGGTTGTCTAAAGAGAAGCAGCAGCATCAAAATTCTCATATTGCCTCAATATGCATAAAGATGACTCAGGAACCTTCAACTTTTTTATCTCCTCGTGGATTTCTTTTTTTTGCATTGCCGGCAGAGGTGGACTCTTGCCTGGATCTCTCACAGCAGCATTCCCAAGCACGGGGTGTGAAGAAGTGGCTCAAGCACTAAGCCTGCCCTGCTGCAGGAGACAGCATTCAGCTGTAGATAGTCCTTCCCTATGAGCCAGAGATCTGTATCCAGAGATGTAACCACGTGCTAGCAAAGCATAGAATCAAAGAATCATTCAGCTGGAGAAGATCTCTAAGATCACCACGTCATCAGACAGAAAGCACAAATTTACATTCAGTGATTGATTGGAGGGACACTGGATATGGTAAAATCTGTACCAGAGCTCACCATGAAAAGAGAAGTTTAGCAGATAGGACTGACTCCTAAGAGTTGTGCCACATGTTAACACAGAAGTATTTTCTCTCCTTATTTTAAAGTCATTAGTTTAATTCAGACCAATTATGAAAATAGTTTTTTAGGAATTTCAGTTACTTCAGTTTAGGGGCACCCAAAATGAAACAATGATCTGATTGCAGAATATGCAGTTTTTCAGTCTTATAAAAACCTTTTTCAGGTGCCTTCAATTGTGGCATCCCACATTATTGCATCTGAAAATTAAGTTGTTGTTGTTGAAATACTGCTTTTACCCTTACACTTAAGAGCACAGTAACTCTAATTGTCCTGCTGAGCCTTAACTTCAGTTATTTACAGTTCTTTCAGGTGCAGTCTTGTTTGCTTGGTAAGCTGGCTCAGAGAGAGACATTGCCAGCATTCCAGTGCACTGCTGCCATTCAAGGCTGCAGCCTTTTCTGGTTTCTAGCAGCAGTTTGACCTAGATGTTTCTGTGGATCTTGCGTGGATGTGGAAGAGAATGGAGCAGCTCAGCAGGTGCAAGCCCTGGTTATTGGTGATGACTCCTCTTAGCCTTTGGCTCTGATTTGCGAAGGTAGAAACATCAGCAGCACTTCAATTCTTACTCCTATGCTAAGAAACATGATGGGATTTGACAGAATGGATGCAGGTGACCGATCATTTATCCCTTTGCCAAGTAGCTCGTGAGTTGATATGACAGAGCCAAAAGACTAAGTCCAGTATACTGTTCACCATATTCTTTCTCAGAGATGTTTTGGGGACAGGGAATACCATTATCATGGATCCAGCATCTACCCAACCTTTCCTCATATTAGTAAAATAGGTCTTCAGTATCAGGATGGCCATGTGTGAAAGTGTCCACCTAAGTGCCAGTTTAAAAAATGATGATGATTTAAATGCTGCTTTCAGATCAGGTATTAACCATTTGTATAAGCAAGAAAAAAATGTTTCAGAAAAACACCATAGAATCATAGAATGTGCTGAGCTGGAAGGGACCCATGAGGATCGAGTCGAACTCCTGGCCCTGCATAGGACACCCCAAGAAGCACACCAAAGGCCTGTTTCTCAGTTTTTGCTGGAAATGACACAGATTTTTTCCAGTTTTCTAAGTTGTGTCTGTAAATGAATCTTAAATTCAGTCATTTGGAGAGGATAGGAAGTATACAGTCATATTTTATTTCCATTTAATATAGTGCATATCCTTTGGAAAAATGCCACCCCATGCTACATGCACAGATACAGGCACAGTGCAGTGAGGTACAGGATCCAAGCTCCTAAGCTACAGTTGTTCTAGAAGGGGAAATTTTGGGTATTGATATCATGAGCACAGAGAGGAGGTCAGCTGCTAAGTGTTTCAACTTAGTTGTAAATTGTTTTATTATCCTGTTGTCTTTGTGATACTTGAACAATCGTCATTGCTGCAAATGGATCGTATTCCTGTATCCTGAGTTTACAACTGTAACAGGAGAAGCGGAAGAGAGTGTATGTTGAGGAGCTGGTTAGAGGGAAGGAACTTGGACTTGTTCTTCCTGAACTATTTACTGCCTTTCACAGATTTTTTTATGGGCTCCAGGAGAGATTTGAATGAGGTGTTAGGTTGAAAACTGAACTGAGAGGCTGTTCCTTATGTAGGGGAAGATGGTATAAAGGAATTAACTGTTTGACAGCTGGACTTGGACTTTTGATGGATATTTTTTACAGGAGAGTGCGAATCCCCCTGCTCCTTTCTCGGCTGCTCCAAACACAAGGGTGTAGTGTGCAGAGGGTCACTGCTCACTGTTCCATTCCTGTGCTTGGGAGCAGGGCCATGAGGACTGTGTGGGGTTCTTCTCCTCCTGCCTCTGGGCTTCCCAGGGAGCCAAGGCCTAGGGAGCTATGCCAGGATGTGTTACTGTCATGGGTCCATGGTGGGTGACTGCCCTGGGGACATGACAGGGAAGTGTGGGGGTAAGTGGGACCTGAGAGTATGTGTCTGAGCCAGGATGCCTCCTGGAGCTGCTCTCCCTGGGGCAGAGGTTTTGTTCAAGTCCTTACCCAGGACTTGGTTTACAGGCGCTATCTGGCCTATAAAAAGCAATTATAACATAGCAAGGATTTTCCCCTAGCAACCCTTGTAGTCTTGCAGAGAGAACTCTGCAAATAAATTAGTGCTCTTCAATGTCAGCTTGTACCCACCTCATAAACCCATTCCTTAGCTTGGCACTGGGAAAGAAAGAAAATAGCATTCAACCAAAGACTGGAGTTTTGTGTTGTGGTTTTATTTTTACGCTAGGAGTTCAGTTATTTTTACCTAACAAACAACATTATTACCCCTATAAGTCTCGGCGTGTTGGCACGGGGGCTCCGCGTCGCCGGTGTCTGACAGCTTGCTAATAATGCAGCGTGGTACGAGCACGTCCTGTGCCAGCAGCGATTACTGCGAGCAGGCGGCAGCGCGATGACAGCCTTGAGAAGCGGCAAGCGCAATCTGAGAGGTGACATCGGAGGGAATTTCCCAATTATTTCTGCTTCGTTAGGCTTCGGGTGACAGGAAGGTCACACAGCAAGCGCACTCCCACCCAGAAGGTGCAGGTCACCTCTTTCAGGCTTCTCAAAATGGTTCCTTTATAATTAGAGGATGTGATTTAGTTTTATTACATTTTTTAGAAGATAATAAACTATTGACAGCTGAGGTTGCAGGCTGAATTTAGCCATAATCACAACCACAGATGCTTGTGTTTTCACACAAGTAACTGTACTCATTAAGTCTTCCTGTATAAACAGCTAAAACTCAGGACTAAATTGCCAAAAGAAACCAAGACTTCCAAATACCAGCATGCTGCTGCCCAGGGTGCCTACTAAATATATGGAATGGGCAAGGGGGGAGAGGAGAGAGCAAAGAGTGATGAGGACAGCTTTTGTGGTGGTGCCGCTGGCACTGAAGGATGGGATTAATCACAGAATATCCTGAATTGCAAAGGACTCACAAAGGATCATCGAGTCCAACTCATGGCCCTGCACAGGACGGCCCAAGGGTCATCATGTGCCTGAGAGCATTGTCCAAACGTTCCTTGAACTCTGTCAGGCTTGGTGCTGTGACCACTTCCCTGAGGAGCCTGTTCCAGTGCCCAGTCACCCTCTGGGTGAAGAACCTTTTCTGATATCCAACCTAAACCTCCCCCGACACAACTTCAGGCCCTTCCCTTGGATCCTGTCACTGGTCCCACAAAGAGAAGAGATCAGTGCCTTTGCTTCCTTTTGCTTCCCCTGGAGAGGAAGTTGTAGACTGCCACAAGGTCTCCCCTCAGTCTCCTTATTTAATTAGTGCCACTGTTTCAGAATTAGGCTTCTGTGCTAAGCCAGGCATGCAGTCTGATTTGTAGGTACTGGAGAGAGGAGGCAGTCCAGGCTGCCCAGCAAGCCCTCCTGTGCCTCTTACAGCAGAAACCTGGATTACAGGCTTAGGCACGATACCCAGATTTACTTAGCCAAAACCAGACAAGATGACCTTCAGTGTTTGGAATCATATCAACTGAAATATTAATACTGTTCCTGTGACAGCATGGTGTTGCCATGATGTAGCTCTCATGAAATTACTTGAAAGGTGTGATTTTTTTCACCCTCAGATGTTTTAAAGCAGAGCTATCAAACAACTCCATTTAAGGTTGTATATTCTGGTGGTATCATTCCTGTGGAAATGGCAGTGTGGAGCAAGAATGGAGATACAGTATCCTCTCACAGACCCTTGTCCAGTGCCAACCCCTTGCTTCTTCCTTGAGGATAAGAGGACAGGGAAAAAGTGAGCTCTTGGTGCTCAGAAGCTGCTGTCTTGGGTGGCTGAGCATTGAGAAAAGCAAGAAAACAGATACATCTGCTCGCAGCCCTGAGCACACACTCATTCAAGGGCTAGCTGGGGTCTAACTTGGCTTCTTAGTCCTTCCAGGTTGGACCTATTTGTCAGGGGATGACAGTACTACAGAAACCAAATATTATCAGCCAAGAAACCACTTCTGCAAGGAGGATTTTCAGTTGGTGGCATGCCTCAAAGTTACATAGAATCACAGAATCATAGAATAGGTGTTGGAATGGACCCACAAGGGTTACCGAAATCCAGCTCCTGGCCCTGAACAGGACACCCCCGAGAATCACACCATGTGCCTGAGAGCATTGTCCAATATATCACTGTATAAAGCACAGGAGAGACTGAGTGGGGGTTTTTTTCCATTAAGAAATACAAGTTTGATTTTTTGGGGGTCAAAAATCAAAATTTAAAATACCTCTTTGTTCTTTTTGAGAACAGTAGTCTAAATGCCTTTACTACAGCTTCCACTCCCCTGGGATGGACAACCTACTGAGACAGCTTCCTCTGAGCAGTAGGTTTTGTCTCTTTGAGATTTTGTGAGAACCTGGACTACCTCAAGGCATGAAGAGAGACTATTAGACAGCACAGTGGGATTCTCATATCCAAACTCCTAGTTTTAGAGAAAAAATATTGAAATTAAAAACACTGTAATGAAAAGGTGTGGGTAGGTTTTGGTTAGTTTTTTTTAACAAAAAAACCCCTTCACAACTGCTGGAAAGTGAGAAAAGCACTTCCTTTGATGCCCAATTTTGTCAAAACCACTTGGGAGTTAGTCTGTCACTAGTGCTGAGCAGTGTAGGAAGGTAATAATTAGCTTGATGCCAGGTAGGGTCTGGAAAAAAGCCATATAAAACAAAAATTAAATTAAAATCACTGAAAGTAGGAAGCTAAATTGTTCTTTAAATGATTTGTCCCCATCACTGTCTTGCAGGAGCATGTATGAAAAGTTATCCCTCAAACTGGGAGAAAAGCACTCCAGCTGGGGAGCTAAATCAGGAGTCCTGCGGGTGCTATGGCTGGGAGCCAGATGTACCCAAAGCCCTAGATGCTTATGTGTAGGAAACCAAGTTTGAACATGCACTCATAAGCTCTCTACATCACATGAAGACACCTAAATTCAAGTGTTTTAGTCTCAAGATGACTCTCTTCTGATGTTTCACGTTTAAAGAATTACTGATTTTTCAAACAGATCTGCTACCTGTAAAAGAAACTTGAATTTGTGTTCTCCTCTTCTTCCCCAAGAAAATAAACCCGAAACAACTCCTCATGGACATTTGCATATTTCCAGAAACCTGTTCAATATATGTCAGTTCTATTCAGCTTTTTCCATATTCATGCCCCATGCATTTCCAACATGACATACCCTTTGTTTATCCTAGTATTGCATGGCCCACTCGGACATTTGGGAAAATAGACGATGGTTGGAAATGAGGAGTCCATGTATCTAGTTGGTTTCTGTGCTGTTGCAGTATTTGTAGTCAGTGCTTCAGTCTTTCCTTGCTTGTGCATTTCTATGTGTTTGACCTTGTGGAAGTCACTAAGCCCCTCTGTGCCACTGTTCCCCGATTGTCCAATGGCAGCATTGCTCCCTGTCTGAATTGGCAGCCCATTTTTTTATTAAATCTCTTTTTATTTTTTTCTGGTTAAGGAATTTCTTGTTGTTTCCTGTGAGATTGCGCTAGTATTATCCAGGGAAAAAAGTTAAGTGATGTGTATCCATTATCACTTTGATGGGTTCAGCAGCCTCTTGGCAAACCTGGTTTCAGGGAAAGAGCAATTTGGTTTTCTGTGGCTTGGAGTGAAGTTTAACCTGTGGAGAGTGCTTGTGGGAGATGGGGACGGTTTTCTGGGACTGTTCTTCCTCTCTTTGTCAAGTTGTGTACCGTGCAGGGCGCACTTTCTCCCAGGATGAGTTGACAAATGCTCCGTCTAAAGCAGTCTTGATGTATATCCAAACCTCTCTCCGAGCGAGGCCAGGCGCTTTGGCAGCTCCTTTTTGCAGTGAGGTTCTCCAGAGCTGACAGCCGAGGCGCAGCTGAATGGGCCAGCACAGGGCCGGTGCTGATTAATGATGCAAACACAGCCCCGCGGAGCAATGCCTGAGCAAACAGGGCTGATGTCAGCCCTAGCAACAGATGGCAGAGCCCCTTTCCCGTGCTCCGCGGGCTGCTCCGGCACTCGGAGCTGGTGAATAAGGAACAATGAGGGTAGCACAGGGTTAACCGCCACTTCTATCAGCGTTTTTTGTGCTGGCTTCGCTCTTTCACAGCAAAATGTCACCGGGTGAATTGATTATTTTTTTGTTTTGTTTTGCTGTCCAGACGCAAGAGAAAAGCGGCCACAAGCAACTTTTAGCTCTTGGGGCCGCCTGGTAAAAGGGGCACAAACATCCTTCCCGCAAATGTGGAAAATGCAATTGAAGGTGGAGCTGTTTTACAGAGGTTTCTGTTGCTGTTGCAAATTGTTATGGGTCAGTTGCTATTTCTAACACTAACCTCAGCTGCTCAGGGTGGCTGGAAATGCCCGTGTTAATTACCATCGGGCTGAGGTCTTGTCTGTAGACACAAGTTGTATTGCTTTAGCTACACTGGTATCATTAAAGCGGTGCAAATGCCCTGAAGTGAATGCAGTTACAGCGGTATAAATGAGCTTGTTTACCTCATAATCTATGCTAGTATAAAGCACCTTTATACCCATATAATTGCACTCACTGGGGGTTGTGCCAGTGTAAATGTTTTGGTACGAAAATCAATAACTGGCATACTTGGAGGCTGTCTGGGGTCTGGCAGGCTGGAAGTGCTGTGCTGCAGCAGCTTCCATACTGAATGCTCAGCTATTTTTGTTTTTAATCTATCATTCTTGTCTTGACCTAGAAATAAAAATTTAATGGAAAGTTGAATTTATGGCAGCGGCAGAAATAGGGGTCGCAGGTGCTGTCTTCCCTCCTTGAACTCCAGTGGCTGGAGGATGAAGGAACCATCTGAGCCACGGGATGGGAGAGGTCCCTTCCTGCACAGAGTCAAGGAAAGGGCCAGCCAGCAGACCCTCCTGGAGGAATATCAATGATGGGAAAGACAGCAATGCAGCCTAAAATAAGAGGCAGAGAGCTGCTTCCCAGCTTTCTGGGGCTGCTCTAATTCATGCCATAAAGCCACACTGATAGCCCCAAATCCACTAGGACCTGCAGGGGTAAAAGACAATCCCATTTTGCCTCCCTCATCTGCCTCATGGGTTTTTACCTTAGGACTTAGAGGCTCTGACTCCCCCTACCAAACTGTAATAATCTGCACCATCTGTAAACTGCCTTTACAGTAACTGGAGAGAGAGAGAGACACCTCTAAACTACATTTTATCTCCTCTTAGCTTGGATATCTAAAAAAACCCCATATAAGTAATGCTTAAGAGGTGCCTGCTTCTCTGCTTTGACTGTACAAAGATGTTTGTCAGCCAGGTAGGATGCAAGTGCAGTGGGTCTTACCTGTCCTGGTTAACCAGGGTCCAGTTCTGCTCCATGGCACCCGTGCTGGCCCTTGGCTTTGAGAGAAGTTTTGGTGGTGTGGCTGCAGAAATATTACTGACTCTCGGAAAAATCCATATACTAAAAATGTATTTACTCTCACGTTTTTGTGCCTCCGTCCTTTAACTGACAAAGCAAAATTATTTTGGGGCATTGGGTGTCTTTTTGGGGCATTGGAACCTGTAATGGACTGTTTGCTCATTTCACTTTTTAATGAACTTTTGTTCATTATGTTGCTACTTTACACTGTGGCTACCTTGATTCATTTCTGTCTGCTCATACGAGCATTTCTTCTGGAAGAGAAAAGGCCTTTGTAGCTCTCTGTGCACTCTTGGTTTTGAACCACCATCACCACTCTCTGAAGTAGCCACCAGGATTGCGCAGGTCCTCAGCGGTGCACTCAGCTCTGTCTGTCGCTGTTACCAGCTATCATGGCCCTTTTGAAAATAGTGGGGTTTTGTTCATGGGATTAGATCTGTGGCTGTCCTGACTGATGTGGCCCCATCCCAGCTGCCAAGCAGTCTCCAGTCTCTGTTCCCAACTCCTCTGTGTCTCTGTGATTCCCCACACAGTGGCTCTTAGCACAGTGTGCCTCAGCAGATACGAGGTAGATACTGTTAAGAAGCTACCTGATAGTGATTTCCTCCATCTTAAATGTTAAAAACGTAATCCATTTATCTTTTACTTCTGGGTGTTTCAGTTTCACCAAAAACTACCTACAGCAGTTATAACCTGATCCTTTTGGATCCTACAAGACCAGTTTCTAGGTTTAGAGCAGTGCTCTTGCTGTAAAAACAATACCACAAGTAAGAAGAATAATTTGGGTGAGTGAGGAGGCCTAATTGATTCATCAAGGGTTGTACAGCACAAACACTTCAAAGCATCACAGGATCCTGCTGTGAAATGCCACTCAGCCTCCTGCCCCAAGAAGCCCAAGGAGTAAATGCTCTGCATGTTTTAAGGAGATACGGAGTCTTAAAAACCCCAAAACTCGTAATTTTTCCTTGCATAGAGACTCTGTGTCAAGTATTTGTGCTTTATTTTTACCTCTATTTACCCATTTTTTATCTCAAGAAGGACTGTCAGAATTGCTCAGATTCTTAAAACATGAACCTGAGAGACTGAAGTGTTTTAAATGTGCTTCTGCTATGCACAGCACCAGTCTTCAACACACAGTTTTTCTTTATAGCTAAGATTCCTTATCTGTAAAATGGGAGAAATCTGTTTAACCCGAGAAGGTTAAAGGTCATACCTCGCACAAGCTTTTGGTGCTGAATTCGTTGACATTTATAGGGTACAATGTAATCTTTGTGTGCTAAATGTTGTTAAAGAACATGATGTTAAGGTTCTTAGATTTGCCTGGAGTTTATTTTTTTTTAATTATTTTTAAGTGCATGTTGAAAACTATCAAGCCACTGAGGAATGAAGTTTTATTTCCAGCTCGTTAAAGCATACTGAAAACTATGGAAAACAGGTAACTTAGTGTTGTTTTGAGTCCCATGTTTGAGGCAGTTTTATTCCCTTCAGTACTGAATAAAAAAATGTAACTGATCTGTAAATCAACCCTTTGATGCAATAAAACTGCCAGAAACCAAAACTGATCTGGCTCAAATGATAGACACTTACTCTGGCTGACAACTTATACATTTAATTGGAAGCTACAGCTTTTGAAATGAATTGGACAGAGTGAAATCATCACAGTCTCAGATGTAGACAATGACAGAAGCCAGTATGTTCAGTTCTCTTCGCTGAGGCTTGTAACACAGAAAAAGCTGCTGATCTTACTAGATTGCGATTGAAGATATTTGCCCTTCACTGAATAATGAGCTTGCAATCACATTTTGCTGAAACAGGTTCTTTGAACAAATGAAACTTAAATCAGAAGGAAGTTAAATCTCATTTCTTACTCTTCGATCAAAACCTTCATGCTCGAGCGCCTCATAGAGAGGAACATTAGGCTCACATTTCTGTAATCTTATTTGTTATTCAAGATTTGCTCCTGATAGCTTAAACTACTGGAAAAAAAAAAAACAAAAACAAAAAAACAAACCCACACCCATACAGTCTTAAAAATGGAAAATCGATTCATTTCCAACACTTTGCAAAGCCTTTCATTATAAAGAGAGAGCTAAGCAAGTAGAAAAGAACTGCATGCATCCAAAGTCACCAAATCTTTTCACTTGTTCCCAGGGCTCGGACAACAATGCCACTATGAAAATAGCCCTGAGGAGGAAGAGCATGCTGGGTAATGAGATGCAAATGAGCACACCAAGCATCCCATTCTGCCTTGGAGCCTTTGTATCCAGTAGAGCAATAACAACCAGCTTTTGAGTCATGATAGGTTAGCACAGAATAGGTTTCACAATGGGTGTATGTATTATCCTCATGGTTCTCCTCAGCTTGTGGTCAGCAGGATAGTTAAACATGGCATCCATTTCAGTGAGAAGCTGCCTAGATTAAAACTAGCTGAAATAAGAGTGTCACAATTAATTGTAACAAAACTCAGTGTGAGACCTTGTGAAGGGAGAAAGACATTTTATTTTATTTAACTTGATCTGGAACTTGTTTTTTCTTACACGCATACTCTGCACACCAAGGCATATGTATCTAAGTGCTGTGGTCGCCATGACTCTCGTGGGAAACTGAAGTCCTCACTGTGTCTCTTGGGTTCTTCTTGACTGACAAGGAACTGAACAGGTCTTTTTTTTGAACAGGTCTTCTAAAACATTCATGAATTAACAGTTACCTTTGCATTGCATATTTGCTTATTTCTGCTTCTGTAACTCATTGCTGACTTTCTTTGTCTCATCCTGGATCTCTTTAATGACATCATTCCGTCCTTTTCTTAGCATGATAGTATAGGTGATGTGCTGGAACCTCGTTGCCCTCCTTCTGTTACCAAACCACAGATCCCCTGCTGACAGATCAGTGCTGGGACCTTATCAGAGCCGTGTGCCCAGATGTAAACAGCATGTTCCCCAGACATCTCCTTGGTTTAGCAGTGTAGACCATTCCTGTAAACCTGACTGTTGTTTCTTTGAGTGCTTTCACACATACACGTTTCCATTCCTGCTTCATCCATATCCATCGTATTTCTAAAAGGGACCTGTGCAAGAGGGAGGCATCTAAGGAGACTCGGATTTATGCAGAGCATTGAGCTGTTTCACAAGGCTGGGGCACTGGGCTGGCTTCACAGAGAAAAGCAGCTACTGTTCCTGTTCTAGTTTTGCTGTGTGTTTTTGCTGTTTGTTACGTGCTGAGCCACTGAAGTTGGGGCCACACCTAGTACTATATTTTACCCTTTGGTAACAGTTTATAAATCCATGCTCAGAGAAGCAAAAAAAGGGCAAATTTTAGAAAATGCTTAGTGCTGTTATAGCTGAGCTTTATGATACTGTTAGTTAATAATATCTTACAGAAGTAACTTTTTTTCCTTTTAGGTCACAATGCACTTTACAAAGAAACATATCCATTAGCCCAGTTTTATGGGAGGGCAAACTGAAGCACAGAGACATAAAATGTCCCATGTAAGGTTACAGACCAAGACAGAAGGTGAACAGGAAATCTAACAGAGGTGTCTCAGTATGGTTTCTCAGGCAGGAGACCACCTTGGGAAGGGCAGCAGATCTTGACAGTGCTGAGTATGAGTTGCGTGTCATGAAATAGGTCCATATATCTTTTCTGTGAAGCTTCTTTCCCCGCTCTCTGTTCTGCTTCCAAATCAGGAAGATCACCTCACCGATGAATCATTTTCTTATTAGAGATAAAGATGAGAATGACTTGACCTGGGGAATCTGCAGGGAGCACAAGGCACCACTCTCCCAGCACTGTGGCTTTACTGAGCTGGAGACAATTGATGGTCATGAGGGATCAGCACCGTTTTTTTCTTAACACATTTGGGGAAAAAGCTGGTGTTATTTTTCTGTTGTCGAGAACAGTGCTTGGTTGAGGGAAAAATACAAAATCACTTCTCTTTAAAAGGTAATGAGGGTGTGTAGATGAGGGGGGGAAACTTGAGAGCTGCACCCTGCACACCCTCCACTTCTCCTCCACAACTGAGAAGGGAAAATACCAAGACTTCATCATGCTGTGACCTATGCATATCTTATACAACAGCGTACATTGGAGACTTTTTTATTATTCTTTTTTCCTTCTTTTGTCATAATATGCCAGAGAAAGAGATCGAACAAGAATTCATGATGTATCCATGCCCAAGGTGCAAAATATTTGCATAGACCCTTTCCACTGAAAGTAACACCACCACTCCTGCCGCAGATATTATATAAGTCTTCATTCCTGCAAACAGTGAAATTAATTAGCATAAATTATATCCAGAGTCTAGTTAGGCTCAGTCGTTGCTTTTGCAGAATTATGAGGCCTTTGTGCATAAAAAAATTAAAGAAAATTGTTAAATGATGATGTGTGCTGGTTACTAAGCTAGCCACCAGTTAGATATATTTATAGCTACTCCTGCAGCTACTAATGATATGCTAATTATAACCCAAATAGAATTCTGTTATTTCTCCCTGAAAATGGAAGCGATGCAGGGAGATGTTAAAATCTGTGCTGAGGCATCGTATTAGCAATTAGGTTTTTAGGTGGCACTGCAATTCTGAAGGGAAGAAAGCAAAAGAAGATACGAGTGCTATTTCTATTCTTACATATTTGTTTGAGCCTAAAAAAGGGATTTAAACTTGAAAACCTTCTTATCCTACAAAGCATGAACTTCTCTGTGAAGTGTTTTAGAAGAGCTAAGCCCCTGTGGGAGAGTCCCTCAAGGGCATTTGCTCGGTTGTTCCAGAGCATCACAGCCCCAAGAGATGACTCAGGCAACAATGACAGCACGGAGAAATTGCTCATCAGTTGTGCTAGAGGGGCCAGAGCAGCTTGGGCATGTTGAATATTATCATTTAAATATTGCAGCTGTGGACTGCAGACTGTGTCTGAAATCTTAAGGGTAGGTCCTGAGGGATCATTTTAGAGGGCAAGCATTTTGGGTTGCACTTTTGAGTTTCATCCCACCTGAGTTCCATTTTGGGTTGCACTTTTGAGTTTCATCCCACCTGAGTTCAAGGAGCACATCACTGAGATTGCCTGAAGCTATTTCCAGTCCAAAGTGACCATAGTCAGGTGGTGACTGTAGTTTGATACAGCAACCTTTGCAGACCTTATCCTGCTGTGCAAAGCAAGTTTGGATTTGGCTTCTTCCTGGCCAAACACAACTCAGTGCTATCACTCTTATATCAAGTAAGAATAACTATGATAATTTCTGCTCCAGAAATGTGAAAGAATTGGCACCTTAAATACAACTCCTGTAGCAAGTAACTACTGAGGGGTATTATAAAATCTGAGATTTAAGCCATGGAGCTGGGAGATAACAAATAAAATGTCAGCAGCAAAGAGAGGAAGACAGGGTGAAGAAAAAAGCCTTGCAGTCACAGAACTATTTGTCTGACCTCTGTCAATTGCAAGGCTTTCAAACATATTTTGAAGGGCAGAATAATTAAAAACATGAAAATAAATAGAAAACAGGATAAAAGTGCTCCTGGGTTTACCAGAAGTAAATCGTATCAGCCTATCTTGATGTCATGGATAAGATAAATGATGTTCTAAGAAATACTTTGTATGTCATCTACGTGGTCTTCAGTAATGCATTTGATACGGTTGCACTGCAGAATTTATGAGGCATGAGGACGCAGAGATTAATTGTTGAATTGATATTGCGTATGGGCCTGGCAAAAGAGGAAATAAAAATTATGAGTCTTGAATAAGGAATTTGCATGCTGAAGGGCATACATTAACAGATTATCTCAAGTATTGGCTAGACAAATGATCTTATTTGGTGGTTTCCTCAGTGGTGCCAGCTTCAAGAGAGGGAGTTTGCTCTCATCCAGAGTTGGAAGGCATCATCCAAACCGAAGGGTTTGGGGAAAATTAAAAAAAAAAAACGAAGAAAGGTTCTCTGCGAGTTCAAAGAGTAGAAATCCATTAATGGAGTAAACTAAATACTGTATTTGAGGATTAATACAAGATTGCTGCTCCCTGCTAGATGCATCCACAGGAATCAGTAGTTAGGCTGCTTTAGTGTGGCTGTGTAGACATTTTCTGGAGCACAGTGTTCTCCATCCATCAGGCTTAGGAGGGATGAAGGTTGGAACTGTAATGCAGGGAAGGTAACAGCAAATTCATTAGGTGAGAGGGAGCCAATACAGCCTGCCTTGTTTAGCTGACCAAAATGAAGGTGCAAATTGTTCATAAATTCAGTCTGGAAACCAGGGTGTTCAACAGTCATGTTCGCAAATAACCTTCCAGGAGGAATACACAGAACAGAAAACCTGGCCACTCCACAAGTGGAGAAGAATATTTAGAAAAGTAGTGGCTTTGCCTGCAGTTCCTGAGGACTGCACTGGCTCAGTTTTACAGAACGAAAGGGAGTCCCTCTGAGTCCCCTGTTTCACAGGCAGAACAGACTGGCATACCATATTGTCACTTTAAACATATTCTAGGAACAAAAAAAAGCTGGGATCTGCCTTTAAAGGAAAGCATAATCCAAAATCTTCATTGAAGTGAATGTTTGCTGTGCATTTTGTTCAGTTTTGATATTTTCAGCAATAAGCTGATGGAACTCTTAACGAGAGACAGAAGGGACAGAGAAAGAAGAACAAAAAGGTTTTGCTTCAGCTTCTCCTTTTTTTTTTTTAGACATAACCATGCATTAGAAAATGTAACTGTTTTTAAAAAGCAATCATTTTTTATACCTAGCTTGTTTCAAAAAGGTCGTTCCACTCTCATTGTCACCTCAGGAAAAACAATAAAGCAGCAGTCCTCCACGTAATTGCACAGGCTCGCCTGGTGGGTTCTCTTTCTTGTTCAATGAAGTATCATTCATTTAGATCAGAATACAGTCTTTCTAAATTAGAGGTTTACATGTGTAATTATATAAAATGATATGTTTGTTTACATCTCCAAGTAAAATGTACGTCGTTTTCTATCATTTATCTTTGAAATTCAATTTTGCTTTGTCGATCCGTAATTTATTGCAGGAGATGAATGTGCTGTTAGAGTGTTTACAATGCCTCTCGCTGCCTGTGGATAATAGAATTACCCTGGTTATTGCTATTCATTTCGACATTTCTATGGTTAGGAATACGCGATAGTTTTACGTTCCTGAATATATGGTGCAAATCCTAATGCTATTTATTGTGGCAGCCCTTTTTTATATCTATCTAAAGACTTAAATTTACTTTCAAAGAGTAGAGGGACAGTTGACAGCTGATGGCTGTATTTCTCAGCAGCTGTGTACTCTCTTCTGTGCTCATAAATGCGTGGAGAGGCTGTGTTCATACCTTTGTGTATAGTGTTAATAAATATATTAGATTTCTAGTAAACCCGTAAACTCCCACGTGAATTTCTGCCAATTCAGCCCTGGGGCTTTGGTGAATGAGCAGTGTGTATAACCAGTCACTGAATTTATGGAACATTTTTGTAAAAACGGTGTTTGTTTTACTTATTCCTTTTGTCTGTTTAACCGGTTGGGTTAAAAGGCCTGTATTTCCAGCAAACAATCCCGAGGCATTATTTTTCCAAGCAGAGCTTTCAAGGGTAACTCTAAGAATGTTTCCTTTGATATCTTCTTGAGGTTTTCTTTCTGTATTCCTGTTCCGTACAGTATTTGAGAAAGGCAGACTGGGAAGCGCATCCACTTTGGACTGTGACAGGATAGGAGCAGTGTTGCAGGATGCTCAGAACATCTCACAGGGCACAAGAACTCAGTGGAGAAAGGTGTCTAATTTCATATTCTTCTTTCCATTTCAAAACTGTTCTCTTTGAAGATGAGGATCCATATCTGAATGAGGAGAAGGTTTCCCTCATCACCTAGGGACTGGAAATCTTTCAGACGAGACCTCAGCAAATCCATCCAGACCATCTGTGTGTGTGTGTCACGGCACATATATGGCCCTGTGCTGCCTGGAAGTCCCAGGCAAAGATCTTGACTCCACTGCGAGTGGGAAGGGTGTAAAGCATGTACTGCTATGACTCGGAGCCAGGCAGTATGTTCTGAGGTTCTGTTTAAACCCTGCATAATAACCTGAAGTCCCTTGTTACACTTCCAACCCATCCATCCCCCACTTGTATTTTCTTAATACATGGTCTTTATGGATATGCAGAGCAGGGAAAGAAAATTAATAATGGACAGTAAAATATGCAGTAAATTGTATCCTATTAATCTTTTGCCAAGGAAGGGGATGATGTTGCTTTCTTTCTCAGCTTCCTATCTCTATGAAGACACTCAGCCTTCAGCTTAAAACAGAGAAATTTATTTGGCTTCTTTTACTTTAGCCTGCTTGTTACCTGTCTTACCCTTTTTTCATATTTCACCTAAACAAAGTTTGAGAATGAGAAATCAAAAAAGGAGTTCTTCAGAATTTCATTTAAAAAATACATATTCTTTATACTGTAAAATTTTCAGCACTTCCAGAGATAGCAGTAAAATATGCTGTCTCTCCATACCAGATTCTGTTATCTTTTAAGCAGTACTTCAGGAAACAGCTCAAGTAAGGTTATCCATCCACAGGTTGAATGAAAATAATTTAATTTCATAAGGAGGAGGCTATTGAACTCTCCTTGGCTTCACAGCCATATTAGGGAAATTCAATCTGTGTCAGAAAATAGCCTGTGGCAACCTAATTTTTGGTCCCTAAGTGCCATAGTACTGAAAAATATGTGAATTTCTTCTAAGTCAAGGGTCAGTTTAGTTACTATCACACCTACAGCCGTGGGCTGTTCTGGATGCGTAGAGAATAAGCATCAGAAGAAGCAAACCCAGAACAGTGTTTCCCTCTGTGTAATACTGTTCAAGCTCTCCAGTGCTTCAAGATTTCCTCTGCCATAACCTTTGCACTTAACAGCCCCTTACGAATTTTTCTTCTGTGGCTAAGTCTGCAGAAGAAACTTGAATTAATGAATTAATTAGTTTCCAACAAAACCACTTCCAATTATGTATATATATGGAAAGAATGAACATCAGTAAACCTTAGAGCTAAATATACCTCTGTAAATATGTGCATTTTAGGATAACTTTTAATATTCACCTTACAGGGTAGATGCAAAATGTCACACACATGCAAATCCATAGTCTAATATTTGACTGTACATGCAGTATATATGTATGTATTTATATAGCACTGTCTGTCTACTTCAGCACACACAGGCACACACTTTTTACTTTTGTGAGCACCCTTCTGTGAAACGAGAGCTTACTGAAGGCAGAGCGTGGATTAAATCCATCAATTTGATCATCATCAAATTCTAAAAAAAAAAAAAAATTAAAAATTGTAAAGCATTAGTCATACTGTTGAATTTGTAACTATTCCTGATTTTATGTCATGTTCAGTGATACAGACACACACATGCATTCATCCACACACACGCCTGGCATTATTCCTCCGACATCAGACCTATCACCAAGTTACTGTTTGCTAACAAGTTACATTTCTTCCTTTGCACTCTAGTAACTGCAGGCGTCACTAATTGCAAGTGCAAAGTAACTCAGGTGGGTTTCGATTTGTTTCTGATGAACATTGCCTTTCTTTAGCACATCTCAATGTGCTAAAAGCATTATCCCAAGCATCAGTGCTAGGTGTTGCTCAAATGTCTCGATCACACATCTGAGCCCTTTTAACTGCTGATTTGTTTGCAAGACAATGCACTGGCTGAAGAATGTATAGGCTGATGTATTGGCTAAATTGTCAGGATTTCTTTGTGTTGGTCCTGTTCCTTCTTCTGCATCTAAGGCAGGTCTGCTTTGTTACCCACCCTACATCTCTGGTCGTCCCATCCACATTATAAAGTGATGACATGAAAATCATTGCCATTTCTTCTCCATCTGCGTGCTGAATTTCCTTTTACAGCGGAATGATTCGGAAGACAGTGATGATCTTATCCAGTGTACAGTGAGGTTTTGGAGGTATGTTCCCCTGTCAGTGTCAGCTGGGACTTGTGACTGTGTCCTGCAGTATTACGGGACATGTTGTGTAGAGTAAGCTTGTTCATCTTCCAGCATTTCCAAACTCTGTAACAGGAGTAGAACAAGAATTGTTCATTTATTAAGATGAGAAAAGTACTCCAACAGCAAAAGTGACAGGTATCACAGAAAAGCAAGTTGTATAAGACTTCCAAGGTTGTATATAGCAAGTTATCTCCAAGCTGAAATACTGGGTCAAGCAATGTTTTGGAGTTTCACAGAACAACTCATTTATATGGTCTGAGGAACAGATGTGCCAGGATGAAGAGAGAGATGTTTTAACTCACAAAGTCAAAGCAAAGTATGAAATTCTGTGAGCAAAGTGACATAACCTTGTTTGTTATTGAATGGTTTTACTGTAAATAACTTCTCTATTGAATACAGTATTCCTCCTCACTTTTGTGGATGTTCTTAAAGATCACAGTTATAAGTATCTCCTGCCCTTAGCAGGACTATGATGTTTCCCTGGAAATTTGAGAGAAACCATTTGAGAGATGTGCAACAACTTCTGAAGCTTGTTAGTAGTTTTGACTATTTTTTTGATAAATGCGTGTTGTGTTTCCCAGCTGGCTTTGGAGGGTTGTCCATATGGCTGTGTCTGTAAGGGCTACAGCTCATACTCAAGACAGGAAAAAAAGGAAGGGTCATTTTTTATCATTGTCCCCTTGTGACTTTCTGTCATAACCAGGAGCGCAGCCTAACAATTTCCTTGGGTTTATTTTTCTCTGTGAGTTGTTTTCTTTAGATAATGCCTTTACACAGAGTATGACAATTTAATACAGTTAGATAAGAACTAAAACTGAGATATGGTCTCTTGTGCAAAGTCAAGTTTCTCTCAGTTGCCCCGATGTCTTGAAAATAAAGTTCTACATCCTGCTAAATATTGCTGTTACTATGTATCTGTGGCATGGAGTAGTGAATATAGGAGGGAGGAACACAGTAAGGTTTTCATAAAACCTAGGAAATTAATTTCTTTGAGACTGGACTGGTAAAGCTGTGGGTATTCTTAGACATAAGACTGTCATATTTATTTTTTCAGTTTTGACGATTACTCTTCATAGTTTCTTGAAATACAGTTTTGTAACATGAAAGAACCAGATTCATATCCCTAGCAATACATTAAAATATTTAAATAAATATTAATATAATGTAATTAAGTCCTGGTTTTATATGTAGTCATATTTTGAGCTGTAGTGTTGGACAGCGTGATCTGTCCCTGACTTCAGGAATGTATGAGAACAGGGAACAGGAGAGGAAACTAAAGGCCTCATAACTGCACACACATAGGAACAGTTATTTCTACACAATAAATTAACAACCTGATGAAACTGCCCAGAATGGGTGTTGTATGTAGAGCTGTCTTAAAAGCAAAAACAAGCAATTGTGATGGTTCACAAGCAACATACTTCACATCAGGTGTGCAGAACTGATGGTGATGGTCTGCTACCTGCCCTTTAGGATCGGCTGTTGAATCTGAGTGATAAATCTTCTAAGATCTGCTACATTTAAAATACAGGCAGTTCTGTTGTAGAGATTTGCTATGTGTTCATATACCTCTTCTAGAAGAAAATTCAGGTCTGAAGGCACTCTGACAATTATTGCAGTCAAAAAGGCTCAACATTAAACAAAGGGAAACAAAAAACCTCCTTTGTGATAACAGTAGTTTTGTGAGGAGGAGCAGCAGTAGTAGTACTTTTAGTTTTACCAATGAAAGACAAGTACTATTCATTCTAAGAGTTCATGATATTCAAATGTTAGCTCTTAGTTTTCAAAAAGAATGTGAATTTCTCTGCCTGAAGAAGATGATGAGGACAGAGACCCTCTATAATTTACAGCTAGAGATCTCTTGTTTAAGAAGATAGTAGGTAGAGTTCACAATGGCACATTAGGAATTAAGGAAATGGAATATTATATTAAACTTACCATATTCCTTACTGTGATTAGGTTGTGCTTGATAAATATCCATAGTGACCGTGCACGTGATGAATAGGGATATTTCAAATTTGAAATTTTTACTTTATTGATTTATTGG
Source organism: Gymnorhina tibicen (assembly GCA_013399875.1). Lineage (NCBI taxonomy): Eukaryota > Metazoa > Chordata > Aves > Passeriformes > Artamidae > Gymnorhina > Gymnorhina tibicen. Next base: position 1,030,885 of record VXAZ01006775.1, on the reverse strand, counting down.
GGCTGAACTTCTTTCATAATTAGGAATTTCTTGCCTGTATCTTTGCGTTCTTTTTAGACATGGGGGGGGATCTTGTGTGAATGACACCAGTTTGTCATCTGTGCTGTCATTTCTGTTCAAACTCATGCAGTGAGTAGATAGATGTCTCCCATATGGTCTAACAGTTCTGAATGCTTACAACTGCTTAATGCAGGCAATACCAGGGTTTTTTTTTCAGCTTTTTGCCAGCACCAGGTTATTCCACATAATTGTAATGATGCACTCTAATTTCTGTGACCTCCCCTTGGGTGTCACTTCTGTGGTCTGATACATCTTGTAATGAGTCTGAAATCCTGGAAGCAGAGTCCACTTCCCTTTGTTGATTTCATCCCATTACTTGAAGTAATATTTCTCCCCTTTTCATCAAAATAGGTAAAGGGATTCCTCCAAGGAGAAGGTGATAGTCTATGAGGAGCTGTAGCTGTAGAAGCCTTCCGGGACTAGAAGTCTTACGTAGATGTAAGATGTTGCTGATAGGTTTTTTTTTTAAGAATTCAGGGTCGTCATGGATTTGTGTTTAGACACTTTGCTAGTCTGATTAATTCAGTAAGTAGAATAGCTAATCCAGCGAGAATTTCTTTTCCTGTTTCCCATGGTAATCTTAAAGATGACAAATTCTTGAGAACAACTTGGCCCACTGGCATTGTCTCCAAAATCAGCTTTATCTCTAGGAAAAGCTGGTCTATCAAAAAACAAGCACATGATGCATTTTCCTATCCAAAGAAATGTTTTGTATGAGGGAAACCCCAAATCTGCCCTTTAAATCTCTAGTAAGAACAAAATAAAAAACTAGGCTATGTTCCTAGAAGATACGCATCACTTCTTTTGAGGGAACTTTGGAAGCATTTCCTTTTCTTTCCTTGGTATAGATCTCACAAGAGGTTAATCATTCGTGAAAGTACATTGCTTAAAAAAAAAGGTATCTTGATCATCCTCATGTAAAAGGGTACTTTATTTTAAAGACTCAATTTGAGCATGGAACAAATTGATGAAATTGTAGTACAAAACCTTTAATGCATTAGAATTATTACATTTGGAAATCATTATGTATACAAGTAGTTATTACAGAAATAACCTTCTTTGTCAAGTATTCTTGGCGTGGAAGTAATCAGCATCCTATCCCATTAATTGTTTGAGAACTCTGAAATCTTTAATGAGGTTTTTTATGGAAGAATTTCAGTCAAATGCAAATGATTCATTGAAACTCTTAATCATAAGACAAATAGTGATTCTTCAGTGAGTTTTTTTCATTCACTGTAATAAATGTAGCATGTGTAGACACATATTTAACTGTTTCTCAGTTACTTTTCTCACAGCATTTTTCTTTAAAGGTTCATTGCTGGTCAGAAAGTGATAATGGTTGGACTGAGAAATAAAATGCTTGACAGATGTCAAGAAATATGTCTCTGATACAGCTTCAAGTAGATTTTTTCCCTTTGAGTGTTCTAAAAATTAATTTGTATTCAGGTTGACAAAGATATATATTTTTCAGTGGGTATTGACAATCAAATATCATCCTTTTCTCACAGGTCTGATTACCACAACATCAAGGAAATTGGATCGGGAACAGCAAGCAGAACATTTTTTAGAGGTAAGTTTAACTGGAAATATATTTTAAGAGGTTAGCGGATTTCTGTAGTTTAAAATTACTTCTTGCTGTTCCAGGAGAGTAGTATTCTCCCTTCTCTTCATTTATAACAGATTCACACAAAGCTGGGAATTGCCTGATTATACAGAAGAAATAAAACATTTTGCAATTTGCAAGTGCAGGAAAAAAATTGAACAAAAATTGAACACTTGTTTTCCACCTCTAATCTACTTCAGTTAAGTCTTTTATTGTAGCTCTTAGATTTTGTTTGTGACAGGAATTTAGAATATCCAGAGCAAAATATTTTTTTTTTAAAAATAGGTGAAATGACCCCAACCCTGCCAAGATTTTTAGTCTCTCAGGTTAAACAAGTTTAAAGTTTTGCATCTTGGATCTAATGTGCAAAATGATAATTTGGATGAAAGCGAACTTTGACCTTTTCACATTTACTGCATCATCAGAATCAATTATTTTTTTTTTAGCTTTCGCTTATTAGGACTGTTAACAACAATTTTCAAGTTAAAATTTGCCTTCTGAAAAAGAGTATCTAAACCATTCCCTTGGCCCTTGTGATGAGTGTTTCTCTTTATAAGTAGCTCACATGTGCTGGATATGGAGTGATATACTTGTAAACTACTGGTTTTGCCACATGTGTTTTCTTTCACATTGCTGTACACCATGCTGTGGTTTTTTTTCCTTTGGGTAAAAGTTCCTTGACTCTGTTCTTTTGTCTGTTTGTGGAGTTAGGAATTCTTGATTCCTGTTGGAACAAGTAAAAAGAACCATATTGTCCCACATAATCAATCATCCCTACTATGTATTTTAGGAAATTCTATTCAAATCCATACAAGCTAAAAAACATCTGGACACAATAGTTCCTAATGCAATCACTATCAGACAGCAAGATGTAGTAAAATATATATTTGCATATTCATTAGGTTTTTTTATTTGCTAAAAATCCCAGATTATGTTGGTTAGTGAAGAACACAGGAGAGAAGGGTTGATTATTACTATAGAAGTTCAGGTTGAGGTTTTTTCTTGATAATTCACTGTAGATTCTTACATGTTCTATGTCATAAATAAATGGAGGGAAATACAAGGATTTTTCCCTTTGTAGGATTTATTAAGTTGTAAAGTTAGTAAAGTAATCATGTGTTCTAATAACTTCAAGCTTTCGAGTTTATACTGTCAGAGAAGATCACAAATGGAATTAAATGGGCATTGATTTTGAAATATGTCTATTGGTGAGAATCTTGGGTCTGTAAGTCTCCTTTGCTCTGCGGAGAAGGACCAGGTAATCCAGGGGGCAACGAGTTAGTACAAAATGAAACACAGGAAGTTCCATCTGAATATGAGGAAAAACTTCTGTGAGGGTGACAGAGCACTGTAACAGGTTGCACATGTGGAGCCTCTCTCTCTGGAGATTCTAAACCTGCCTGGGTGTGATCCTACACAGCCAGGTGTAGATGAACTTGCTTTAGCAGGGGTTGGACTAGATGAGCTCCACAGGTCCCTTCCAACATCAGCCATTCTGTGATTCTGTAATTCTGTGATTTATCTGTTTGCCTCAGAGATCTCAGTGAAACATGCCAAATCCACATTTTCCAAAGGATTCCCATACAGATGGGGGAGTGCAACTATTAATAGAAAAATAGTTACTTACAGAATTCAGCGTTAGTCATCAATACAAGTTAATATACTCTTTCCCCTGAATTATATCTTGCTTGAAAAAATAACAATCTGCAAGATTTTGAGGGCTGAAGATGCAGTAGAGGGAAATTTGTGTAGGAGCAGGGTGTCCGGCAGAGGTGTGGAGAAGACCACATTGTAAAGCCCACGTGGGAACAGTGAGTGGGAAAGGGAACTGGGCTCTGGTGGAGACACAGCCCCAGCGGTCAAATTGCCCCTTTGGGCTGCTGCTGAAACATTGCCCATCGCTGCCTCCTGGGAGGCACATTCCTGCTGCACATCCGTGCACAGGCTGGGATCCAGAGCCCGGCTGGTCAAGCTGTGCTTGTTCTTGTGGCAAACTGAGAAACGTTTTCTAAAATGCCTGTCTGTCTCTGTGTAATTAACCCCCTGGGGAGGCCTTAATTAACGAGACAGCCGTGGTTTCCCAGTAGTACAGTGTTTCCCTTCCGGCTTCATTTCATACCCTTCTTCCAGGAGCCTGTCTGGTGTAAAGGAGCGCAGACTTGGCTCCCTTTGAAAAGCTCTGATTAGCACTTGACCTAGCAACCCTTGCTCCCCTTGGCCCAGTGTGTGTGTGAGGCACTGACAGACATTTCCTAGATACAACTTTTTAATTATTTTTAATAAGCCTGTCTTTGACAAGACGCTATACCCTGTAAGTACCTGCCAGTATTTACTTAGCAAATTTCATTGTTAACAGTATTTCCACCTTTTTCACCGAAGCTGTTAGGAAAACGAAGTGAAATAAGATAGCAGCTGTTAGTCACTGTAGTTGTGTGTAGTGCCAGTGCTGTCTCCAGACTGCCGCCTGTGATGGCTTAGTTGCTCTTCCAGAGCTGCCTGTCCCTGTCCATAGCAGAGGAAACGTGAATTACCAGCAATGACAGCATGTGTATTTCTAAGGCTGCCATGCTTAGGAAAAGTGAATCTAAGTGACTCTCCTTTTAAGTTGTACAAGAATTCTGTTGCAAAGTAAGTACCAAGGCCCAGGTCAGATGTGCATTTCTTCTTCCTTCCTCCTTTAATTGTCTTCTTTAGATGTATGGACCTGTGTCCACATGGATTTTTTTAATGGTACCTCAGGCTGCTGTCACAGGACTTCCACTTACCAGAGAGTATGTTCCAAAGTGAGTGCAGAAACATGTCTAGACCCTGAGCCAAAAGATGCATGAAGAATTCAGAAATTGACTACCCTTTATAATCACTGAGATTTTCAGTTTGCTTTGGTGGTATTGTTTGGATATTGTTTGTTTCTTTGTTTCTTTGTTTGTTTTGGCATTATGGAAAGAGGGGGAAAAAAATGTATTGCTTCTCCCAGGTTTCTCATTGATTGTGGCATTGTCAATGCTTTTTTTTTTTTAGCTCCCAAGTTGAGGGCTTAATTTTTTTCTGACACATTTATAACGCCTTGCAAAGCTGCAACTTGTATTCTATGCTTGTTATCAGGTAGAATTTTGCTGCTAAGGTTTGAATTGGACATCACTGGATTTTATACAGGATGGTCTCTTGCTTTAGTGGATTCTTATTAATGGAATGATTCTGCCTGAAATGGGAGGAAAATGATCACTTGATTACATTGCTTTCTCACACGAAGCAAGACAAAAGCATTTGTTCTATTTCACAGACTTTCTCAAAGATTTTGTAGTTGGGATGAAGTATTTAAATAACAATCTGAAAGAGAAAAGGTAATCCTGAGAGCTACCTGCTTGCTTTGCAAGTGAATGAGAATAGGGATGTATTTCCAACTGAGGTGCAAGTTTCAAGTGATTTAGCTTTGTTTTCTTTCAATAATTGGAAACATCATCCTCGTCTTTCCTTCTTTTACTTCCTCCATCTTCTGGATATGTGTTGTCTTCTAATAATTTTTATGTAAACACTTCACTCTCTCTTCTCGTATTATGCTAATTTACTAAATAGAAGAAGCTAGAAGTGGAGAATGTTACCACTATTCACATACCACTGAGTATGGAAAAAAACCCCACAAAAACAGTCTGGCTGGTTTTTTCTGCCCACAGTTTTTGTAGATGCCTCCTAATTCTGGTTGACAGTTTTACGAACTCTAGTGATTTTGCTATGTGATTTTATGCAAACAGCTGCGGGAGTGGTGGAGGTCTGGTAATAAGCATAAAAATTAAACCATTTCATGCAGGATCTGCACCCTTGTGTGGTGTCAGCTGATTCTGAGATGACCATAGAAACATGAATAGTTCCTGGTCTGCTTTCCAGTGTACATGTGCAACTTGATGGGGGAGGATTGTTGCATCCAGGCTGCTTGCACATTCATCCCAGAAAGTGGATCTGAGCACGTTTTTCTTACCCTGAGCAGTTTCTAAACACTCTGTTGCAGAGGCTTTATTACTTATGCTTCCAGCACAGAAAGCCTCTGCAAAATGCACCCAGCACTGAGCAGTTCAGTTTGTTGGGAATTGCTGTGTCAAGACCTGTGTTTAGCAAAAGAATGAGCCAGAAGAGTTACAGGCTTCAGTGTGCAATTCTAGCAACAATCTCTGAAACTTCATGATTGAAGGGATGAATTGTCTGTAGTGAGAGATGACCTCTCAATTCTCTTGATAATGGTATATAAGTTGGTGCTTTTAAAGTGCTGAGGCTGTTCAGTCTCTCCATGACGAGCACATGTGGTGTGGGCTCTTCAGACATTTAGCCAGTTTTCAAAATTGTATCCATAGTATCTGTTCCTCCAAAACACTAAAATAGCTATTTAAATTTACCACTGTAGATTCATTCAGAAAATATCTTTTAACATTTGTCATGGTGAAAAACTTGTCTATTCAAAGTGTCTCTAAAGAATAAAAGTAGCTGTTAATAAGCATGGTCAGAACTTTAAATCTCTTCAGACGTGACAAAGCAACTGAAGGCAATAGGTTTAAAAATAGTGTTACAGCAGCCTTAGCCTTTCAAGGTCCAAGTCATGTACCCTAATTGAAGAGGAGGAGAAGTGGGAGCAGAGTACTGGCTTAGTGCAGCTAATTTTTAGCCAACTTACTGCTATCAAAATGGTAACAGTGCCTCTCAAGTGCCCTGCTTTTGTCACAAATCAGTATACACAAGCTTCATCAATCTTCCTGCTGCGCAGCTCAGGCAGAGCACTGAGAAGGATGGCAGTAACAGTGCAAAGGGTTGTAATGAAGACAAATTGCTAAATCTGATGTGAGTGTCAAAATACATGGGCTGAATGAAGCATATTGGTTTCTATTTACTGTAAGTACGCTAAGGGTACAATGAACTGTATTACATGGTATGTATTTATATGCAGTAATTAGAGGGAAACATGATAATCTGCTGTAATTGGAGCCTTCTAAAAAGAATTCAAATTTCCACTCATTTAATGGGGAGCTGTAAATGTGAGGGGAATGTTGATAGAGGGATTATAATTTTATTCCGCTTGGAATTTGGTCCAGAATATCACAGGGGAAGTTGCTGCCGGAAAGTTTATGGCCACAGTTTGCAGGGGAGAGGGAGTTTAAAAACTCGCAAAGTGGCATTTAAAAATAGCACTACCTCTCAGTTCTTCCCACAAACACCACACTGGTGGTTCAGCATTGGACCAGCCTGTGTTCTCCACCATCCTCCTCTTTTCCTCCAGCATCTCCCACACAAGAACTTAACAAATTTAACTTTGTTTTGCTGTTGAGCCTGCTCAGTTGGGCTGTAGCCTTTGCTACTGGTGATGCCTGAAGTCAGTGGTCCTTTGTGAGAAACTGCAGCATTTTCTGAAGAATATAAGCAGCTGTGTGGCAATATGTTCATGTATATTTTTACAGGCGAAGTACAAAAGCTGAAGTTCATTGGGTTTATGTAGCTGAATAGTGCTCTACAGCACACTGATTGCTTAAATCCTGGATTACAAGTCTGTGTAAGCATTTGTTTCATGGTTCTTTAGCATTGCCCACATTTGGCAGAGAAAGCTGCATTTTTTCTCCGTGACATGCTGGTGATGGTGTAAAAATGAGGCAGTGTGTCTGATTGAACATTTTGTCTGAGGTTTAAATGGCTCCAAAGGCACATGCCTTTCCCTTTTTTAACACTGAAGCCTATCAAAAAATGCAAGAGAAGTTTAAAAAATAGGTAAAAAGCCTCTTCTTTCCAGCTTGAGAGTTTGAAAAGTGTTACTGGCTGCACTTGCTGGAAATAAGAGAACTATTTTAATTATTTCTAAGATACCTGAAAGTATTTCTAGTTGAACAGTTGGTTTATAGAGGCAGCTTTCTAAAAAGACAATGAAAGATGTACCAATGTCATCTTCAAATGGTGACACACTGAACTTTAATGTCAACTTCAAAGTTAAGGGGAAAAACAAAAAGGAAAAAAGAAAATGAAAAAGAAGAGAAAGAGGGTGGGGAGAAAAGAAAGGGAAGAAAACAGTTCTCTAAAGAAAATAAAAAACATGTTCATCTCATATTACCTCTCCATGGGGCTGTCGGCAGAGGGGAAATCCACCTGGCCAGTGTGGTGGTAGCTCTAGCAGAGACATGAGGTCTGGTTACAAGACACGAACTGAGCTCGCTTACCCCCTGATGCAGGTTTCCATCCGGCACCCTGTGTTCTTCTGCTCCTGTTTTCAGAAAGAGCCAACAACTTTCCAAAGGCAGGAGGTGACTGGAGGTTAAAACTATCTTTCAGAGACAGATTTGCATATGACATTGCACACTGCTTCTCACGTGTATTCAGGCAGAAAGTCTTACACAGCAAAATATGGGAAGAGTCCTGGTGTGATTCATCTGTCTGCAGTGATAAGTGGTCTCCTCAGCTAGACTGTTGTCTCTAACTTACGTGATCTGGTAAGATGAAAAATTATCAAGTGCATCACTGAAAATATTACTAATTCCATTGTAAAGGAAGTGATCTCTGTGCAAGAGATATGAACAGAAATTTTAAACTGCAAAATAATTAAGGCATCGTGTTTTTACGGATTACTCTCTTTTATTACTGCAAGTTTCAATAGCTCCCAAATGTCCAATTATTTTAGATAACGTCTTGAGAAGTAGCACAAGTGACAGAGCCTAAGCATTGGGAAAACTGAATTTAATAACACTTTTCTTCATGCATGTGGATTCTTAATTCTGTTTTCTTATTAAATAAGAAGAAAAATCTCTTTATAAATTTATAATAATGGGGAAAATTAAGGTTGGATTTTAAAAAAAAGAGTTGTGTGTTTAAAGTCCTTAGTATTCCATGTTAAATTCAGGTAGCCATTGGAAAATGTGCCCACAATTCTGATGACACAATATATATACCAAAGGAGAAGGGCAAGAATGGGTCTGTGTATATCAAATAGTAGCAGTGACCCTCAGCTCGTTTCAGTTATTCAATGAAATACCAGTAGCCTTCAGAGACTGGGATGTGCAAAGAACGTCTGTGACATTTCCATAAAATTTGTAGACTTTTAAGTCAACCCCGAGGCTGTTTGTTTACTTTTTTGCCTTATGCTAATGGCTGATTTCAATCTTTATTTCTTTTAGATAATATTAATCTCATTTTTCTTAGCTTTCTCAAGATTAGTTTGATTCTCTTAAAAATGTTTTGCACATGCTAGCACCAGGATGGTGTCAAGCACAAATATGCTACTGACAGTTCCATTAGTGCATCATTTATATCGTAGTGTCTGATTCTGGCCTCTCTTGGAGAGTGTTTAAGCCATCCAGCTAATCTGATACTGTTTGGAAGTTCTTACATGGCTGGATTTCAGTCCAGCATTAAAAATCTCACACTTGTGTGGTTAATCTATTTTATTGATTCAGGATACCAATAGTAATGAAGAAAAGCAGTCCTCTTTTCTGTCTTTAATGGGCTGCCTAAGTAAAAAATCTTCATAACTCAATATGCAAAATTGTGGGATTTGTTATTAATGCTTAATGCTTATAGGAATGAGCCAGATAGCTTATAGACCTTCTGTAGATGTAATCTAAGCTTGTGTTAATTTATTTGGTATTAAATTAAGAAAGCACAGCTCATATATTATTCATTACCTTCTCAGCTCATGGAAAAGATTTGACTTTCCCAGTTCATCAACATATGGTGAGAGATTCACCATCTACAGTGGAATACTGCCCCAAATATATTTTTTATGAAATCATGTTTCACTGGACAGTGAGTCTGTTAGAAATGGGCAGGGAACAATTGGTATTATGATGCAGGATAAAAAACTGATGACTTATTTAGATGAAAACCTGTGCCAGTGTAAAAATACAGATGATTTTGCAGGTACCCATTCAGGTTCATGTTTTGAAGAGCAAGGCAAGATCAGAGTCATCCAGGGCTAGGGCTTTGGTTCACACACTGCTGTCTACCATGGTGGTTGTGTCTCATTAGAAAAATCACATTTCTTATTGCCTGGAGCTTTGCCTTAGCCAAGGCATGATTTGCATGTATCCGACATTTGCGGAGGGAGGGAGCTTGTTTTACAGATTTCATGAATCATTGACCTGAACCGTTGGGTCATGAAATGAAATCAATATCTGCAAAGCACAGCTCTGTTGGCTTTTTCATGCTGGGCATCAAATGCCTCTTTTAGAATTTTCCTTGTTGACCCGCAGCATTCTAGCAGCAGGTCTTGGCTCTAAGCATCTCGTAGCATGGAAGGAGATACTCAGCATATAGATTTTGTGTGCTGTCTTAGCAGGCATTTTTCAAATCTTTTAAAGGCATGACAGACAAGATGCAATTGTGCCAGGAAGGAAATCCAGCCTACGGTCAGCCACCCTGCAAGGTTCTGAGTATCTGCTGGGAGCCTAGAGGTATATCAGCACTTCCTTGACCCTCTGGACCTAATTAAAATGTCACTGGACTCAGCATCATGGAGTAGTGCAAGAAAGTTACCTTATGATTAACTAGCATTATATTAAGACATAAGTGATGTCACTGTGGAGAGGGGAAAGTATTATGCTGGGGGCTAGTTCAATTCCTTTGCTTATCCAGAGTGGTGTGCTTAGTAGTGTGCTTAGTGTGCATTGCTTCAGTAGCAGTGATTTTCCTAAACTTATCCCTAATAATGCAAGGATAAAAGAATTAGACACTGGTGCCCATGGCTGCATTTCCCCAGGTGTGTTGGAAATGGGTGGGTGAATACATGAGAGAAAAGCTATTTAAAATGTACTCAACACCTCTCTCTTCTCTTTGCAGAACTATGAGATGGCAGAGCATTATATCAATGCAAATGGGTGGAAAAGTATTATTAAAACATCAAGTATTATTGCATGCTTCAAAAATTAGGTCTGCACCCATGTGTTAAATGCTGTTGAAACAGAGAGGGATGTATTAGTGGTCTTCCTTCTTGTTTTATAAATCATTCCTCATGCTAAGCTTGTGCAGGCAAGTTCTGTGGTTAATCTATATCAAGGTTTTCTTTTCAGTCAGGATTTAGAAGTTTGGTCTAATGTTGCTTTCTCACTGAGGGATTAGCTCATAGATTAGCTCAAGGCTAACAGGTTTTTTCTTCATTGTATGTTTCTTAAGATCTGTAGCTCCTTTTTTATGGGCTGAAGCCCACCTACCAGGCCCAAATTGGTCGGATATACTCTTTCAGGGTGTCTCTTTTGCCAGGCTCTGTGCTTGGTGAAACAAAGAGTCATTGTGCAGGGTGCACTGCTTTGCTAAATCTTCACATTTTTTAATGAATGTACCGATGTTTTAATCTTCTGCAGGAGCCACAGGAAATCTTTCACATGATTTGAAGGCATGTAGAGCCTTTGTGTTATGTGAAGCATGTCTGCTTTGGTGCTATATCATGTTTTTTGTAGCATGTGTAATACCCATCAGCTGCCAGACTGTTAATTTATGTCTGTAATGTTTGAGCACACAAACATGCATGCGCACACACACATTTTGCAGAGGTCTCATTTTCCTGCCTTCACAGCTAAGACCAAGTTGAGAGTTGCGTTCAAGGCAGGGGAGCATCTTCTTCCTCAGTTAGGAATGCATTGCACCTGTACTAAAATGCTTTCTGCGCATAGGAAATTCTAGTATGCTTTTTAATTAATCCATCATTTAGAAAAATGCCCTTAAACAAGATTTGCATCCATTTGTTCTTTTTCCCAGGGTGATCTGTACTCAGCTGTTCCAAACTCAGGCTTGTTATTGCTAAAAAATGTTGATTCTGGGATTTTTTTGCCAGCAACTTCACTTGCCACAATCATTTACATGCACCAAATCCAACCACCCTGCAATACATCGTGTAGGCATCCCAGCACTAAACCTCCAGTTCCTTTGTCCTGAGTGGTCTTTGGATTGGTTTGCCACATGGTCTTCAATCACAGGCTGTTGCAGTGACCATGGAGTCTGGCTGGAGATGGTTCCCAGGACACACACTGCTTAAGCTGTCCCTTCCCCAGATCATCTTCACTTGTGAGCTCTTTGGCTTACAGGCAGCCTCTCCACAAGGGAAAAACTGGAACAGCTCTTTTCCTTTTGCAAGTTCTTTTAGATGTTACTCTTTTCCCTACAGCTGCCTTTTTACCATGACAGTGAAGATATTCTTTATTCTTGAGGTCCAATCCGTTGAGTCAAACTGTCAATCTAGAGTAACATCAACTGGGTTTTGTCAGTGCTCTGTGCCCTGATTTTTTTTTTTTTTTTTTGTCTTTTTCTTCTTAGTGCTCTTACTATTCAGGGGTTTATAATTTCCAGTACTGGTGATGCATTAAGAACTCAGCATTCCACAAAACTGCCCCCACCAGTCTGCACTTGGTGAGAACCTTTTCCCAGTATACAATGAACATACAACATCTTCTTTGAGCCTCATCACATCGCACAGTCTTCTCACTGCAGCCTGTAGTGTCCTTCAGTATAATGTATTTTCCCCCTCTTTCTGATCTGTCAGATCTTCCCCATGGCACCACACTGTCCCTCCACCATATAATCCTTGAACATTCATGTTGAGCAAGAAAGATATACTGGACAGGACAGGAGAATGTCAAGCAAAATCATGGTAGTTTGAAGATTTTGTGGGGTTTGGGTTTTTTTTTTTATTTTAAGAAGAACTTGTTATGGCAAAAGCACATCATTGTGTGAAATGTGCTGAAATAAGATTGGAGTTCTCAGCATAATTTGTAACATGACACAAATTAAGGTATTTACTAGATACCTAGAGATAAGAAAATCTCTAATCGGGTTGAGAATCAGTTTACTAAGCATAATTGACACTTTTTTTCTCTCTAAATATATTATCACAGAACATAAGAATCCTAATGTTTTCCTTATCTGACTTCAGCTTGATAATAATCAGAGACCAAACAGTTATTTTGCTTATTATTAAGATATGATTTAAACAGAAGAGTACAAAGGCCCTGAAGCATCAAGTGCAAAGAAATCTGCCCTCAAAACCAGTAATTTTCTTTTCACAGCCTAACAAATTTCAGTTGTCAAGAAACAGATTAATCTCATCATTCTCAAATGTAATATTGCAGTTTGCTAATCTCTCATGATACAGAGACATTGAAAATGTTATCATAGCAGTCCTAGAGTACATTTTATGGTTTGGCAAAAAATAATACTTTCTTTGGCAAGGAATATTCTAAATATTCAAAAGCAAGGATTAACATGAGCACTTGAGAGCAAAAATGTCAGAATCAAAATAATGAGTTATTTTTTCTCACATTCCCTGGGAAAGTAAAAAATACAAATATTGCTAATAGCAGTCTGTCAATTTATGGCTTCAACTTTTCTGAGACCCAGCATGTTTTCTTTAATCCAGATACCAGTAAATAACTTAATATTTTCTTCCAGAGCCTCAAATATATCTGGTTTTCTCTTTGAATCTTGTTTCCTTCCACTATCCTTTCAGATAATTTTTAAGGTGTTGTATGAACTAAAATGAGTGTTCCTAACCCTCAGACAGTTATTTTTAAAGACTTTACTGGAAAAAACCAGGGAGAATGTAAACACATGGTTTTACATTGCCACACTTTTTTAAAACCCCAACACTTGACCACAGTTTAAAAAACACTTAAAAAATTTCTGCAAAATCATAAATTTTAGACCACACATTTTAGCTAAGCAGAGATAATGCTTTATTATCTGATACATCAAAGTATGCCAAAGTGGCATGATTTCTGTTGACTGAGAGGGACAGAAGGCAGTGAGAGATGTGTGTTAGCTTGGTCTCAATAGACCATAATTTGTAGCAGAAGGAATCAAAATATTAACTGACACGTGATGTTAATTTGCATTTACTCCTTATCCTCCTCCCCAAAACCCTGTTGTTCAAATGGACCTGCACAAACTCTCTCTGTGTAGCTTTGGACATATGTTTGTGGGATTAAATTGAATGCTAAAGCCTGTTCTGTCTTTTTCACTGGCATTTACCAAGTATATGTACAGTTAAGGATCTTTCACCATTTCTGTTGCAATCCGCTAAATACTGCCTGAGTGCAGTCTTCACTGCAGCACCTCAGCCAGGGAATGACATTTAAAAAGTAAAATAATACTTTCTTTGAATGCCTTCTCTTCAGGCATTCAATCCTCATAATATCAGACTCTCAGTGTGAAAGTATCAATTGAAAGCTGTGGCTTTTTTAATAAAAAGAAGTCTGAAGTGTACAGAAGATGTGTTATTTCTGCAGCCCTGGGAGGGTGCCTGATGATGGATCACAGTGGTGATGGGATGCCCAACTTCCAGCAAACTGCTCAGGTCCCAAAAGAAATCCTTGCTGCTGCAGCACAGTGCTCAGCATGAGGCAGTCATTTATCCTGCTTCCTGACAAAGCAAATTACCCAACTCAGAGCTGTGGGCTGTGTTTTCAGTACCTCGTTCAGTTCTTGCAGAGCTAATTTGGTGTCCCTTCCCTCTCCTCCAAGCTACAGCCGAGAGCTATCTCATGACTTCCTAACTTGAGACACACCCCTGATTTCTCTGGAGTGCAATACACTCCACTAACCCTTGAATGCCTAAAAAGTAGTAGCTGAATGAATTACACATTTGTGCTCTATTTTCTAGAGGTTATTGAGCGTGCATTCACCACCACACTTACATAGCAAAACAGGAACTGCATCTTGAACGTCACTTGACTGACAAACTGCCTTTGCCTCACTAAGCCTGTAAATCAGTTTTAGATGTTTTGTCATATTAGTAATCTGTGGATTAGATCTGCTCCTAATACTCCATTTCTAAAACTGGATGCACTTTTGGAGAACAAGCTTGTTTATATTTTATATGGAATTTCTCAAAGGGAGCAGTGGCAGCATCTCCAGGTGGCGTCAGCCAGGGCTCCACATCATGAGCGAACATCCGCAGTAGGACCCAGCATCTAACCATGGGGATTAGTGCATGGGACTGGCATATCTGATTTGCCTGTGCCAAGGGATCACGCCTCCTGCCCTGGTCCTGACAGGATGTACTTGTGCTGTTCAAGACCTCCCATAAATCAGGAGCTTTCTCACAGCTATTTCCAACAAAGTACCCTGCCCCTTTAACACCTCCTGAGACAATCTCAAAAGCAAAGCAGCTCCTGAAACTTTACTTTTTCAATCTTTTCTGCTACAAGCCAACAAAGCAACTCATTAGAGGGACCTTTTCTGCTTCCTCCTTTCTCTCCCTTCACCTAGTGAGGGCTAATTGGAGGCCCGTAAAATGAATCCAGGGAAATTTGCCGCCTTCTCCCATATATCAGTCCTGCAACTACCAAATTGGGCGTATTGTCTCAGGCAGTGTTTTATTGTCCCCCAGACCACATTATCAGGGAGGCAATCTCACAAAGGTTAATAGCATTACTTGGTTGTCTCTCCATCTGACATTCCTGGCTCATCACTCTAAATCCAGTCATTTCACCAGTCGCTTTAGACTCCTCTGCTGCCGTTAATTGGGTGCTGCTTGCCACTGACTTCAGACCCAGTTCTTTAAATTGTAACTACTAGTAGCTGATTGCCCCTGCTCTTAACTTTCATTTCACAACTGGGAAAAGTATGTGTGGGTTGATATACCTGTCTTTTCAACCCCACTCTTTGACATTTGCAGTCCAATTATCGGTCACCTCGGCCATTCGTTCCGTCCAACTGTCCTCCCGTTGGTATGCTATGTGTCAACACCTACCCCATACACTGCCCTAATGGGAAAATAAACAGTAAATTATGAGCCTGTATAAGTCCAATAAAGAGTGACTTTGACTCCATAAACCATGGAAGTGAAACTGAAGCGCTTTATGCAGTTGCTGGTATCCCAGGCTGGAATTGCTGCTCTGTATTTTTAGTGTCCCAGCTTACTGGACAAGCTATCTATCTATCGCAAGGCTATCTATCTAAGGCAAGATAGCTATCTATTGAGGGCCGTGGTGCCCATGCAGTAAGAACATGAACCTTAAGGCCTATGCATGTTAAGATTTCTGTATTACATTCTTGAATCAATGGTTGTCATCAGTAGAAAGCAGTAAATTTATATTAATCATTTTTCATTAAATATTTCCTTTCCACAGATAAAAAGTATGCTTTCTAAGCTCTACTCACATTTGACGTTTTATTGACCCTTTGCACAGCAGTGAATGCCATCCTGTGGCTACAAAACCCAAATGCATGTTAAAGACTAATTCTGCAGAAGAATCCAAGTGCTAAGAATATTTTAAAAGTTGTGATCTTTTAAAATTCCTCCTGCACTGCAGGAGTAGAATACCATCTTATTATTATTCTGACACATAAAGATCCCTTTCCAGGACTCCAGGCACTATGCAATTAATTAATTATAATAGTATTAATTGATTAATTAATATTAATACCCTGAACATTTTAATGCGTTCCAAGTGTTACTCTGGGAAATTAAGGTTTTGGGACAGGATTTTTTTTTTTTTTCAACACATTTGGGATATTAAAACTTGGGGACACCTTCTCCTGTTGTATCGTTACCCCAAAATGACTTTGTTCCCATACACACGCTTACTTATTTATGTTGGCAGTATGGTCTTGACACATTCTGAAAATTATTCGTATACATCGCTGTTCACAGGATCACTGGCTATGTGTGTAACAGATTGAACCAACAGGAAAAAAAAATCATGCTAAAAAAAATAATTGCATGTGAAATTGCTGTTTCTTTAAAGCAAACAGAAAATCCCACACTTGCCTGGGTACTAAATAAGATTTTTTCCCAGTCAGTTATCAGGCATACAGTGGTGATGCTGCAGGGATGCACACCTTCCCTGCCCTATACCTGAAGGCTCACAGCTTCCAGGTACTCATGCAGCTGAAGCCCCGGGCTGGGAAAAAGCTTAATGAGAATTAAAACTCCTGTAATTAGGTTGTTGAGCTCTGGATGCCACCCTGTTCTCACCAAAGTCAATGGGAAAATTCCCATTGATTTCCAAGTCTGAGGGTTTCACAGCTGGCCAGTAGTTCTCTACCAAGAAGGTGTCTGTAATTATTTGGCTTCTCAGACAACATGAGCTCGTGTGGTGGTTTAGCAGTTTAAGGAAACTTGGTTTGATGGGCAGGTTGCTAGACCAATTAAACAAGCTGGTAGTGCCTCTGTGATGTACATATTTAAGAAAGAAGAGACCACGAGAAGCTCCTTTTTCCTGCTTCCACGCGAAGGGGTGGCGAGGGCGGGGGGCCTCCGGGCCTCGTCCCAGAGCGGGCCCAGGGCCCCGCGGCACTGCGGCCGGGGCCGGGCCACCAGGAAAGCCACCCTAGAGCCGCAAGCAGCCACATGGCTGGAAAACCCCCCTTTAACTGAGGCTGGGACCGCACGGCCGGGATTCATCTGAGGCTGCCACAGCCCCCACGGTGCCGGTGGGCCCCTGAGGCTGGCACGGCCCAGCCCGAACTGAGGGAAAAAACACCACGCAGCTGGCAATGAAAGACAGGGCAAGCCTTTCCTGATGCAGAGCCCGAAGAACGTCTCCGCTGAAAACTTACAGATACCAACTTTCTTCCAAGTCAGAGAAAAGGAAAGATGAGGTCGCGTGAGGGGGCTAACATGGCGGCGCCACGGTCAGTGGAGGAGGGGAGAGAGAGGAGGCGCTCTCAGCGCCGGAGCTGAAATTCTCCTGCGAGCCATGGTGAGGACTATAATACAGCAAATTGTTTTCCCTATAATTCATGAGATGAGGTACACGGGGGGGTGCAGAAATCCATGTGCAGCCCACGAAAAAAGTGCTCACGCCAGAGCCCATAGATGCTGTGAAAGGCTTTTAGAGATTGAAGAAGAGAGCCTTTGCCTTCAGGCTGGAATAGCTCATACTTAGAAGACTGAAACCCCATGACTGTTATGACCCATGATGGCAGCTGTGGGAAGACTGCAAGATTCGTGGGAGGGATTTTTCACTGCAGCAGATTCGGGAAGACTGTTGCTTGTGAAGTTTGAAACCAAGTTTGAGAAGTTCACAGAGAGCTATCTTCCGTGGGAAGAATCCCACGGCACAGCAGAAAAAACTCTTTTCCTTAAGCATACTGAAGAAAGACTCTAAGAAATTAAATACTGACCAAAACCCCATGTTTGTTTCCCTTGCGCGGGTTGGTGGAAAGAGGGCGGTACTGGAAGAGAAAGGTATTCTCAAAGTTTGCTTTGGTTTCTCAATATTCTTTTTACTTTTAATTCTGTTAGTACTAAATTTTATTTTTACTGTTTAAGTGTGGACCTGTTTTGCCTTGAAATTACTCTCTTTTCCTCACTAATCCTTATTTCACCTCATGAAAATGAAGTTTCAATTTCCTCTTCTCCGCTTAGCTATAGCAGAAGCAAGTAGGTGCACAGCTTGGGTGGTGCTGGCGCCTAACCAGCGTCAAACCACGACAGCTCAGGTCAGCAGGGTAATACTTGTCTTTAGACTTGCCCTTTGTGTCTCCAGGTGTGCAGTATCTGTGTACCCCCCTGTCCATGGCGTGGCTGGGGAGGCTGAGACTATTCTCAGGTGTTTGTGGAGGTTTTTAGAGATTCAGGAGAGCTGAGAAGAAAACTAAACCAAGTATGTGAAGAAGAGGGTTACAGGAAACCCGTCCCTAAACATACACTTAGCTTGTGTCAGTCTTGTCTAGTGAGAAGCAGCAAGGTTTGTCCTGTATCTGATGAACACAGAGTCCTATTGCAGCCATCAGGGAAAGGGATGATGGCTCTCATCCTTTATCACCAGAACACTTACCTGAACTTCAGTTTCACATCTTTTGTACTGGACACAGCACCTGAGCCCATTTTCCAGGTTGAGTTTTCCAAGCTGGAAAATCACTGTGGAAAAAGTGAAAACAGTGATCGGTCCAAGAATATGAGTTTTACTTCAAAATTGGAATCTTCATTTTTTTTTTTCCATGCTGATTGATTCTCAACCAGCTTGTAAAATTGACCCCATGTCAATATAAATTGGGTAGTAGATATTTACAGGACATGTAAAATCAAAGACAAGTGGAGATTGAGATAATGAGGCTTGTCTGTGTTGCCTATTAGATGAAAGTGTGATTAAATATGGCCCAATTAATGCCTGTTATCTGTCCAAAATTGATTTGTAACAGAAAGTTGTGAAGTAGGCATCAAGAAGTCAAGTAGAACTTTTTATTACTAAACTCAAAGCAATTATGTGATTTACTTTAACCTGGTCTGACAAAAAAATGATGATATTGTCATTAAAAAATCTGCCTTGGGAAAAACCCCAACAAACAGCCTCCTTATTCATGCTTATCTCCTTCACCTTATTTTAATTACTTTTCATACTGATTTTCTGAAAATTTTTATACTATTTTGTAAGATATTTTAGGGTGGAATCCTCATCTGACTCCAAAAATTACTTTATTCAAATATGCATGAATAATTGCTATGATATTGTCCTCTAAGTTGATTAAAATTTTACTTTGCACCTCATTGATAACCAAAGAAACTACTATCAAATAACTTGAATATCACCAAAAAAAAGTCATATCTTCATTTTTTTCGTATTTGATTAGTGAAAAAAGTCACTGCAATCTTCCTGAGTGACTCTTCAGTAAAGTCAGATAAATTTCTGAGGCCTCTTTGCAAATTCAGAATATCTCTACAGGATATTCAAAAACTGGGAACAACCTGTATCACTTAAAAGTCTGATTTATGTGCTTTCTACCCAGCTACGAAATCAATTTTTTATTCATCAGTTT
Source organism: Gymnorhina tibicen (assembly GCA_013399875.1). Classification (NCBI taxonomy): domain Eukaryota; kingdom Metazoa; phylum Chordata; class Aves; order Passeriformes; family Artamidae; genus Gymnorhina; species Gymnorhina tibicen. Next base: position 1,011,510 of record VXAZ01006775.1, on the reverse strand, counting down.
TCTAACCAGTAAGCTTTACTTTGAACATAAAACTGTGGAAGCTTCATTTTTTACTGCGAAAAAGCTAAATTGCATTTAAATGTCAGAGACTACTCGTCAGTCTATCAGCTGTAAAACTGTCTTTGAAACGTTTTAACTCTGAGTGTGGATGGAGAGCACAAATTTCTTGCATATTGTGGAAAAACAGTAAGATGAAAATTGGATATTTTCAGCGTTACTGATGGGACACAAAGTCTTTTATGTTAATATTAATGGTTCTGGCTTTGCCTGCTTTGGTATTGATCAAAGGCTCGTTGGTAAGTGATGAGTTCAGAGATAATTTGAGGGGGGGGAATGGGAGGCGGTGGGGAGGTGGAGACTAAGTTTCTATCTGTAGCGAAATTGCAGAATTCCTCACCAAAATTGTAGTTGCACAATGCATGTTCCTTCAGTGGCCAAACATCTTAGTAAACTTACCCCAGCCTGACTTGGGACCTGGCATGCCTCTCCTCCTTTGGCTCTCTCACTGCCATCCCTCACTGACCGTCTGCCTTTTGGGGGGTTTTGTTTTCTTTCAGCGGTTCATTTTAAACCCTGATTATTTCAGTGGCCCTGTTCGTAGCACAGATGCACAAACAGTTTATTGGCGGGTGGAGGTGGCTGCAAACGGATGGCAGGGGAAGAACAAATGGCTGGACGAGGGTCTGGAGATGGGGCTGCATGCATCTTAATCTGCCTTTCTGCCGGAGACAAGGTGCTGTCATCCCCTGTTAGCACAACCAAGTGCTGCTTGGGGGAAAAAAAAAAGAAAGTGTTACCTTTCTTCTAAAAATCTCTGGTTCTGCTTTATATAGCAGCATAGAATTTGGATGCAGTGTACCTATAAAGGAAATATATTTTTTAGGAACTCGTGTGTATCTTTCATCTCATTCTGGCCAAATAAACATTTTACCTCCTCGGTAACAGCAATATTGTTTTAAGATTGACCATCACAGAGCCTCACCTGAGGATGTTTCATCCAACATCAGAAAGCAGTGGCTGTCAGCATGACAGAAATTGTTTAGAAGTAGGTTTTTATATTACACTTCAGGACACAAGATGATTATCTCCTTTGAAGACTGAAAGTTTTAGTTGAAGTTACTGCTTTGTTGTAACAGAAGCTGCTGCCACAATATTTTTAAGGGTGTGCAGAGCAAGCTCTTTCACACTTACACCTTTTCTTAGAGGACTTTCATCAGCTTGTACCACATTAGCATGAGGCAGTGCTGCTGACTTACTGCCAGATAGATGGAGAGCTATTGCCACACACCTTCTCTGAATTTGAGAGTTTCTGCTAAAAGAGTTGGGAGTTAATTCCTTGTCAGTTTTGATATCTGGGGGCCTGTGCTGCAAACTGACACGGCTGACACACCCAAACAAGGATGTAAAGTAAATACTGTTGATTAGTTAACTCCATGGTGACTAATACTATAGCTTGATTAAATTCTGGCAATAAATCAGCACATATTTTTTGAGTAGGGCATGTCTGTTGATAGTTAAAACATACCATGAATTATTAATACTAGGAAAATATCTTGGAAGCATGGATAACATATTGTGTCTTTATTAATAGCCAGAATGTTTTTCTTGCGTGATTACACATATTGACTGGTCTAGTATGAAAAAAATGGAAGTTTGGAGATGTGTAACAATCTTCATCATTTTGGGGAAACTGAAGAAGGTGTTTGGTTCCTGCTTATAGTGAAGATGAGAATCAAGTGACTTCTGTGGATAGAAAATGAAGAGTAATTGAATCTTTGAGAAAACAGCATGTGGTGAGCTTAGAAGTTGATGCACACCTCTTTTGAAGCATAAAAACTGAGAGCTACTGTATTTCCTGAGTGCTAAGATAAGATTTTTGGAGAAGGGCATTATCTGTAGAGGTAGATCTGATAGAGGGGAACTTATCAATATTTAATCACAGGTGTTTCTTATCACAAGAAAAGCAAAATCCACAAATGGCTGAAGTAGATATTCAGGTATGAATCAGATTAAAATTGACATAGAGAGTACTACTAACATTAAACTGCATGCATATCTTGATTTGCAAGCTTTATGTTATTTAAATCTGCTTGAAGTGAAATATTCTCACATTTGACTATTCATTTTCTGTTCACAAAACTCTCAGATTGTAATCTTCACCGTCGGCAGGAGCTAAACACCTTCTTCAAAGTTTACTGTGAAGATCAATAAGCAACTTTTATCTTCTTTCTTGTTTAGGGGCTATGATGGTAGTTATACTTCTGTTTAGTGATAGGTTGTTCCTCAAGAGGTTTCATATCCCTAAAAAAATTATTTTTAAGCAGTTTCATGTCATGCTTTATCTTGTTTGTAAGGTGCCAGTCTGAAGGTGGGTAAATGTCCTTGGACAGGTATTATCAGGAGACAGTTTGGAGTGTATCCTTCTGCTTTCCAATTTTTTCTTCATTGTATATTTAGCAAGAGTCATTATTGTAGCCTCATGAGCAAAGAGAGGAAGCTCATAATGTACTCAAAAGACCTTTACAGTTGTTGTCTGGAGGCTGAGGTTGATGTTCTTATCGTGATCATCTCAAATTTTCCAATCTTCTTGTCGCAAACTTTGCAAACTGCTCAACATGGGATGTGATACGTGCAGTTTCAAGCTGCTGTTATCACCTAGAAGGTCAAAAAAAGTCCTAGTTCAGCAGTGCTTTTCCTTACCAGAGGATTTCCACTGAATCTTACGTGACTTTATACTACAGTTAGGCAGTAGAGGTAAAGGTTTTCTGTCTCTAACTCCACCGGTGGAAGTAAGAAGCGCTTCTGGACTTTTGGAAAGTTACTGGCTTAGAGTCACTTCTGGACCAGGTTTAATCTACACTTCATGGAAAGCAAATTATATGAGCTTGACATTCCTAAGGATTATAGTTTTCTTTTTACTCAGGCAAAGGAAGGGGAAGGTGCTTTCTGAGATTGCCTGAAGGAGTTTCCTTTACCACATGACAGGCTGCTCTATTGTGCTGGGAATCTGATGGAGTAATGGTCGGTTCTGCACTTAGCATGTATTGATTGAAGAACACTATAAATACAGCCTGATACACAAAGGTCGCCAGGATCTCCAAACAGTAATGAACTTTAAAAGCAATGCCTGCAGAAAATTGCTATTTTTATTTTAGAGGATCACTGTCAAGAGCTATGCAGATTCTTCTTTTTACTGCTACTAAAGCTGAAATACAAGTCTTTAGTTTCTTTTCAGACTTGTTTACAGTTTCTATTTTCAAAAAGCTTGTAGAATAAAGTGTGACATAGGATAAATGTAGTAGAAGTAGTAGTAGCATTTTTGGACTTCTCAGTTACCCATTCTGATTATTTCATTCTGCCGGGTCCTTCCATTACCATCTACTGGTCTCAGCACTCTGAGTCTGACAAAAGTTAGGATTTGAAGCCTCTAAGGCTTTCTTCAGTACACTCTTCTAATATTTAGGTTTGCAAATACTACAGGGAGCATTTAACTCCGAATGAAAAAGCCTTCCTTCCTTCCTTTCTTCCTGTCTTTTGGCAATACAGCACTGAAATTACCTGATGTCATCGTTAATTCTCAAATGGTTTAACAGACCATTATGCATCGTTTTCTAGCTTGAGTGTGGCTGGAAGCCATTGACATTCCTAATCAAACACCTAGAGTGTTTATGTCAGTAATAATCTCTATTTAAAATGTACTCTAAGCTATTTATTTCTCATACCTGGGGGGAGTGAATGTGTTAAATATTTTTATGTTTGAAAACAAGATTTCTCAGATTAGCACATTGTAAAGGAAATACGGAAAGTTGGCTCATATTGATATGATTGGAACTCTTTTGGACAAGAAGTGTAATTTGTCTTTTGGGACAGCACCACATCCTATCTGAATAAGTGAAATAAGCACTATCCATTTCTTTTCCACAGCTGCTAGATAAAGGATTAGAAAGAGAAGGTATCTACTTTGCTACAGCTAACTCAGTATTTGTTTTGAATTAAAAAAACCCCTGATGTACATTTCTTTTTCTCTTGTATTCTGTGTATCTTTGAGCTACACTGCCTTCACTTTGTAGCAATAATCTGACATGTAGTTCAGTAACAGCATGCATTTCAGAAAAATATTTCCTTGTAAGAATTTAGCCACGAATTTAGTCTCTCTCTGAAGTAGGCAGTGATAGTAATTCACTGCATTTGACTTTAAAGTTCTATTCATCCCTCGATGAGCTCTCCTTTATAATCTTCAACTTCTCCTACTTGGGATGAATTCCAGAGACTTACAATAGGTATTGCATCTCGTTTACACATTGGCAGAAGAAACAAACCCATTAATCACTAACAGCAGGGGTATGCCTCAACTCTCCCGCTCCCTTTCATCATTTTTCTGTCTTCAGTAACTCAACCAGATTCTCTTTTCTAAGCTTTTCTGAAGCAAAATTAGCATTTCTTGTTGGGGGAAGGGAGAGACTTTTACCTGAAAACCTTGTTATGCCTTATCCTTTGATGAGGTACAAGCATCCCAGCTCACTTTTTTTTGCATTAGGCAGTTATCACGCTAAAAAAAATAAGCAAATACGACATCAGCTTTTTGCAATTCTAATGACAGTAATGTGGCAGCTTCTCATAACTTAAAAATTGGGTAGGCTGAGTACTTCCTCCTGCCAAAGAATGATATGGAAGAAGATACTTGTTCTTCTCAAGGCTTAATGACTCACATTAAACACCTGCTAATTGTCTTGTACTTGTTGAAGTAACATCCCTGCTAGCTACTCCCTCCAGCTGAGTTAATAATTATCTTGGAAGTCATGTGCTTTTGTTAATGAGACTCAGTATAGTACTCTTAATTCAGGAGGATGGTCTTCACAGTTGTATTTGTATTCTGAAAGATTCAAGAAGTACACCTTCTGCAATTAAGTGTCATGGTCCAACTCATAGGAGGAGTGACTGTCTCGAGGCAAAGTTCCGTCACCATTGCTGAGGTCTGCTAGGCTGGATGCTGTGTTTCAGGCAATACTTTCACAGTAGGTGTCTCCTCCATGCCTTCTCCATGGTCGTAAAAAGAAGAAGTTCTAGCATTCCACCTGTTCTATGTTAACAGTCAGTGTCACTCTTCATTTTCACAGAGAAGGTCCACTGCTATGGAAATCTCTTTGTAGTTCTGTAGATTTGGATATAAACATTGAATGTCCCTCAGTCCTATAGGAAAGGGAATGTTAATGTCTATAGACCAAACGTACTGAAGTAGAACCTGCAGAAGAAGTGGAAATTGTTTTACTTGGAGAGAAAGTTCTGTTATTACACTGAATTTTTCATACGCTGCAGAAGGAGATATTTTAGTGCACTTTTCTCAAAAAATACATAACTGATAGAAGTAGAGGGAATTTGAGGAGGCATTATCCTGGTCCATCCAGCTGAAGGAAACATTGTAACGGAGGTGTGACTGTTGTTACTTCCGCAAAGAAATTCACAGGTAACCAATACCTATATGTGTATTGACAGACATATTTGGGTAAAGTCATAAGCATTAAAGCCAATGGGTAAATACAGATTCCTGACAGAAAATGCTCATTTTATGGAGAAAATTGTAGTGGAACTGTCTGTATGTAGGTTGTGGGAAAACAGCAGCGATGCTTAGGATTTCACCATGAAAATATATAATAGTTCATATTATTTTTGTTGTCTGTTGCATTCAGGCCCTATTAAATATGTAGTCACATTCCTTTTAAGACATTCCACCCTTGCTGAATGGACCAGCCCTTTGTCTGATTAGTCAGAGAGCCCAAACTCAGCTGCTTTCATGGCTGTATCCCAGCTTTGGGAGGTTGTATCCTCTGTTTGGGCTGCCCTGACACATCATGAGCAGCAATATCTAACCGGAGGAGCAGAGGGGACAGTAGCTGGCCTGGTCCACCTCAGCTGCACGTGGTCAAGCAGCAGCTTGTCTGCAGCAGTTGGATCTGGATACCAGACTCATCACACAGACAGGAGAAGGTGTTCACCATTTAGGAAGGCACATGCTGGCCATTCCTCATCTCTGCTGGGAAAGCCGTGATTTTGTTCTTACCCTTTTCCCATATTGATTACTGGGAGAGTCACCTCCTGTAAGGTGGTTTTCAATGTCACATCTTGACAAGCATGTATTGAGACAGTCTGTTTCAGACTGACAGATGAGTGACAGATGTCATTCATCTGGATTACCTTTCTTCTCTGTTTTCTTTTGCCTACCATGCTATCTGCAGGTTTCTAAACAAAAGAACCTCACTGGTCCTAAATTACAGCTTCTCTCCTGCAAGCTCTTCTGTGCCTTGCACATCTGCCTTTTGCATTTTAAGAGATACCAGCTGTGAATTAGCTTTGTCCTATGAACATCCTAACCTCCCTCCCCTCCCTGGTTGCTTTTTACTGTAATTTCCAGCTGCTCAACAGTTTTGCTAAGAACTGTGGTAATGTTTGAATTGAGATTGCCTTGGTTAGAGGGGCCCCTAAGTGCTGGTGTCCTGATGGAAATGGTATTTGCAGAGCGATGTGCTGAATGACCTCTCCAGTTCTCCCCGTTTTTGTCTGGGAACAATTCTGTATTGGCAGCAATTTGTTGGTTTGTTTTAATGTGTTGTCGTGGTGGGGTTTTTTTTCTGTAGGGGCAGAGAAAATTTTTGCAGCTCTTTTATCTTGTTTATGGCTGGAACCTGAATAGCCAGGCTGGGATCAGGATGATGAGCACAGAAGAGGGGTCAGCCAGGGTGCAGATTTACAGTTAGGGAAATAATCACATCACTGGTGTGAGGGAGGTTTAATTAATTTACATGCCTGCAAAGAGAGAACTTCAGCTTCCATGTCCGGCACTCAGTGCTTTTTTTGAGTGGAGATGCATCCTGTAATTTTGAAAAGTTTTGAGCGTCACCCAGAGAAAAAGGCTTAGCTGGTACCTAACATTTTCCCCTCCAGGGATGTAAAGTTTTAGCCCTAGTAGAGTTTACTAACTTCTGGCATTCTTTGTTAATTTTTATTAATTAGCTGTCATTTTGTGTTATAGCTGTTGCTCTTTTCTGTTAGCTGGTAGCAAATACTTTCAGTGCAGCTTTTCTGTTATTGAATAGATTTCTCCCAAGTTTGGGCTTACAAAAACAAACAAATAGATTCAAATATTTGCTGCCACAACTCCATGTTAGTCAAGATTTCAGCAGTAACCTAAGAAACTGTGAGACTGTACTGGCAAGACAGGAGGGTGCTTCACTTCTTGAGCAGTTTTTTGACTTAGTAGGGTTTTTCATCACAGTTGCTTGACTGTTTATAGTGCTGTGGTTTTTATAGATTTTATTGTCGTTGGTTGTAAACGCTTTATCTCACACACACCTTTTTTGTAGATGACTGCTAGAAGGTTAAAGAAAGTGTCTTTTTTTAAAAAAAGCAAGTTGTATTTGTTCAGAGAACAAGAGTTTCCAGAATCTCGCTAATATCTTTTAATGCAAGAACATTACCCCCTAAAAAAGCATTTTGTTGCTATTTTTTGAGTTTGGTTTAGTGTGTCTCTAACTGCCTTTATGCAATACAGCCTGTACTGCTTGTCAACATTGATTATTTTATCTGTGGAGAAACCCAGAAAAGGTTTTCCTTTGTTAACCTGTGGTCTGGCCAAGTGCTTGGCCAGTTGCAACAGAGTAGAACAGAAATAGAGGGGTTCATCAGGGACCATCAGAGAGGCTGAGGTCCCTGGTGGTGTGGCTCTCACCAAGTGGAAAAGCAGATTCACAGATGTGTGTACAGGCTTTCAGCATTAAAAATGCTGGTTTGGAAAGTGTGGGTAGTGGGAACTGGATGGCTGAGCAGGCTGGTAATGATGTGGGTCCTCTTCCCACACCGCTGTGCTTGTGACTCGCAGATGTCACGTTGGTGGCTTTGCAGGATGGGTCTGATCCCCGTCCAGCACCCTGCAAACAGTTGTACCCATCACAGGACTGGCAATCCCAGCAACTACTGATTGCCAAACCTACGCAGCACTTAGGAGACTCTACTCCAGTCTTGGGAGAAAGAGGCCTGAGACTGGTACACGTTGTTGGGAGGACAGGCTCTACTCTCCAAAAGGGTTCTGGGCTGTTTTGGAGAATTTACATTGCCACCATATGTTGCCATACCACTCACTTTTCTGTAAATGAGCTGTTTCAGTCCCTGAGGCTGTCAGTCTGCTTCCTTCTACTGCATCAGTTTTTAAACATATTGTTAAATACAGGAAAGGGATAATGTCTTTTACCTTTCCCATAGAAAATACGGTTTTTCTGCTAATCCCAGTGTTAAACTGAGGTTACCCTAAATTTAGACTCCTTTACACAAGGTTGGGACAATGCCAATGGGTATTACTCCCAGAAAATATTGCTTTGCCTAAGGATTGGACATCAGGACTATAGGATTTGCAAGGGAGCACAGAAACTTTTAAGAAAAAATAAAACATCAAGAAGTTACCAGCAAACCAATCGATATGCAGTGATCAGTATGAGCAGGGAAGGGTATGTAATATCTTGGCTCACTATCATCAGAAATTGCTACTGTGGGATTTGGCATGTTACCATATGTAGCTGAAAATGAAATTTGAACTTCTTTCATGCAAAGAGAAATAACTTTCTGCCTTATTTCTTTCTCATTAAAAATGCGATCGAAATATTGAGGGAGAAGTTTGAAACATATTGATTTCATTTTGAAAGCATATTATTAAATCTCTTGAGGGCTTGTTGATCTTGAATCATTTCATTTTCATAGTGTTTCAGATTGAAAATTATTAGTAATTCTGTTTAAGTTGCAGCTAAATTACTAATTAACTTTCATCTCAAAGATTTTATTTCTTACATGTTTCTGGCAGCACAGTGCACTCTCTACACAATGCAGCAGAAATTTTTTGTTACCTGCCTCTCTGTGCTCCTTACAGTCTTATAAAGCAGGTTTGGAATTAATGAGCTGTCACATCTTGGGTAATGAATGAAAAGAACTGACAGAAATCCTTTTGTTGTTTAAGAAATTCCAAATAATTAATGGGAAAAAAATGACAGAGGTTCTTTTAGGGTTTAAGAAGAAATGCATCTTTCAAATTCTTTCCATGACAGAAGAAACTTTAAAATATGTATGCAAAAAATGCAGGGAATCCTGATAAATGGGTTAATTCCAGTTCTCTTGTCTGAGATAAACTTGCAGAATATGAGATAAAAGGGTTTTATGTTTTGAGAAATAGTCTCCTAGTCTTCAGGTTCCATATTCCACGTTTATCTTTAGAAGTAAAAAATCTGGATTCCTGGATTTGCCATTGTGGACAAATTGATTTAAGCACTAAGCATTTTTATAGTAATCATGTGTCACATACATACGAGATTTCGTAAACTGCGGGTTAGCTTTGGGGAGGGCAAGGTATTTGCTTATGCTTTCTGTTTTTCTCCAATTTATGGAGTCCCACTGTAGCTGTTGAGAATAACTTGTACTGCTGTTTTTCAGGTAACCGTCTCAGATGGGGGCACATCTCCCAAGCAATCCTCCGTTTGGGTGGTGATCCAGGTTCTGGATGAGAATGATAACAAACCACAGTTTCCAGAGAAGCTCTATCAGATCAAGCTGCCGGAGAGGGACCGTAAGAAAAGAGGGGAGCCAATCTACAGAGCTTTTGCTTTTGACAAAGACGAAGGCCCTAATGCAGAAATCTCATACAGCATTGTGGATGGGAATGATGATGGGAAGTTTTTCATTGATCCCAAAACAGGGATGGTTTCTTCCAGAAAGCAGTTCACAGCGGGGAGTTACGACATCTTAACAGTAAGCATTCTTTCACTGATATACAAACCCATGATTTGACTGACTTTTTTTCTTTTTAAGAAATAGGCCCTCCTGTATAAAGAGGGATATATGACTGTGTTTACTGTATGCCCTATATATAAGACCTAAATAAAGAAATCTAGTATTTGAGTACAACTACTGCCAAAAAATTGAGTCTGCGAGATCATTCATGCTATTGCAGGTCATGAAGTATTCCCTGAGTGTTAAGTCAACCTGAAAATTGTTAGTGTAAGCCATTCCCTTGAATATGCAGAAATGAAGACCAAGCCCTTGTCTGCTCCCAAAGTTGTATCATGTTGGCCTGGGCAGATACAGGTACGAATGGGTACTTTTTGTGTGGACACAACTGTTTGCCCTTACAGCACCTTACTGTCCCAGTTAGGTGGCTGCACCTAAGAGAGAAGGAGTGTTGTGTACTCTGTGTTGTGGGAGCAATTTCAGTTAAAAGAAATCTCAGTCAAATTCTTCTTTCAGAACTCTAACCATATAGTGAAAGTCAAAGAAAGGGAGAATAATATGTGGTTGAGTTGATATAAAGCCATATAAGACTGGAATGTGCACTCTTCATCTACAGAAATAAGCCAACAAGTTGTAGTTAAGGAGTTGAAATAAAAATTTCAGAGGTCCATGATCTGACATCTGGAAGTGATGTCTCTTACAGAAGTGGGTTACCTTAATAATGTTGGAAAATGAATAAATAACAAAATGTTGAGAAATATCTACAATCAGAGTAGAGCAGCCTTCAAATGAGTGAGTACTTTTCCCTCTGGAGACCTCAAAGTCATTTCTGAGATCTGAGCCTTCTTACAATGCAACAACTGAAGATTTTCTACCTAGAAACGGATCATCACACCCTCAGCATCTTTTCACAAAGGGCCTGCCTGCCTGGAATGGAGCAGGCTGACGAGTGTTAGCATCAAACCCACTTAACACATTTCTAGAGGAAGAAATAGGGCATGATATTTCAGAAAAAAAATTATTTCCCGTTTTTAAAAGGTGTTATAACAGCATATTTACAGCAGTGGTCCTATATAGCCAGAAACATTAACTTTTTTTTTTTAAAAGCCCTTTGGTTAACATTGATGTTATCCACCAAAGCACCCATTTTGTAACCTTCATTCAGCCTTTTCCTAAGCCCACTGTTTTTTTGCTGCTCATCTTGTCTTTGCTATGCTAAATCCATAAAGCATGCCACACAAATATCAAGTCTATCCATCTTCCTAGAGAACTTTATAATAAAAAGAATTAGCACCAAGCAAAGCAACTCTTAATGAACATGACAGAGTGGAGAAAGAAAAGAATATATGGCATAATTTTAAATTTGATTTATTATGGAGAATGAGGGAAATGACCTGAAACTATTTAATTCAATTAAAGATCGTGAGGAAGGCAATATAAGGAATACTTATCTGCAGCACACATGCCACCTAAAAGCAGTCAAACATGCCCTGGGTGAACATGTTTTGCAAATACATGGTCTCACACAGGGCCCTTACAAAGCTTCCAGTTTTGCTGCAAGAGGAAGCTGGGTGCAAGATGAAATCAGAGAGGGAAGCTAGTTCTGGAGAGGATGATCTGTGTGGGGAGTGTTTGAATTGCATCTGCAGGAGGACGTACACCAGTATTTCTTAAACAAAACATTTCAGCTTAAAATCGGCTTTTTCAATGAAAAGTCAAAGCATTATGCAAAAAAAAAAAAAAGTGAGAACTGAGAAATAAGTGCTTATCTTCCTCTTTTTTTGTGGGATTTTACATATAGGATTCAAAGGCCATTTTCCAAGCAGTCATCACACTGAAATAGAATTAGGTCTGAACTGCCGAGCTGGGATGCTCAGCCTGAGCCCTCTTTTCTTTGTGCCTGCCAGATAAAAGCAGTGGACAATGGCCGGCCCCAAAAATCTTCAACTGTACGTCTCCATATTGAGTGGATAAAAAAGCCTGCGCCCTCGCCCATGCCCCTGACTTTTGACGAACCCTTTTACAACTTCACCGTCATGGAGAGCGACAAAGTGACCGAGATTGTCGGGGTGGTCTCTGTGCAGCCCTCTAACATCCCTCTCTGGTTCGATATTGTGGGTAAGTTGGGAGCCAGTGGTGCGAGGAGGATGCCTCAGAAGCAAAGCATATGGATGTGTGGTTTTGAGAGCAAGAAAACTAATGTGAACTGTCTCCCCCTGCCCCCACCAATTAAATCCAGTTTCCTAATGATGAAATGAAAATGCTATTTTAATATAGTGATAACAATAATAATAGTAATAATACTCCTGCTTTTGTTATGACTCCTTAGCTAAGCTTAAAGAAGAGCGCTGTATGGCTGAATTGGTTTTTTTTCATACTATGTTATTTACTGCAATCTTAATGTTGTCTGTCATTTAAATTCTATTGTCATACTTTGCTAATCTCATTTCTAAACGTATTTATGGTACTTAGACTTGCTGTCCCTCATTTCTCTCTTTCTTCACCTTTTTTCTGCATTCTGTTCTTTTTTTTCTGCTTCCGACTGCCCTGCTTCAAGGTGGCAAGCATGCTCGAGAGATGTTCTATATTCTACAGACAGCTTGTGGGCAGAACTGTTCAACAGAAGGTACCCTTAGTGCAAACACATTTGCTAAAATACAACTATCCAGGCTGCCTTTTATTTTTGCAAGTTTTTTGAGACAATTTATATTACATCTTTCATAAGTGCCTGTGACAGGATGCAATGCGACACATGGGTGTGCTGCATTTCTTTCTATGACAGCTTTTACCGTATTTGTGTCCAATTATTATCATTTTATTCACGGATTTTCCACAGTTTATCACAAATAATTAATTCAAACTTTTCACAGTCCAGTGCCATCCATTTAACTGTGAAACAGAATGGGATGCCTCAACATATGGGTTACAAATGGAGCCACCAAAAGTTTGTCTTGAATGCAAGCTGAAACAGAGAAATGTGTTTTGATGTGAGATTTCAACCACAAAATTGCCTTACATAAAATTGCTTATAAAAATAGGGAGGGAGAAGTATCCTTAGTAAAAAGGAGGAGAAGCCGTAGAAGTCTTAAAATCGCAGGGAAATGCCATTAGCTGCCAAAACGACAGGGAGAAAAGGGTCTCGCTTGGTTGCAGTAGAGAAATGGGAGTCAATGTTCCTAAGCATTTCTTACCCACTTCTGCTGCTGATTCAGTTAATGTCATTTAAAATAACTCATTTAACATCTCAAAAGCGAGAATTTCCCCTGCAAAATTATTGTGCTTCTTAATATTTGCAGAGGCTCGTACGTAATGTTTGCATACCTTTGGATGTAAAAGAGTGCATCTGCACGAAGTGGAGTTATTTAAATGAAGGGTTATAAAGCAAATGCTATATGAAAGACTAGAGAAACAAAAAGCCTTTGCTGTGGACTTAGCAGAAAGTGTGCATCAGCAGTCTTTATTTACAGGGATTGAGCCTGGCTCTCATTTCAGCGTAGTTATTTGCAAATGGGTTTAGCCAACAGGAAGGACAGGGACCACAGGAGAAAGGGTATGTCAGAGTGGTTTTCATCCACCTTTTAGTGCCAATTTGTGCAGATGAAAGACAGAAGCAGCAACATTTCCTCTTTGAATTTGTAGCACGGTTTCTGATGTGCCAATCATATTAAAATTAAACCCAAAGCTACTATCGTGTTCTAGGGTTCCTGCTAGTCCCTGGGGGAGGACAGCATGTTTCCTGCAGTTTTCCTGCCATTTCATCGGTTGCTTCAGTATGCTACGTGCAGTTTATTGGCTAATGTTTACATTTCCATTCCCTTCCTTACTGACCCTTTCCTCCCGGGACAAATCTATCTTTTTTGATGATATTGACAGGTTTTTTCCTATTTGAACCTTTTGCTGGACTTCTTTTGGTCCTTGCCATGGCAACTTGACCAACTCTCATTAAAATGCTGCCCTGAGGGAAGCCCCTGCTTTTCTGCTACGTTCTTTTTCATTATTAGAGTCACTTTCAATCAAGCAACACCTTATAATGATACTTGATTTTTGCCTACCAAACAGAGATGATAGAGAGAACATTAGGAAATTTTAGCCTTTGTCATTTAATGTGGCCTTTATGCCTAAACTAATTCAAATAGTTTAGAAGATTTTCCCTATTTAAACAATTCTAATGGTTTCCCCTATAGTCTGTAGCTTCTGAAGTTGCAAGATGCTGCATCACTGCAGAGGGTCACTGAGACAGAGCTTTCCTAGATTTAATGAGAAATCAGTGACCTTGACCGTCCAGTTCAGTTGTTACCATATGAATGTTTTCATGAAATATTGCTGCTGTTACAAACAATAGCACTCCCAACAGCACCCATTTCTGCAACAGGAGTAGCTAACAATCCTGGGCATGCAGAAGACCCTGTTGTTCCAGACACTCAGCATGCAAGGAGCCAAGAAAAAACCCATCCTGAAAGTTTTACAGACAGAACACTGTATATTTAGATCACTGTTGCTGCCTTTAGCCAGTGTCAAACCCCACTTTTTCTCATTGTTCCTCAGTATCATCAGCATTGAGGTCTAGTGCTGAAAAGCCCAATGAAAGACACGGGGGGTATTTTTGGAAGTTAATTGTCATATATAGAAAGCTGTATGGGACTGTTGATGCAAGAGATGGTTTCTGTGCTGCTGTAAAACCAGACCTGATCCTGCTCCTGCTCCCTCTGGTATTTTTTGATTCTGTACCTCTGTGCATAGTTCACAGTAATGTCAACAAAACCCCTGAAGGCTTATGTAGAGGCATGGTTTAATATAGAGTTTGCAATCTGACCTTTATCTTTATGACCTTTTCAAACTAAATGGGCATTGGAATTCCAGAGGATCTCTTTTTTAATGCACAACATGCACTTTCTCCCAGCTAAAAAAAAAGAGAGGGAGCTCAGATAAAGTTTGGCTATAAAGTATTCTGTCTGCCTAACTTTGCACCTTAATTATATATACTTTAAGTAGCTGTTTAAGTTCTTGAGTTAATCAGCTCCAAGAGAGGAAGATGCCTCACAGGCAGGAAGGTCATCTTCCATTGATGGACTAGAGAGGAACAGGATACTTGGATGATTGTTTGTTTCTTTAATTGGGAATAGTTGAGGTGTCATACCTGGTTTCTGTTTTCAGACTGCATTCAATGCCATTCTCAATTCATGCAGATCCCACAATGTGAAACACATAAACACATAAGTTGTATCAGTTGTATTAAATTTATTCAGTCATTAGTGAGAAAGTAATTTTCAGTGGGAACTCCAAGTTAAGTCAGAGGCCTTTATTTGTACCAGGGAAATTGAGCCCTTTCTGTTTTTTCCTTTGTTACTGGTGGGAATGGTGGGATGACTACTTTTAACACGGGAGCTAAGCTGCATGGTGCTAGTTTTTGCTTAAGTAGCATGTTGCACAACATCTCTCTGGTTCTCCAAACAGTCCTCCCTCTATCTTTCCTTCCTCCCCCAGCCTGTGCCTTTATAAGAGCAGCCAAGCTTTGAAAGCACATCAGAACTTTTTACCAAGGGCGCTTAAACGGCATTATTTTTAATATCTATCAATTTTAGTTAATTGTACATTTAATTCATAGTGCTGCAAGTTTTCATTAATGTCAAAAACATGTAGCTCCCTAGCCTTCTTTGAATAATCTTCTCTGAGAACTATCTAAAATACCTTCCTGATTTCTTTTTTGCTTTTTATGCCCTTGCTTTCAGCTTCCCAGCAGCAAACTCAAGGCTTTGACTGTCTTTACAGTAGTTTTATCTAAAATTCAGAGTCTGCATTACTTTCTTCTTAGCATGATATAGTACATAAAAGAATACATATTTGCATGTTATTTTACTAATATTTATTATGATTAACAAAATCTGTAGTTGAATTTTTATTTCTTGGACAGTCATTAAGTTTATTTAATCTTCTTTGAAAACAAAAGAAATGAAAAATTTGGCTTTGCTTCTCTTTCTCAAAATCCTAGAGGTACTTCAGCCTCACCTCTGAGTTTCAGGGTGAATTAGTTTCCTGCATTTTGCTCTGATTCTCTTCTCTGCACAATGTGAGAATTGTAGCAATTGGCCCAATTGATCCTCACTCATCACTGTTGTCAGCTTTCTTTGGGACGAGACAAGTAAGAATTTTCTCTGCACTGAGAAAATGTGGTTTAGAGGACTGTTCTCTAACTCAGATAATCTCCTGTTTTTCTTTTCTCCATTTGTCCATCGTGGCATGGACAAATGAGACTTGTGTGAGGATCTCCATATATGCTGGCTCTATTAAGTTTGAGCGTGGAACATTGTGTGCTGTTTGCTATCTACCAGTGAAGGGAGACTCCTGCCAGGTTTTAGCAGTGTTTGAATTGGGGATGTCCTCCAGAGCTCAGTGAGATCCATCTTTGCATCTAAAGCTGAACAAGTCTGATTCTCTGCAGTCATCAGATATTTCTGAGATGGGATTCAATCCCAGACTTTCTGATTGTCCCACTGGAAAATGTGGAAAAAGGTCTTCATATGGGTCTCATTTGTCTACAAATCCTCCAGATTTGCTGACATGTTTGTTTCTCAGAGGAGAAAATGATTTTTCACAGCAGCATGATCCCATCTTAAATTGTGTATCAGCAACTGATAGGAACATAGCATCTTACTGAAAAGGAACCACATTTAGGAAAAGCTCTACCAAAACAATTGACTGCTTGCAGCAAAAATGCAATATAAGCAGAATATGCTTGAAAATTAAAAACCCCAACACTGAAATTAGAAAGGGACAGAGATGCAGAGCCCACGTCTTGTAGGAATGCAAGATCTGGATTGTGTCTTGCCTTAGGCAAATTCTTCAGCTGACCCCCAGAAATCCCTTTTGATAGTTCAAGTTTTCCTTGGACTGTCCATTGCACCTCTCTTGTTAGCCTTGCAAGGTTCAGGGGTTTGGGTTTTTTAAGGTATCTTTTTAATAAGAAGGAAAATTAATTCTTTCCAAAGCATATGGGACTTCTGTCAGAAGAAAAATACCTTCATAGTGACTCTGAAACGAAGAAATAAGATAAGAATGAAGGTAACACTCCGGATTAAGCAAGGAAATGTAACCAACTCTACACCAAGAACACAGTTAGAGTCTGTTGGCTTTGGGATGTCTCAGTTCAATTTCCTAAGGTCTCCTTCTTAACTGTACTATACCATCGTTAAACTGAAAATCAGGACTGTTCTAAAAAGTTGTAGTGAGGGCCAGCTAATGAGATATTTTGTACCGGGGCTGTTTCTACAGCTGTCCTGATAACAGCTGGAATTGGAAAATCCTATGTAAACTATAAAACGCTTTCAGATGACTTAAAAAATTACTAGTTCTAAAAATTTAATGCTTCCACGGCTTAGGCAAAAGCATTAAGATCAACCTCAGGAAAGTAAGGATGGAAATCATCTTGCTTAACTTCAGGTATCCGAAGTGTAGACATAACTATCTTTGCTAGGTGACTTTGGGAATCTTAGCAATCAATTAGAGACAAAAAGTACTTTCCGGATGAATATTTATCATTCCAGCATGATAAGTCTTCTCATCCAAAGATGACATTTAAAATAGATGTGGACTTTTCATGAAATCCTACTCAAAGTGCTTCTGTCTAATCAGATTATTTTAAGGAAAGTCTTTAATCTGTATTGAAGATGTATCAGCATTACATTTTAGCCTGAAATGATACCGTAGACAACAGCTAATCCACATTTCTCTGGGGTTATTCAGTATTAAAATGCTTTCTCAGGACAACCTGTCTAGCCAAATTGTCAGTTCAATCATCTTGCTTTCTTTGTCACTGATTTTCCCAAAGTGCCTGAGGAACTCACAATGTATTATCCTCATTTGAAATATTTCTTTCCTAATGCAATTGCAAGCACATTAGCAAAGACAGCTTCTACATATCTTGTATGTGAAAGCAGGGTTTAGTAGACAATAAAAAGGAAAGCATGTGCCAAATGCTGGAAAGTGGAATAAGTAATGAAAATTCACTTTAATAAAACTGAGCAGCTGAACAAAATGCCGTCATCCTTAGCCAAAGATTGTGATCAAAGAAACTGTTAAATGGACAGTAGTAAAATTGTTAAACTGATACTATGGGAGCTTATGGCACTGCAGACAAGCTCACTTCAAAAGGGTTGGTACAGACATGGCATCAGGCTTTTGAAAACAGCCTCCAGAACCCCAGAAGCCAACACCTTCTCAGCTGTCACTTCCTAGGGTCTCAGCCCTGCAACCTACAGGGGCACCTTCAGAAGGAAGTGGTTTCATGTGGAGTTCCTAGCTGCAAGAGTAATGAAAAGATTCCTGTTTGTTTTTACACAAGAATGGTACCTCTCTCTTTGTGCAACTCCAGCACCCATCTTTCAAAAATGATTGTGGTGGGTGCTTCTCTAGGTGCTTCATAGTAGGCCTTGCATAGACTTAACACATCTATAAGACTTAATGTTTAGCTTTTATAGCATTTATATGTAATTCATTAATTCTTCAGTGTTTAGTGCAGCTTCAGGAGCATTTATCATATGAGGACCTGTTTTGAGTGTATATGAAGGCTGAGGAGCAGCAAAAACCATTTGCAGACTGCCTCTAGTACTGCAGATGAGATGCAGCACTCAGTATCTCAGGCAGTATTCCCAGAAGTTCATCCATCTGCATGGTTCTTCATCTGACCATGGTCTGTTAAAATGTAGAAGACTGAATCATGAATAATTCAGGGTTTCACTCCAAAATAGATTATAATCACAAATCTCACAGCAGGATATTCTCTGATCCATCTCTGCTTCAGTGTTTGATGCAATTTCTGCCTTGTTTAATAGAAAACAATGCAATGTAAAAGGAACTGCATTGCCTGGTTACTTACAGGTGAAGGCTGGGGTAGCTGGCAACCAAGATTAATTTGTTTGTCACTAGAACATTTTGGAAGATGTAAATAATGTATAAAAAATTCACATGCCATCAGTTCTTATTTTAGGGGAAGAGTATCTACTTCACTTAATAGAAATGGCTTGAA
The DNA here is from genome assembly GCA_013399875.1 of Gymnorhina tibicen. NCBI lineage: Eukaryota > Metazoa > Chordata > Aves > Passeriformes > Artamidae > Gymnorhina > Gymnorhina tibicen. Next base: position 992,726 of record VXAZ01006775.1, on the reverse strand, counting down.
GAAGTTGGTCTATTTGCAATAGACTATGTGATGCCCTGAAAACCCAGCTCAGAGCCAGCAGAAGGTCATTTAAAACATTTATTGCTAATCCTTCCATGTTACTTCTTGAGTAACAAGAAGTTATGTTACTACCAAGCAGTAACTTAACAGAACTTAAGTTATTAATAACTTAACAGAAGTTAAGTTATTACCAAGTTTTAAAGGCAGGTTTTTTGGGAAGTGTGTGCCAGTTGATAGCATATACTTTTTGATTGCTCATTAAGATAGTTATTAAGCATCTCAGAGTATAGACTTTCACTTTGTTTTCATGGTTATCAGTATGAAACATTCTCTTTGTAAAGTGCCTACTGTCCCAAGGCTAGTTTCATTTCAGCTGAGATTTCCTTGCATGAATCTCAAGCTCTTTTCTTCAAAGGAGGTTTTCATGGTGCAATTTTTCTCAAGTAAATCAATTTAAAATATTAACTGGGAGAGAGAAACTTTTTCTTCCAGACTAACTTTTTTCTTTAAAAAAAAAGAGCGCTGAAGATAAAATCAATGTCCAAATACCTAGCTATTGCTTAAATATAAAGGACAGCTTGCAGAATTAGGGTAAGGAATAAGCAATGTTTCTATCCACCATAAATGACAACAGATCCATTGTCAATGTTTTCCTGGAAAACCACAACTTCATCCATTAGGCTTAGACCTGTATATATGTACATACATCTGTTCAACATGTGGGAGTCTGATGGCACATCTGAAATTACTAGATTTGGATCATTTCAGTGGGCAGAAGTTCACCAATTCTGCCTTTCCTCTGCAGCAGTCAACTGCATTCTTATTCTTCCTCCCATTTTTTTCTACTCATCCCTGAATGTCTTTCAAGGCAAAAATGGACAGAGCAGTGCTTCTTCCAGCTTACCCTTTCTTTGCAATAGCCTGTGCAAGAGGTAGAAGTGAGGGTTCCTTCACATTAAGTAATTCAGGGGCTGTGGTTTTGCTGTGTTTCCCCCTAATCTTCAACTTCTTCAAATGCCAAAACCTTCTTCTCTCACTAAATGCATGACTGCTTCTGAGAATAATGCCAGTTCCTGGTCAGCAAACCATGGAGATGGGAGAGCACAGAAGACTCTCCTCTTCTCTACTCAGTCCCCAGCCCTAAAATTCTGAGAGCCATTTTGTGACACTACCAGCCATTCACATATATCTTCCTTTATATGTATTGCACCAGAGCTAAGTCAATGGGATGGATATTTTTCTACCTGTGGACCTCATCTCAAGAGGTTTGAGCAGCTGTTTCACAAGTCTTATAACCAGTGGGGTTTGAAGGGCTTTTCCTCTCTGTAGAACTGGGTTGTCAGAGAACGTAGCTAGTGGCATTGAATTGCTGTGTGATGAATATACCTTAAGAGTTCGTTTGTCAGCAGTGTTGTGTCCCACCTCTCCCTGTCCCTAGCCTCCAAAAATTTCAGACTCAACTAATACTAAATTACACTTTATAGATGAGTGAGTAAGAAAACAGCTTATCAGCAGGGAGTGTGTGCTTTGCTTTTGAAAATAATGAGTAGTTCAAGTTTATAAACTATAGCTGTGGCTGGCAAATCTTGTAACGCTTCAATCTCAAATTATATTTGAGATTATATTATTTATAGCCTTCTTTTACTTTTTAAAAGATTTTTTTTTTTTTCTTTTCTTTCTTTCACTCAATACTCAGGAGGGTTTTCCTGCTGCTGCATCATTCAGTGTGTGACAGGAAAAGGGGATGTTAGTATTAGAACAGTGCTTTGTGAGGGTTTTTTTATTGAAGGGAATTTAGGATGTGTATCCTGTCAGATCTATTTGAATAATTCCTAAAAGACTAGCAGGATTTGACCTTTGCTGCCAGTAATTATCATTGTCCTTGGTATTAACATAACAAATCTCTACTTGCATTTTTTAAATTGATTATAATTGTGATTTTTAAAAACTCAGATGATGGTATTTGCACCCAGAAGCATCAGTGAGAATTTCCTGAAAATAAAATTTGTGGAATAAAACCTTCTTGAAATGACTTTTATACAAAAAGATAATTATTCTTGTTCATTATTCAAACTACAAGGGCACACATCTTAGGGGCTTAGAGCCATTGGATTCTTTTTATAGATTCAGCTATGTTTTACTTAAATGTACTGCTAGATTTTTATTCTTTCTTTTTGGCAATGCATTTTAATGATATCTGCTTTTCAATATACAGACTGTGCTTTGAAATATAAATGAGTTTTGAACAAAGAAGTATCACTAGATGTACTGTGTATGCTAAGGCAGGTCGTTAAGATGGATGACACGAAACAGATATGCCCACTTTTAGGAATATTTGCAATGGAAGTTCTCCAGAGATGGCTAATTTGATTTGTTTTTGTGCAACAATTAGGAGGGAATTACGATAGTTCTTTCGACGTGGCAAAGGGAATGGGCACTATTGTCATTGCAAAGCCCCTGGATGCAGAGCAGAGGTCAATGTATAATATGACTGTGGAGGTCACCGATGGAACAAACTATGCCACAACTCAGGTAGAATATCTCATTCCTTTCCTGGCAAGTTTTTCATTTGTTACTGGAATGTATATGCTATAAAAATTAATAATTTTTCCATTCAAGTGAAACCTCATCCTTTGAGACCACCAATAACTAATGGAGGGATATTTTTCAGAGCTTTTCCATCTGGCTGTAAAGAATCGGCTGTTGAATGTTTCAAAGCATGATTTCTCCTTTTGTTCTCTTCCTGCTCACATGAAAGTAATTTGCCTTCCTCCAGCTGAGGGAGTCCCTATCACAGGCAGCAAAGCCTAGATTTTGACAATTGTGTCGCCCCATAATGGTCCAAAATACAATAGTGCTTCCGTGGTGTTGGGGAATATTGCTATTGATTGTGTTAAATGGAGTTTATACCTCTCATCCTCCAAAGACCCAAATGTGGGACACAGGATCAATTGTTCAGAAAAGAAATTGTTCAGAGGCAAAACTTAAAATTCAAAGAATCCCTCCTTTAGTGTCACTGCCTGTGAGTGTATTGTCTTCTGTGAAACAGCCCCACTGAACCTTTTAAAACAAGGCTTGCTTATCAGGCTCGGTGCCTTTCATCAATTAAAAGTTGGGTCAGATAAACGTGAAGGGCTGGGGTAAATCTGGCTCTGACACATCTTTGCAGGAGAGACCCTGACGCAGGGCCTGGGTATCTGTTCAGTGGGAACCAGTCTGGAACTGGGTCATGGCACAGGGACAGGGACTCTGTCCAGGTGGCACCAGGAAGACTTCAAACAGCAAAATCCTTTGATACAAGGTGGAGTTGCGGGCTATGGATTACTAAGGGCCTGAAATTCTACATCTGAGTTACTCCCCAAGTGTAAATGAAAAAAAAATAGGTTTGTGATGTTATTTGCTTCTTTGTAATGCAGAAGGAAGTCCTGAACATTTTTTATGTTTACATATATGCATGCACACGCAGATGCTTCTGTTGTACCTTGCCTTTTTGCTCAAATGCTGTGGATGTAAATCTGTATTCACTGAGCCACAACACCAGCTTTCCTGAGAAATTGTTAAATCATTGAGTGCTTTCTCAATCTGAATTCCTGTTTATAACCAGCCCTAAAATGTCTGATAATTTCTGCCAATAATCCACCCTTGGTAAGAAAACATCAGTTGATAGTAAGTTAGGTGGCAGGAAATCCACTGTTTTTTCTCTGTTAGTTTCAGATTTAATTGCATCTCTGCTAAAAACATCCCTTACTTTAAGCTTGATTATATCTGGCCCATGTTCCCTGTTATGCCTTTGTCTGCTTAATTAAGCAGTTCCTTAAGGAACTCTTTAAAAACCACTATTTTCTCCTCAGGAAGGCATTTACTCACAGTACTCAAATCACCTCCCAGTCTTCTGGTAGACAAGCAAAGGAGAATGACTGACCCTTATGAATGACTGTTCCCTTTCCATAAGGCATTTTCTTCAACTCTTGAGTAGTTTTCTTGTTACGCTGTGTTTTTTAATCTTGGCTACACTCTTAGTCCACATTTCAGATGGTGTTGAATGCCTAATGTGACCTTTTTTGTTTCTTGCAAACATTTCAGCCAAAAAAATATTAAAAAGCTTAGGGAATTTCAAACATGCTGGATAAAAGTAATTTCTCTTCTCATGGATATTGCGTTTATTGTTTCTGCTGCTTTTGATTTAATAAATTGACCCATGTAACAGTCCTCAAAACCTATTTGGATGAAACCCCTACATTTTTAATTAAAACATATGGTAAAAACATATTTCAGTAAAGCTGTTGCATTCTAAAAGAAGCCTGAGCATTCTTTTTAACAGTGATGTGACCCATTTGGGAATGTGAGATAGTTTCAGATTGCAGTAGTATAGCATTAATGATCACTGGTGGGCACAGACCCTTCCTTCCCCCACCTTCTTCTCTCTGTGTGGATACTGTTTAATTATTTAATTGTGGCCAGGGCATCCGAGCATGTGTTTCTTTTGGTCTTCACAACAGAGATTTCAAAAGCGATCGTTATCTCAAAACTGCCAGAATTAGGGCCTGCCATTTATTGCTCCATTTTGCAAAACCTTCCTACTGTACTTTTGCTTGTACTTTGGAGCCTTTGGTTACTTTCCTCATCCTAATTGCCTTTTAGTAAAGTAGTAAATTTTAAAAAAGTAAAACTGATAGGTTTAATTAAAAAACGTCATGGAATGACAAAAGTCATCTACTGATGACTCTCAGTGGCCTTATTCTGAGTTTTGATAAAACAACATTGTAAGTATTTTGTTCCATGTACACAGTACCACCTGCATTTTTAACTGTAGCTGCAGGAAGATATGGTGGAAGACGAAGCAGGTAAAAAGCAATTTTATAAATACATCCTCTTGAATAACAATAAAATAATACAAAGCCCCCCTCAAAGTATGATGGTGTATTATGAAGCAGCTGATGATCACCATGTGCAATGGAACACTCTTGCTTTTTATTCCATCCCAGCTGTCTTCCTTTATCTCTTCCTGGCCTTTTGTCTATTACACAGTTGGAGGTGGTAAAATACAGCATAAAAATGCCAAAGATTTTTGTTTGGGTAACATGATCCCTGGCATGGACTTGGTGAAGTTTCTTCAGCAATGTTCCTGCATGCCTTAAACTCCGATGAACTGTTCACTTCCTTCATGCCTTACTGTGCACACCGTTCATTACTGTACTATGAGAGGAAGGAAACCATTTTGATTTAAAAGTTACATCTGTTGTAATAATGGTTTCACTGTTGTGAAAAGAGGCAAAAAGAACATAAGGAGTATTAACAAAAAAAAAAAAGTTATAAACTTTCTGTGTAACCAAAAGCCTACTTGTTTTGGGCATGATCAAGGCTTCCAAAAGGAATACAGTCTCCAAAGTGTGAACCAAAGTGCCAGGACTCGTTGAGCCACTGCCACTCACCATGCTGCCCATCCACCTAAGCCTGAACCATCCAGGCAGCAGTAGGGATGGGAAGGGATGGAGAAGGCAAAATACGAAGAAATGTTGACTTGTTTGATTTATATATTTGAAGTGTGGATATAAAACTTCAGTCACAGTGATTAACTTCTAGGATGGCTAAGTCTCCTGACTTAGCCAGGGAGAGCTTTTGCTTTTTCCCTTTCTTTTATCCGTCATTGCTTGAGGCCACGCAGTCATTTATTAAAGGCTAAAGACATACGTTTGCTCCAAATTCCCATGAAACACAATTCCTGCAGCTGCCAGGCAAACTGTTGGCCTTGCAGAGCACTGAGGGATTCTGTATCCCATGTGCTGGAGAGAGAGCCAGAACACCAGCTCTGTGCGGTGACTGCTCCTTGCCACGGCCATCACCTCCTTTTGGGCTGCAAAAGGGTCTTGTGCCCTTGCTTGAGCAGAGAGAGGTCTCTTCCAACAAGAAATCATTGTAATGGCATCTAAACGCCTACTCCTGCCACAATTTTTACTAACTCTGAGTGTGCAACATTAGAAATTCTCCTGGTCATGAGTCAGGTTTATCCCAAACCCCTTTTTTGTTTACTGACCAACTCAGATCTTTTATATACAAGCACAACAGAGGAATAGAATAACATTTATTTACTTATTTGTTGTGCATACTCTTGAGTTTTGCTAAAATACCCACAGCAGCAGAGTATAGGGGGAAATCATTGAACTATCATGTAAGTTATTATAATGTTTCACTTTTATTGAGAATGTTGTCCTAGCAGATAATTACATTTTTCTAAGAACAACCTCTGGAGTGATGTTACTATGTGAAAAAGATGGTTTTACTCCTTGCTTATTTTCCTACCTTCTTCTCATCATCCTAACTGCTATAGAAAAGATGTGTTAGAACATGGAGGCTGTTGCTTCCAAGCTAGGAAGCAAAAAGCGCCTCAGTTTCACTTACTGCAAAACCACCTATTTCCCGGTAGAGTGGGCACTCAGAAGGTAACTTGCAGTTCCCTCTGAAAAGGTTTTGCAGATCAATACATGTTCGCTTACAATAATTTCTGCTGGAGCCAACCAGACTGTAAGAGCAGACAGAAAAAGTTACTGCTCATTGCTCCTTTCTGTCTGTCCTTGCAGAAGGTTTTGGACTTTCATTTATTCTTGTGCTGAGGGTTGACTTTTAACTCTGAGCTTCTGTCACCTTTCAGAGATCACCTTTTATTTACAACATTTTCTTAAGAGGAGCTGATCAGTCACCCTGAGTGAGGGTGGTTCTCTTTAAATGAATGGTGGAAAGCTCTTCTTCGAGGACCATGGCCAAAATGTAGATAAGACATTAGAGCCTGCCAGAAGCAGTTCTGGGCTGTGGATTCCTCCTGGGCAGAAAAAGAGACATGGGGATTCAATTCAGTTTTTCACTTTTGCTCTGTTGAACATTTCCTCCAAACTATAACCAATCCAATCCTTGATTTTTTTTTTTTTCTGTCCAGCAATCTCAGCACTGCCTTACCTGTGAAGCAAAGACTTTTGCTTCAATTCTAACATAACACAAAGAACACAGTAAAGTATAAATAACTGGCCACTGAGGGTGGTTAGGGAAACTGAATTTTTAAGTTACGGTTGGGGTTTGGAGGAAAGAAAAACTTGTCAGGAAGTAGAAAATAAAGCTATGTGATAGCACTATTGAAAGCAATATTAAATCAAAATAGGTTTCAAAACCTATACAGAAGTGTAACCTGAGTTTAAATAATTCAGACACTTAATAGGTTGTACTACAACACTGTGCCCAGACCAAGCAATTAGCCAAGCAGATTCTTCCAGCTTCAAATGTCTGTAAAGCAGCTGCTGGCATTTACCCAGTTTTCACTCAAATACGTCTGTGCCTAAACCAAAGGTATTTGTTATGGGCAACATTAAAAACAGCTTTGGAGAGACTTCCTGCATTAGGTTTTGTCCTGCTTTGATTTGATTGTATTTCTCTAGGCCTTTCACTGACCATTTTGAGTACAAAGTCTTTGCTAATGCTCTGAGTGTTACTTTGCCTAATTTGTAATCTTGGAGGCCTGTGATTCCTTTATTTGAAACTTGCTTTAACTGTGGGAAATAGGAAGTGAGCAGGGAAAAGCAAATCTTCTATAGAGAAGCGCTTGTTCAGACTATAAATTAGGCTCCACACAATGGACGCAGAAGGAGGCAAGCCTGCCTTTCTGAAGCCCACAATGCACTGGAAGAGATACGGGCTTTCAAGAAGAACCAGGCAGAGACTGGTTTGCTGCATGTTTGCTTTATGAGCGTGGAAAAAAGACTTGCAGCTAATATTTGTCGATGAAGAGTAGTTCGGTCAGTAATCTTGAACAGTCCTCAGCAAAGAGGAATCCCTACTTAGCAGCCAACAAATAGTAAACATTTCCATTTGTCACCTTTTGGAGATGTGTTGGGAAACTTTTAAAGCCTGGCTTTGATTCCACACAATGGGTATTGTCACAGCTTAACACCCCAGGCACCTACGCAGTAATAAAGGATATTTATGCCACACAGTTCATTCTTGCCGTGTCTTCCATTTGGCAATAAATATGTAGAAAATATTAAATTACACAGACACTGGGAGTCTTTGAGTCACTTCAGTAGTATAACACTTGATTTGAGGTGAAAGATGTGCTACCAGCTGGCTAAAGCATAAGACTTCGGGGACCCTTTTGCTGACCCTTTTGAAGTCAATGGGAAATTTGCCAGTAGTACCAAGATTTTATGCCTAAAGTTGGCAACCATTAAATGAATTCGAGAAACTTTCCTCATATTAACAATCTGGCAGCCCTCGGTTTACTCAACTTCACATATGTTTGTAGGATCATGTTTTCTATGAGCCTGGTGTTCATGTCAGTGCCATTTTCTCCTTTATTGAGGAAAAAGGACCCTCTTTTTAAGTAACATCTTACTAGAAGTTATCCTGCTGGACAGGAAATCCGCATAGGAAGGAGTGCATTTTAAGGTGACCTAGTAAAAGGGGTGTGGCTCAAAAATAAACTTAAAACACCTTCCCCAGCTTTACCACCGCACGTCACCCATGATTTTGGTAACCTTGCTGCAAGGCATTGTTTTCCTGGGCAAAATACGGGGATAATAGTTGCTTGCTTCTTAAAAATGTAAGAACTGAGGGACTAATATCTATTTAAAATGGAATTTAAACTCCATTTTCTTTTACCTGGTTTTGTTTCAAGTACCTCCCAAGACAGTTCAATTTTTAAGAACATTAAAGAGTTCCATATACAGGTTTAACAGAGCTCTGTATACTCAGTATTCCTATATATAACCTAACTTCCTTTTGTTGCAAGGAAAATACATCCCCCTCTATTAAAGGAAAGAAATGTTAGAATTACATTTGACTCTCGGGAATTTTGAGGGACAGCTGACAGAAATTAGAAATAGTCTTTTAACTGCTTAAATAGAAGAAATTGTGAATCAGTAATGACTTCTTTATTCATTAGCATCTCTAACCCACCGCCTTCCATCTCCAGATGGAAGTGGCTGTTGAAGTGCAAAGTATGTAATAAATAATGTGTATTTCAATGCGGATCACTTGACAAATCATTAAAATACTGTCATCTCTAGGGAGGAAGATGCCTGCCACTTAAACAGGCACTTGATCAGTTTTACAGTAAATGTGAAGTGAAAGAGAGAAAAGAAAAAAAAGGAAAAAAAATCAGGTTTTTTCTGCCAATGACCAAAGCAAATTTAAGTGCATAGCTTCCTGTAAGTTTGATGATCACAGTGAATGAGGGCATCAGTTTTTTTATCTTTTCCCCTCTCCATGCCTCATACTCCCCAATCACGATCATGTCCGTAAGTGCATCAGGGCAATAACTTACACCTTTTCCAGTGGGAAGAAATGCTGCTCCGTGAATCCGTACTGTAATTTCCACAGTCTCATGGGTTACCCTTGGTCTCTGATGCTGATCCAGTCCCACCCTGTTTAGTTTGTGCAGTCTAGTGAAGGCAAAAATCGTGGAGCCGTGGCTTGGACAGTCATAGTGCAAGCTTTGGGATGGATAAACCTTTATGCCCTCCTCTGCTTTCTCAGTTTTCCAGTGATCCCAAAATGCAGTAGATATTATAGGAAGTGAATCCCTGCTCTGGGGTGGTTATATACCATGCAAACAAAATAGCACGTCACTTCTGTAGCAGTACTTTTAAGACACATTGGTGTGCTTCTGTACATTTATGTTTTGTTTCCTGGAACAGCCTCAGCTTGCACACACCAATTTTAAAAATAAATTCACAGATACAGGCCTGTCCCTCACATGGAAGCTTGCTTGTTCAAGGTGGGCTGTGCTGTACTAGCGTCAGCAGAGTCAAACCCTCTTGGTGTTTTCAATCCATTTGAAATTTTTTACTTCTCTGTTGGACTGTCTAAAATGATACATGACAAAGTTTTTGGCCATGAATTAAAAGAAAAATAAGTTATCTGTGTTAACAGTGCAGCAGTAAAATAATCTAGTCATGTTACAGTGGTACCTGTCAAGGACTGAGGGTATCAAAACTGCTCAAGAAAGATATCTGTAAGTATTAAACACTGATTATCCCCAACTCCTATTGTTTCTGTGTCCCTTCCTTACACTAAAAAATGTGGTTCAGCACTGACTCTGTGTCCCATTAGGTTAGAGGTCAAGTCTTTAATCTTCTCCTCAGGCTTTCTTTCATATGTTACAACTAGTTTCTTCATCTTTTTAAGATGTGGGTTTGGGGGGGTTTTCCTTAGTCAGATCAGAAACATGCCTTGATATATTATAGCAACAATAAAAGTATAAAAAGCCGAGTAACTCTTCATCATTATTATAGGCCCAGCAATGTGTATTTCCCCCCCAGTTTTATTGCTATCTGTCCAAGACTGAAGCATAACTTAATATAGGCTTCACCCTGCTTCACTCTGGCGTGCCATAATCTGGTGAAAATGAAATTGTATGGAATGCAAGTCTTATGCCATTTAACTTACAGAGCATTTTATTTCAGCTGTCTTTTAAACAGTTCCCAGGCTAGTTCATTACAACTGCTTCTTACAACTCCTCATGTTCCTTCTGGTAATGTATTTGCAAACCCTTCCCCATATCATGGAAATCTAAAGTTTCATTTCTCTCTGAGGCCAACATCTGTTTGTGCAATACTGCAGCAAAAGTATAGCTGTATTTTTCTTCTGTTAAGAAAGTATGGGTGAACAGGGCCTGATCAAGCAAAATAATAAAATACTTGCTTTAAAAAGAGCCAAGTACTTTTCAAAGCAACAAAGAAAATATCATGAGTGATGGGTCAAGTCTCCTAGTCTGACCAAAGAGTGCATGGCCTTTCCCAAGTCATTCATTGGACTATTTCTTATTTCAAAGCCTTTGAATAAAAAGATTGTTCCATTTCACTTACTGTAAAATTAGATGTGTGCTTTCACAGGCATATTCTGCAAAAGATACTTTTTGTTTCTAGCACTGAAAAGGAGTCAGCTTTTCACATTTCAGCTTTCAGTATTACACAGTTTGTCAGGGGTTTTGCTGCCACACTGTCCACCGCAATCTATGGCATACAAAGTCTAGAAAGCACATTTTCCCCAGGGAGTGACTTCTCCAATGGCAAAACCCACAAAATATCATCAGAGTGACACATGCATAACATAACTTGTGAAAGGCAAAGCTTGGAAAATAGTGATTCTTATTAGTTATCAGAGTCAGCTTGTCATTAAATGGGTGTAATAGATACCAAGAGCAGCACCCTGGCCTGTTTTCCCTCTCTCCAAGTTTCTTTAGGGATCAATACTGAGGTTTTAAAGACAGATTTGAAGCACACATTCATTTGAACACAGCATTCATTCACATTTTTAGCCTCTTACCATTCATAAGCTGCAACAGAAAGGAGGCAAATAGGTGTTGGAGGGGAAAGTGAATTAGTTGGCAATAAAGACAGCCATCACTGGCAAAGGAAAAGCAAGGATGTAACAAAAAAAATAATCCTTCTCTGTCACCAGTGCCCTTAGATCACCTGTCCTTGGTGGTACATATTTATCTGTGTGGGGTGGGCTTGCATGGTAGTGAGGTTGTGTCTCCTGTGCCCACCTCAAGTGGTGTACGAGCAATCTGACGTGTCAGAACAACTTGAAGCCTCCAATGCCATCACAATTTGACTTTGCCAGTAAGCCCCAACACAATATACAGGGCAGAAAATACAGGATTCAGCTGAATCTTGATTGTATAAAAAGCATATCTAAGTGACATGAAAAGGATTCTTTTATAGCCTTATTAACAGTGAAGGGGAAAGCAAATTATGTAGTAGCTCTAGAAGTCTCTTGTAACCAAAGCAGTTACAAGGAAGGACAAAACCTTTCCTTATGACCATTGTAGAAATATTTTCCAGTCCATACATACTGAAAATACGGACTTCTTTATCAGGCTCTGACTAGGCCTTACAGTTAGGAATATTTTACTTCCAAAGTCAAATCCTTTCTATTTCTTTTGATCTGAAAAGTAAGCATTTAATATTAAATAATGGTTCTTAGTCCCACCATGCATCAGCATAACATCTTCAGCCATTCAAAGTAAATTGCATTTCTCTAGGTGCTTATTCAATAGTCTAACTAGACTTCAGTAACTTTGAATTTTTTTTTATTAACTGTAGGTTCTTATCAAAGTGTTGGATAACAATGATAATGGCCCAGAATTCTCTCAGCCAAGTTACGATGTCACTATTTCAGAGGACATCCTCCCTGATACTGAAATTCTGCAAATTGAAGCTATAGACAGAGATGAAAAGCATAAGCTGAGCTACACTATTCACAGCAGCATCGATACAGTCAGCATGAGAAAATTCAGAATTGATCCCAACACCGGGGTTCTCTATACGGCTGAGAGATTAGACCACGAAGCTCAAGATAAGCACATCCTTAATGTCATGGTAAGAATGCAATATTCCCTTGGGTCAGGACACGGTCATGGCTGCTTCAGGTACATACATGGTGTAGTCTTTGTGTGAGCAAAGGACTCAGTGCAATAAGTAGCCGCTCTTTTAATCTTGCCTGCCCTGCTGTGTATTTATTTCACAGTTTTTATTTCAGCTTTTTGGGAAACTTTATTGTGAATTCATTGTATGGAATGTGATATGATTTGCTATCTCAAGGGAGAGCAAGCAGGAAATTATTTAATCTCTTGGCATCTGGTCCTCTCCCTCAAGGTAATTTTCAGAGTTTCTGAACTGAGGCTGAAAAGTTATTTGAGAAGTTATTCACAGGGAGATAACTGCTTTCTTACCATGGAGAATGCTACAGCCTCTCTGAATACAAACCTCATTTATTGCTTACTTTTATGGACTTATTTCAGTACATAAAGTGTTGATATACAAAATAGCTTTCTTTTATTTACATTTCCAAATCTTGGGGTATGCAGAAAAAAGTTAATTACCAGTTTTTGCTTGGTGTGCGTAAACTACAGAACATAAATCTGTCTGTTTTCAAGTGGAGATTGTATATCATGGACATATAATTCTTTTTTTAATTAAAAGAAAAAAGATCCATGTTAGTTTAAACATTGTAGTCCACTATTTTCTTTAACCACTTAAGATTTCTGCAGGAGAGGCCTTCTAAGGAACTACCCATGGTGTGTTAGGTACAGGGGCATCTTTGGCAGGGCACCCTAGATAGCAAAAAGCTGCTGTGAGATGCAGCAAGCAGCCGGCTGAGTGTGGTCTCAACTTGCAGAGTAAAATGCTGCAAGTCCTTTGGCAAGCAGACTAAGAAATAGCTATAAACAGAAACACAGGAACACGTGGCTGACAGAGGAAATTCCCTGGTACTTGGTTTTGATCTCCACCTGATACAATAGGTCTTTTCCTCTGTTGAAGAAGAACCAAAGTTTTGGGGACAGTGGTGGTAGGATTATCAGTGGAGCAGTGCTGAGGTAGTTTGTATGGGGTTGACACAGGTGTGGTAACTTACACCTCTGTTGGCAGTTACCAGCATTTCATAAGGTAATTCCTACTCTGTTTACTATTGTTACCATCTTCAAAAAGGTATGTACATATATAGTCATGAAGTAGTTAATTAGCACCGACAAGCACTAGACTGACATGCTACATGCTGTAAAGCAGGCAATGGCAAGATGAAGACATGAGCATTCAGCAAGTATCTTTTTTTAAAAAAAATATTTCTTGCAAACCTCAACCCAAATTTAAGATCTCATTTGGTTGCCACTTCAAAAATTCATGTCATGATGGTTAGTTGCAATGCATTCTTTCACAAGTGAAAAAAGAAGGCCCTAAGCTCTTTCCTGTTTATTTAATTTTACTATTTGCCATCCTGTGTTTGAATGTATTTCAGTGTTCCTTGGGACAAATGGATTTTTTTATTGCTTTGTATTAAATAGAACTGAAAGTAGTTTTCACACACAGATGAGTAATATTTGTGAAGATGTACTAGATGACTATCAAGTTGTGTGTTATGCACTTGTTCTATAGGTCCGAGATCAAGAATTCCCATATAGAAGAAACCTGGCCAGAGTCATCATAAATGTGGAAGACTCCAATGACCACAGTCCCTACTTCACCAGCCCGTTGTACGAAGCCTCGGTGTTTGAATCGGCAGCAGTTGGATCAGCAGTGTTGCAGGTCACGGCTCTGGACAAAGATAAAGGAGAAAATGCAGAGCTTATCTATACTATTGAAGCAGGTTAGGACAGAGGCCAAAAATGAAATATCGTGGATCATGCCAGACACAGAACAGTGCTGTGATGGTGATCTGTCTTGACACACAATTCAGCTTCTTTAGTCTACTTTCTGCTGTACAGATGGGCAAAAACAACCTTCATGTTGTTTTATTGGGATTTTTTTAAATTTTGTTTCGAAGCTACTATACCCAAAACCTGTCAGAACAAATTGATTCTGAAACAAGTTGCCCAAGAGGGGTTATGGAGTCTGCTTTTCTGGAGACATTCAGAACCCCACGGGATCCTGTGCAACCTGCTGTAGGTGAACCTGCTTTACCAGGGAGGTTGGACCAGATGCTCTCCAGTGGTCCCTTTCAAGCCCAACCATTCTGTTATTCTGTGACTGATTCTTATTCACCAGATGGTTACAGAGCCTGTTACCTCTTAAGTCATTGGGTCAAAGCCATCACAGAAGATAGTTATTCAAAACTGCAGCCAGTAACTTGCTTTCAGGGTTCTGGTTTCAGACTAGTGCACAGTGGATCCCCCATAAGAAAATGCCACAACAGCTGGTATGTCCTGTATCTTTGCAAGTATTTGGACCGGAGGAGCACAGAGACTAAGAACAGGGCTATGCTAAAACTTCTGCCTCAGCATTTTAATGGCACAAGGTCTCTTGAAACTAAGGGAGGGCATGACGATACCAGATGAAAATCGCTTTTGCTGTTAAACTCTGTATATTTACATTCAGCACATAATCTGTACCAGCAAAAGCATTCTTCTACTGGTGCAACAGCACAGTAGTAAAACATTTGCATTATCTCTGACACATGTGCAAGTAAATGTAGGTTTCTCTGAGTCATATGAATCTGAAGTTAAGAATTATCTTTGAGATAAACCATTAACAGATATATAAGGGCGGTGCCTGGAAAAGGAGAGAAAAAATTAGACATTTGTAACCTTTGAATTTTGTAATGTTTCATTTCTACTTAGGGGATTTTATTCATAACAGGAATCTTTCCACTGTAATAATAGCAAAACTTGAAACTTATATTGCTGAAAAAAGAAGTCACGGGTACTTCAGATTGTCCCTATATTAGGCAGATCACAAGTCTTTCCCAGCATTAGGTTCTGATCCTACTGGATCATTATTTATCCCTGTATTATTATAAAGATGTGTTATTAGCTAGGATAGCTTATGTCAATTAGGAACAGGCTAAATGACAAATAAGTAATGAAATAAGAATATCTGCACCATCTCATACTGATTTAGTTTCGTATAATTCAAGCTCACACCTTAAATTAAGATGGTATAACCTGAAGTTTAGAGAAGACCCAGGGAACCTTTTTTCTGTCATTACTGTGTATGCTCTGTGGAAGGAGATTACCTTCAGCAAACCAGAAAGTGAAGTCTTTTGCAGGTGAAAGTGTTGAACTTAGAGCGAGGAAGATGTTAGCACTCCAAACCAAATATTTCCTTTATGCACTGCATTTGGTCTTAGCAGTTATTTCTCAGTATTCTCCAGTGGCCTTTAACTTAGATTAGGGGCAATCTTACACATGCCCAGACAGGGCAACACCATGCCTTATGGAACAAACTCTGAGCAGACTAGATCAGATTCCTGGGACAATGTTTTTCAAGACTATTCCCAGCTTTTTCTTGACACTTTATTACTATTATGGGCTCCCAATCATCTAGAGGTGCCACCACAATGTAAAGAGCATCCTGACATCTTAGGAATATGGTTCCCATTACACTGGTAATAGAATCAAACATGATGCAGACAGAAAAAAATTATGATTAGAAAAGATGCTTTAGTTATTAGATGATTTCCAGAGACTCTCTTTTTCATTGCAGCCTGTTTCTGTTTCATCATGAGCTCTCTCTGCAATGTCAGACCTCAAACTTCCATTTAGTCTAAACCTCACACTTCTCCAGTTTCATTATCCACAGATGTCCCAGTCTCAGATGCATCAGAATTCAGTATTCTCTTGCTGTAGTTTCTATGATCCATAAAATCTGCAGTTGAGGATATTGATTTTAACTGCAGAGTTCAGATTGTACACAGCCCTTTCATTCAGGGGAATTACTCACCTCATCTTACATTGCTCTGAAGAGAGCAATTGGTGAAGAAAGTAGTTTTTGTGTAATTTCATAAAAAATTCCTAAAGGAGAAGAATCATCTCTGGCCTTGCAGGAGGCAGTCAGTGGCTCAAAATTATTTGTATTAGCAAGCACTGACAAAATAACTGCAGCAGCATTTGTAGTGTCTGTAAATCTGACAGATACTGTGATTTTTATGAGAATTTGTAGCTCTGGAAGAATCTCAGCTCCTGGGTGAATAGCACAATTTTTGGTTTAGCTAGTAGAGTAAACTTTACTGATCTGAAAGGAAGGATATAAATAGAAAGCCACTACTACTAGTATTGAACTACATAGAGTAGCATGTAGCTTAAATTAGCCTCCAGAATTTACAACAGAATTTACAACAGATAGTGAATCATATCTTAAAAATAGTTCTCATTACCTCACTTCATTTAGTATTCCATGTATTTGGCATTCCAACTACAATTTACACATTTATTGCTCTGTGCACAGCACCTGTAACAATCACTATTAAAAAAAAAATCTCTTCTCTTTATCACCTGAGATATATTTCTCTCCAAGACTTGGATGGATGCTTAACTGTAGATTGGAAGCAGTTCTAGATTTTAAGATATGAATTGCAATAGAGGGAACATGCTATAGTGATTGAAATCAGTGTAACTCAGTATATGCTGTTTGCATTTAGAATCAAATTCAGAAATGGAGTCTGTATGCTTATATGCCATAAACATGTGCAGCATCCTATACTTTAAGCAAGCACTCAATAAAACAGCAAAATACGGATTGCCAATTAAATGTGATCTCTAATTACAGGGCAAGAATACGTATATAAAGTTTTGAATGTCTTGCTGAAGAAGATTGGCAAAAAGACCAGAAAGAAAGAAAGGCCCCCAAAAAGTTCTCTGATCCAAACTTACTGTTTTCACCTTTATGCAGTCAGTGATATCCGTGCTTTCATGTTGTAACAGGCATTTCATGACATTTTCTGCTAAATCTCATTCATCTGGATTCATCCTCCTCAGAGATCATATGATAAACCTTTGGGCCACAAGACACTTGAATCTCTTTTCTGTGCTATTTGCTCTGTTTTATTTTTTCTAAATGCCACTTTAACCTTTTTGTATTCAGTTCTTTGAGTCTTGAACTACTGTAATCTCCTGTATGGTTTCTTAATATCCCATTCAATTAGGAGCCTGAGTTGTTATCCATTAGTCGTGTAATTGGCTTGTTAGCCTCTGATCTCATTTCTTTGCCTTAGGTGTACATGTATTTGACTAATTTCTATAATTTAGGGATGCTTTTCCTTACTTCAGTAGGAGTACTGTACATGCAGTTCTTGCTCAGATGCTGGTACTCAGAATCAAGGTAGCAACACTTGAGTTTCTGATGCTTTGAATACCTACAACCATCTACTGAGCTCTCTGATTAGCAGAAAGAAAGGCTGAAAGGGCCTTTTACAATACTTATACATTGGGGGTTTTTTTAGTAACTGCCTTTAAAAATGCAGCTTGTTGCTCCTGGTTTAAGTTATCATCAAGTGAGTCATATTTCATTTCTAATCTCATCCCAATATTTGTGTTTTAGGAAACACGGGAAACACATTCAAGATTGAACCAGTTTTAGGCATCATTACATTACTCAAGGAGCCAGACTTAACCACAATGGGACAGTTTGTTTTGTCAGTCAAAGTGACTGATCAAGGTTCTCCAGCGCTGTCTGCAACAGCAATTGTGCGGATATCTGTGACGATGGCAGATAACTCCCACCCTAAGTTTACTCTAAAAGAATACCAAGCAGAGGTTAATGAAAATATGGATATTGGTACTTCTGTCATTTCTCTCTCTGCAATCAGTCAGTCCACGTTAGTTTATGAGATTAAAGATGGCAATGTTGATGGAGTCTTCACCATAAACCCGTATTCTGGAGTGATCACCAGTCAAAAGGCCCTTGATTATGAACGTGCTTCCTCCTATCAGCTCATCGTACAGGCAACAAATATGGCAGGCATGGCATCAAATGCCACTGTGAACGTTCAGATTGTTGATGAAAATGATAACCCACCAGTTTTTCTCTTCTCTCAGTACTCGGGAAGCATAAGCGAAGCTGCTCCTGTGAACAGTGTGGTCCGGAGTGCGAATAACAGTCCCCTCGTGATACGTGCCACCGATGCTGACAGCAACCAGAACGCTTTGCTTGTCTACCAGATTGTTGAATCGACTGCAAAAAAGTATTTCACGGTAGATTCCAGCACAGGGGCAATCAGAACAATTGCAAATTTAGATCATGAAACAATAGCCCACTTCCATTTCCACGTTCATGTTAGAGACAGTGGGAATCCCCAGCTTACAGCAGAGAGCCCAGTTGAAGTGACCATTGAGGTTACTGATGTCAATGACAACCCACCAGTCTTCAGCCAGGCTGTATTTGAGACAGTCTTGCTCCTGCCCACGTATATTGGTGTTGAGGTTCTCAAAGTCAGAGCTTCAGACCCAGATTCAGAGATTCCTCCTGAACTAACATTCAGTATAATCGAAGGCAATATGGACCATTTTTTAATTGACTCAAGCACAGGGGTACTCACCATTAAAAACAATAGTCTCTCCAAAGACCATTATATGCTTATAGTAAGAGTATCTGATGGCAAGTTTTATAGCACTGCTATGGTGACAATAATGGTAAAAGAAGCCATGGATAGTGGACTCCATTTCACACAAAATTTTTATTCCACTTCTATCTCAGAAAACAGCACCAATATCACAAAGATCGCTGTGGTGAATGCTGTTGGCAACCGCCTCAACGAGCCTTTGAAATACAGCATATTAAACCCAGGAAACAAATTTAAAATCAAATCCACCTCAGGAGTCATTCAGACCACTGGCATCCCCTTTGACCGAGAGGAACAGGAGCTGTATGAGTTGGTGGTGGAAGCAAGCCGTGAGCTAGATCACCTCCGCGTCGCTCGAGTCGTGGTGAGAGTTTACATTGAGGACATAAATGACAATGCCCCGGTGTTTGTAGGACTTCCATACTATGCTGCTGTGCAGGTTGATGCTGAACCTGGTACCCTGATCTATCGGGTGACAGCTATTGATAAAGACAAGGGTGACAATGGTGAGGTGTCATACCTGCTGAGGGAAGACTATGGACATTTTGAAATTGATAGAGGATCTGGCAGCATCACTTTGAAAGAAGCTTTCAATTCTGATTTGTCTAATATAGAGTACTTGGTTGTCATTCTTGCCAAAGATGGTGGTAACCCATCATTGTCTGCATCAGTAGAGCTCCCCATTACTATTGTTAACAAAGCAATGCCTGTGTTTGACAAGCCCTTCTATACAGCTTCCGTGAATGAAGATGTAGAAATGCACACGCCAATTTTAAGCATAAATGCAACCAGTCCTGAAGGCCAGGGTATCATTTATATCATTGTCGATGGAGATCCCTATAACCAGTTTAATATTGACTTTGATACTGGAGTTCTGAGTGTCATCAGCCCACTGGACTATGAAATAAATTCCCTTTTCAAGCTGGTGGTGCGAGCCAGTGATGCCCTCACTGGCGCTCGCGCTGAGGTAACTGTGGACTTGATCATTAATGATGTTAATGATAATCCTCCGGTTTTTGATCAGTCAGCTTATAATGCTACTCTGTCTGAAGCTTCTTTGATTGGTACTCCTGTACTGCAGGTTGTTGCTACTGATGCTGACTCTGACAATAACAAGATTGTACAGTATCAGATAGTCCAGGACACCTTTAACAGCACTGACTATTTCCATATAGACAGCAGCAGTGGCCTAATTTTGACAGCCCGGATGCTGGATCATGAACTCATACAGCAGTGCAGCTTGAAAGTCAGAGCGACCGATAATGGGTTCCCACCACTGAGCAGTGAGGTTCTCGTTAGTATCTCAATAACAGATATGAATGACAACCCTCCAGTTTTTAACCAGTTAATATATGAATCGTATGTGAGTGAACTGGCCCCTCGGGGTCATTTTGTGACTTGTGTCCAAGCTTCTGATGCCGACAGCTCTGATTTTGACAGACTGGAGTACAGCATCCTGTCAGGAAATGATCGAACCAGTTTTATTATGGACAGCAAGAGCGGTGTTATCACCCTTTCCAACCACCGCAAGCAGAGAATGGAGCCCATGTACAGCCTAAATGTCTCTGTGTCAGATGGGCTGTTCACCAGCACGGCTCAGGTGCACATACAGATCCTTGGGGCCAACCTCTACAGCCCTGTGTTTTCACAGAGCATTTATGTTGCAGAGGTCAGAGAAAACGCTGCTCCTGGAACGAAGGTGATCCATGTGAAGGCAACAGACGGGGATTCAGGTGTATATGGCCAGATCAGCTACTCCATAATAAATGACTTTGCCAAGGACCGATTTTTGATTGATGGCAATGGGCAGATTCTGACAACTGAGAGGTTAGACCGTGAGAACCCGCTGGAAAGTGATATCAATATATTCTTGAGAGCCCTCGATGGAGGTGGCAGGACTACATTTTGCACTGTGAGAGTGATAGTAGTGGATGAGAATGACAATGCTCCCCAGTTTATGATGGTTGAATACAGAGCAAGTGTCAAAGCAGATGTTGGGAAAGGTTACTTGGTGACCCAAGTGCAAGCAGTAGATCCAGATGATGGAGCCAATTCCAGAATTACCTATTCTCTGTATAGTGAAACCTCTGTTTCAGTACCTGATCTGCTTGAAATAGATCCAGATAATGGATGGATGGTCACCAAGGGTAGCTTTAACCAGCAGAAAAACACAGTTCTGTCATTCTTTGTCAAAGCAGTGGATGGTGGCATTCCTGTAAAGCATTCCCTTATTCCTGTCTACATCCATGTTTTACCACCAGAAACCATTTTGCCTTCTTTTTCTCAACCCCAGTATTCTTTCACTGTGGCAGAAGACACCCTCATAGGCAGTACTATTGACATTCTGCATGTTTTTCCCAATCAGGGTGCTTTGTATAGCATGGTCAATGGTGTGCTACCTGAAAACAACAAAGATGGGGTTTTCATCATAGAGAAAGATACGGGCCTCATAAAATTGGATAAGAGACTTGACCATGAAATAAATCCCGCTTTTCACTTCAAAGTTGCGGCCACAATTCAGTTAGACAAAGTAGATGTTGTGCTGACCGTGGATGTGGAGGTGAAGGTGTTGGATGTAAATGACAACAAGCCTGTGTTTGAAACATCTAACTATGATGCTATAATAATGGAAGGGATGCCTGTAGGAACAAAACTTATGCAAGTTAAAGCGGTTGATGCAGACTCAAGTGCAAACGGGCAGGTCACATACACACTTGCAGTGGAATCGGAGCTGGAGAAGATCACAGAAGCATTCACCATTGATGGCAACAGTGGCTGGATCAGTACATTGAAGGATCTGGACCATGAGAAGGATTCTGCTTTCACCTTTGCAGTGGTGGCCTCAGATTTGGGGGAAGCTTTGTCCTTGTCCTCAACCACCTTGGTCTCAGTTACTGTGACAGATATCAATGATAATGCACCCGTCTTTGAGCATGATGTGTACAGAGGGTCAGTGAAGGAGAGTGACCCTCCAGGGGAAGTTGTGGCTGTTCTTAGCACCTGGGATGAAGACACGTCTGATGTCAATCGGCAGGTTAGCTACCATATTACAGGTAAGAAACAGCTTGCATACTTTTCTTCCCGTAACCAGCTTACTGAAGAACTGTACATGTGTCCAGTTTTAGGTTATTTTTTAGCAGGGTTTCAGCTAAATTATCACTGTGAATGAGTCAATTACATTCCTTTTTTTTTTTTTTGACAGAATTTGCAGGAAAGCTGAAAAGAGGGAGAGGAATGTCTGTGTGTCTTTGTGTCTGTGTTACTGTCTCAATTTTCCAAGATGAATGCTTCCTGATTTGCTGCAGTGCAATGTAGTGTAACCATCAACCCATCATAATTGATATGTCAGCTTGAAAACCATCATGACTTAATGTTTCAAACAAGGGAAGAGAAAAATTTTGTTCTTACAGAGAAAATCCTTCTATTTCCAAGCATTTAATTTTTTTCAGAAATAATGTTTTTCTTTTTGAGCTAGGAAAGTAGATGCTTGAGCCACTTTGAAATACCACTGTTTCGAATGGGGAGTGGGGGCGACATGAATGAATTTTACATTATGGAGTGAGGGGATGCCATTTCTTATCAGCACAGATTTCTGGCCAGGGAAATAGTAATATACTTACAAGCACTGGTTAGCTGCCATGCATTGTTATATACAGCATAAGGCAATTTTGATTACATTACTCACACATTTTTCAAAGCATGGTAACATTGCTCCTTCCTATTGTGTAATATTTATTATCATTCTTTTCTCCTAGATTCAGCCTGGCTTTTGTGTAAGTATGTTATGAGTGATGGGTGCTGCAGTTTTCTGCCTCTATCTTGCATTGTCCAGTAGATTTTGTTGGGGAACAGCTTTTTCACTCCCCTCAACCTTAGCAATTCAAGAGCTAGTATTAACTACCTAGTCATAACCAAATTATTGGAAAAATTCACATTTTTCTCACTGGATGGGATTTGACAGGTATATAAGACTGCATGTAGGAAGCAGGCTGTGGGCAAAAATGACTTAACTAATGGGAAAATAGTTTGTGTATTTTGCTCTGGAGGGCAAGGCTCCTACCCCTTTTTTAGCTATCAAAATTTAAATGGCCATGGGATGGTGTGTAGGGGGAGGTGTGACACTCCAGTTAGCCGCAGACTGCCTGTGTTACGCATCAGAAGTAACATCATTTTCAAAGCAACCAGAAATTAGTTGATTAATAGTAACTTGAAATTTTGCATTCACTTTAAAGGTTTGCAAAGACTATGTGTTTATAGTGTAATGCGTTGTAGGATATTAGAAGTGGGGGCAAAGTAGTCCTGTGGGTAAATGTCAGGATTTAGAGGGTTTGGGCAAGGTGCATTAGCTGCTGGTGGCCCAGTTGCCACATACATAAAAGTAAATCAGTAGTGCCTCATACTAGAGATTTTGGGATATTTGAAGGAGTTTGGGCATCCCAGTGTAGAAAGTACTATGGGAAATGAAAACCCTTATGTTTGTAACAAAGGTATGTTAGTACACTGTGAACATTTCCTTTGTTCTGAAGTCTAGCAGTCATCTCTTATAATGAATTATGCCTTTAGTTACATAATGTTTTTTTCTTCACATACCTGCTGTTAATTTAGCAAAAACTGGACTTTTGAATAACAACTGTCAGATGTGACTCAAAAATTACAGATCATTCTGTACCTTAGTTTCTATCACAGTTCAAAATATGACACATATTTTGCTGTTCTATTAGCTTCTGAAAACACTAGATGTCACAGCCCAAAACTTTCTTTAATTCCTACTGTACAATTACTAAAGCACATGGGCTTAGAAATTCCACTTCCTTTGAATATATCATTTGAGCTTGGGAAATGCACAAGGAGAAATTAGATTCTTTTGATTAAAATGTCAAAACATGTTAAAATATAGTTTCACTCACAAAATAGTCTATTCACACTTTACCTCAAGTTGATCTCAGGAAGTGCTCTTGAGCATTTCATGGAATCAGATTAGCTAGATGATTATTCAAAAGCTGTGGCTTTCTGGAGGCATTTTGATTCATAGAAACTTCTGTGAATAGAGTAAACTCTGATGAAAAGTGGTACATTAACAAAAAGGAAGAAGAAAACAGACTATGAGACTGTCATGTGGTTCCACCAAAAACAGCTTTGTGAAAATGCATCTGGAGAAAAGTAGCACACAGAAGATAGATAGAAAAAATCATCATCTAGAAGATAAGAGAAATAAACATTCTGAGTCAGATGTGATCACTGAAGAGTCCTTTGTGCTCTTTTGAGAAATACAAATGCCTATTGCAGTCTTCTGGTCAATCTTGAAAAGGGGTGGATACATTCTGGTGGATAAATAAATACTCTGCTTGGATTCCTTCAGTTTATGATTGTTTTCCATGATTACTGGCAAGTAGTTGCCATTGTCAAATCCACCTTCATTTGCATTCGATGGTGAGGGAAAAAATTTGGCACTTACCCTTTGTTATTTGTAGTTCAACAGCAGCTGGAGATGTTCACAAAGCAAAAGCACTAAACATAAATCTTAATAGAAAATCAATAGGAAGTGCAGATGACACAAATGCACTTAGGAAGCACAGTAGTTTTCTTTTGAAGGCTCATTTGAGGTCATTACCCATATCATTTGAGGCAGTTTGCCTAAAACCAGGGCTCTTCTGATGTCTAGCCAACCTACATCTGGCCAGATATTACTGAGATTTAAGAGTGGCGAACCATGAAAAGCCACCAGAAAAATGTCAGCTGCCAAGACATTGGTACAGTAAAGTGTTTTGTGTTCCTCAGTGATGTTAATTAGGCTTCATCAGGCACATAAAGCTAGGGAGTCAATGGTCTTTAAGCTTGGTTCAGCTGAATACAAGGAAGATGGACAGTGCATTTTGGAAGAAGTGGTACTGTACACAGTAGGTTATTTGCTGGGTTGATTGCCCAGTATGAGCAAAGGTGTGGCTTTTGTTAGTTTTTATTGTATATTTGAAATACTGGAGTTCTGGAGAAATTGATGATTCAGCATTTGGGAAGGCCTTGGGTTGCCACTGCAATTTTATGGTAGTAAAGCTAAGAGAATTGGATTTACCATTTCAGAAGCTCAGTAAAACTGCAACATCTTAAACTGGGAGTGGAGGATAAACCTATTGATTTTGTGTGATGCAAATGCCTAGAGTTCTAACTGGGAATTGAAAGTACCTAAATAAATGCATAAATGTAAGACAGAAGCTAAATAAATAAGTTAGTAAATATTCAGTTCCCCCTCCCAGATGGGGACATTGCAGTGAAAACTGATTCTGTTGGCTTCTAGTTTTCCATTCCCTTTTAGCTGCTATAATGGCCTCTGTGTGTGCTTTAGTAATGATGTGTGTCAGGATTTGTTTATTTTGGATCACTGTGTCTCTGCATTTCATTTGTATCTGGCTGCTTTCTTTCTTTACTTAAACTTGAGCTTGATTTGGCTTTGTACTATTTGCTGACTAGGGAGGGAGGGAGGGAGAGCATTATTTAAACTTCAAGTAACAAAAGATAAAAGATACTGCTGATTCTTTCAGCCTCAAAGCCTTTCTTAAAAGTTACTGGAGTGTTTTTTGTAGCTAGCACTTCACTGTTGTGACATTCAAAGTAGAACATAAGAAAACTGCCAAAAGATTTTAAAGAATCCATTAATACATGTAGTCAGGAGGCTTCCGTTTAGAAAAGCTACATTATTCAGAGTGAAAAACTAATTAATTAGAATGCCCCTAGGAAACTGAATCTGCTTGCATATATTAGTGAAAAAGTTAATTAATCACTGCAGAACGAGATCTGCATCAAGACATATGTATAAGTAGTAGGAAATGGTTTCCTGGGCCACAGTGTGGATTTTTTTGCTTTTCTGTTTTTAAGAATATTTCCTTGATGGTGTTTTAGTTTTATATCTCATTGTTTCTCTTACACGTTATAGTCCACCTTTGCCTTCCATCAAGAAAGTATAGAGCCAGTCCTGAGAAGTTAAAAAACCAAAAAGTGCTAGTAATAGATAAACCACTACTGCTTATCACACAGGTTTCTTGGTCATTCAGCTTGATTCTTTTCTGTTGGAGTAAAGGGGAGGAAAAGACATCCCAAGGACCATTTCCTTATACATATTCCCCAAATTCCTAGGTATGATTTAAAAGCCATTCCATTAGCAACAAATCAACAATAATTTTAAAATTGCTCCAAGGTAATGTTACTGCTAACCATAAAAGCCACCAGCTGATTTTAATTAGATTTTACCTTTCCTCTTTTCTTAGCAATGGGATGCCCATACCTTGAGTGTATTGCTTCCTAGTTGGTCAGGACAGTTAATCATTTCCTCTTACAAAAGGACTACTATGCAGGAAAGCCCTGATTAATATCATGAAGCAAAATAAGAATATTTAAGACTATTTTAATGAATGGTTTACGACATTAAACTCACTATGACAAGATTACAGCCATTTATAAAGGAGCGTTAAGCTTTTTTTCTGCTGGCGTTGGACTGAATAGAGGGAATTTAATGTCAATCAGCAGGGGTTTGCCTTCTTTGAAGTCACATTCAGACTCAAGTTAGTGGACAGATTCTCATTTCCTTGGATTGTATTCAGATCTGGCCAGTAATACACATCAACACTCTGTAACCCTCTTTAGAAGAAATGTGTGTTTATATGACACAACAGATTAAACAATGTGTCCTCTGGTGATTATTCCAGACTGTCATAGAAATCAGTGGGAAAACTGCTTGGTTTTCTGATCAAAAAGGGTGGTTTTCTATCAACAGAAAATATCATGTATTTGATGCATGAGTTTAGTGCTTTGTATGATTCAAAAGCCTTTTATAATTATAATGCCTATCTGACTGATTTTCTGGAAATCTTATTCATTACAACTTGCTTTTTTTGGCACAGTCACAGCTAGCACAAATGGTGACTCTTAACAAGAAAGATTTGCTCAGCCGACTCAACTGACTTAGTTTTCATATTAAATAGAAACCAGTCTGTCTTGTCACTTGTTCAGCTAATGAACAGGCATAGGTTACATAGGCATAGATTACAGCCTGTGACCTCTTTTCTGCTTTTTGATGTAGAAAGAAGGTATGGAATGGACATTAGGCTTTTTTGATTGATTTTAAGCTCAGCTTCAAGTTCAGACCTCCTCTGTGTTGTTACTTTGCCAAAAAGGTCCCTGAGAACTGACAGAATTGTGACAACAGAAGCAACATCAGAGACACTAATTGCCTGACAACAGAATCAACACAAATATATTCAGCCTTAAATTATTTTTTTTTTAATACTTACTTATGCAATCATTCAGTGCCAATACTAGAGGAGAAGGTTTAAGAACCTGGTCTTTCCATTCAGCTTGTACAGGTCCCATGACACATATCAGAACCCTGATTAATTTGTAAGCAAATGTACACTAGCATGTTTGACATTCTTGAATGTGTTACAAGAAAGAATAAGCATTCCCTTAATAGTTATATACCACTTTTAAACATGAGCAACATGGATAGTTCTCAGATTGAATTCCTGCATGGAGACCATAGGAGAAAGCTTAATATGGTGCGCAAAGAGCTAGTAGTGGGTTAGCTGCAATTATGGTTCACCCAGTGGAGCATCATGGTGCTTTTTAATATGTCCTCACTCATTTTCTGTAGCACAGGAGTTTGCTATGACTATAGTGCTCTATCCTAAATTATGAAATGTGCAGATACTTTTTTACAGACCAGGCTGGGCACGGAAGACTGGGTAGTTGGCTTTAACTGTCTTTGGCTGGGGTAGAATTAATTTTCTAAGTAGAATCTGCTATGGAGCTATGATTTGGATTTGTGATGTCACAGGGATATTTTAGTCACTGCTGACCAGAGCTTACACAGAGTCCAGGCCTTTTCTGCTCATCACACACCCCCTGTGAGGAGGCTGGAGGTGCCCAAGGAGCTGGGAGGAGACACAGCTGGGACAGCTGATCCCAACTGACCACAGGGATATTCCACACCATATGGCATCATGCTCAGCATATAAAAGCTAAGGGAAGAAAGAGGAAGGGAAAATGTTCAGAGTTAATGGCGTTTATCTTCCCAAGTAACCGTCAGGGTGACAGAGCCCTGCTTTCCTGGAGATGGCTGAACACCTGCCATGAATTCCTTTTTTTTTTTTGCTTATATACAGAGCTTTTGCTTTACCCATTAAACTGTCTTTGTCTCAGCCCATGAGTTTTCTTACTTTTACCCTTCAGATTCTCTTCCCAATCTCACTGGGGAGGAAATGAGCAGACAGCTGTGTGGGTCTGAGCTGACTAGCACAGTTAAGTCATAAAACTGGTTTAAAAGATTTTACTGTCTGTCTGACAGGAGTTTTGGATCAGACTCAAAGAAAGGTGGTTGAAGGTGTTTTCTTCATGGACCAGGCAGGAGACTGTACCATTTCAGATAAAGGAGTAAATAACTGTTGGAAACATTAATGACTGTGCCCACCTTAATTATGGCATGCTTCTGTATGTGACACGTCCTTCCTTTCTTTCTTCCTTCCTTCCCTCCTGAGGATGATGTGAACCAAAACTTTCCCTCTCCCAACTTCTTTTTGTCGCCAGGCAATTTAATGATGTGGGGAGTGTGCAACACTGCCAGTTTCAGTGTCACTGTTATGGCACAGTAAAAAACTCTTCTGCTTTATCTCCTCCACGCCTTTCAGCAGCTTTCACTCTTGGATACATTTGATCTATTTGTACTGCTTATCTTCCAACTGTTCCTCAAATGACCTCTTGTTAGGACTGTTTAATACTAACGTGTCTTCCTGTGTCATGTAAACTTTTTTAAAAACTAGAATTTTAATAAGCACAAGAATGGTGCAGCTGTATGATAAAGCTTTCATTAGAGGATTCCTTAATAGAACCCACTTCCAGTCCTTGATTGCAATAATCAACAGCTAATGAAATTGTCTTGGTAACAAGAGCTACGGTGTATTACATCCTCTCCCGAGACTAAGTGGAAAGACAATTGTACCAGCCTGAGAGGACTATTGATTGTTCACAGTTTGAATTTGATTACCCTTACGGGGATCTGAACAAGAGATCATCTTCAGCTCTGCTAAATGGATTTTTTTCCCACTGAAAGTTATCGGTTCACTTTCATACAGGGCATTCGGGGGGCAGTAAACACAGAGAGTGTAATTTCATTACAGATGTCCTGAGTCTGCAAGTTTGGAAGCACCAAAAGCTGTGAAAGAAATGATTGCTACTTAGTTCAGGTCCTCTGCGATGTGTCTCTATGTTTAAACCCAGTGGGAGCTCTGAAGGGACACCATAGCTCATTGTGTGTTCCTTGTCTTATTGCAGGAGGGAATCCCAAAGGGAAGTTCGCTCTGGGACTGGTTCAGAATGAGTGGAAGGTTTATGTTAAAAGGCCTCTGGATCGGGAAGAGCAAGACATTTATTATCTGAACATCACTGCCACAGATGGTCTCTTTGTAACCCAAGCTGCTGTGGAAGTGACTGTCACTGATGTTAATGATAATAATCCAGTTTGTGAACAGGTGAGTTAACACCACCCACGGCAATCGACCGCTGCATTCAGGGCGATGCTTTCCCTATGGGTGTCTCTTGCTGTTTGCAAGGGTTCAAAGTATTCATAGGCAATGCTGATTTTCATCCTTATGGTCTTAATTGAAGAACGTGCAGTGATCTGGCAGAGAAGCAGGATAAAGCATTCCTGTGAAGCCAAGATTGAAGAATCTTATAAAGCTTGCAAAGGAGTCTTGTATACAGTGGCCTTAGTTGGCTTTACAACAAATGATGCCTTGTGAGGTGGCATTGGGCAGCTGCTCGTCCTCTGCAGAAAAGAAGGTGCTCTCCCTTCACAACCCATGTGGAAATGTCATCTGTCTGGTTTAAGTCTAGCTTTCCTCCATTTTACAGATGCCAGACATCCAGTGGAAAAGGCAGAAGAATGTAGCTTGCTGTCCTGTTGTCGGGAATGCATGCAGTGTGGCCTGACCACAGCTTTCAGAGTGCTAGCTGTCTTGTATTCTGTGGAAAGGCAATCTGGGGAACTGATGTTAGTGCAATAGAAAGGTCTGTGTGAAAGAAAAGACATGATAAAACCCAGAGTTCCTTACTAGTACTACTCACAGAAAATAAATATATGTGTGTGTGTGTGCATGCATATACTCATATAATTCCCATTGTTACATTATCACTCTCTGACGGATTACCGTCATTGCAAGAACTAATCTACCACTCTGGGGAATCACAATCTGTATTTCCCTCAAAACTGCTGGATGAGGTGATAAAAACAGTTGTTTCTGTTAGCACACTCATCAAAATTTTCTTTTCATGGGTGTCAATGGAATAAATAGAAGATACAAAATGGTATTGCATTAAACACCTAAGATGAGCTCTATTCAGAGTCATAATTTGGCATTGTTTCTGTGACACCTCAAAGCGTAACAGTGGTTTGAATTTCTAGGAATGTGTTGTGTAAAGGAAAATTGTTTCCTGTATGGAAAGATGCATTACAAATAATTCTTTAAAAAAAGGTTGTACAAAGACTGTAAAATACTGCTACAGCATAGCTTACATGTCTGTTTTTGACTCTAGGTTGCATACACAGCATTGTTTCCTGAAGACATTCCATCAAACAAAGTAATTCTTAAAATCAGTGCTAAAGATGCTGACATTGGGTCCAATGGTGAAATTCGCTATTCTCTTTATGGTTCTGGGAACAATAAATTTTTCTTAGATCCAGAAAATGGTAAGATGACAACCAAATGTTTCTGAATAGCCTTAATCCCTCAACATCTGTATGCTGATTCCTTAATTAGAGTCAGGTTACACATGGCTATCAGCCGGTTGTTCCAGTTCTGTCAGGTGTGGGTGACCATTTAAATGGTGGTGGCAGGAGGGAGCAAGAGGGGCGTCTTTGTTTGCCAGGTTGGATATTATAACCAGAACAGTGGATATCGATCCTTTTGTTTCCCTGCAGACTTAAAGTTAGATCAGAGATTTATCAAAGAACCACGGGATATTTTGGGCTGAAAGGGAACTTTGATGGTCATCTAGGCCAACCGCCTTGCCATATGCAGAGTCATCTTCAAATAGATCTTGCTGATCAGAGACCCATCCAGTTAAAGTTTCTTGGGCAACCTGTGACAGTTTTTCATCACCCTAATCATAAAAATTTTCTTCCTTATATCTAGTCTAAATCTACACTCTTTTAATTTAAAACCGTTACCCTTTGTCATATCACAGCAGGTACTGCTAAAAAGGATGTATTTCTGTGTCTAGGAGTCTGTAAATCTTGAGAGTGACAGAAAGACAGACTTGGGAAAACCTGGTGGTGTTCATATGGGTAAAGCTGTAGGCTGCTGTTAAAGCCACCATGAATGGCTTTTCATCCCTGCACTCATATTGGCACCTCACATTTTTGGGCAAAGAGGAAGGGGAAGTGACGGTGCTGTGGGTTTTTAATCCATTCATTGGAATAAGCAATGTTGATTTTGTTTTCTCTTTCCTATTCGTGTGAAACACATGGTTTTGTAACACTTACAATCAGTGATGTTGATACAATAATAATGATAGCTGCTGTTTTTAAACAATTTCAGGTGAGCTGAAATCTTTGGCCCCTCTTGACCGAGAGAAAATCCCTGCATACAACTTGGTTGCCCGAGCCACTGATGGTGGTGGCAGGTTTTGCCAGTCAGAAATCCATCTTATTTTGGAAGATGTTAATGATAATCCACCAGTGTTTTCATCTGACCACTACACTGCTTGTGTCTATGAGAACACAGCCACTAAAGCTTTGTTAACAAGAGTCCAAGCAACTGATCCTGATGTTGGTAAGTGGAAAACATTGCAAAAAATAATTAATGCTCATGAAAACTCTGTGGGTTGGTGGAATTACAATGCAGATTTGTTTTTCTTTTGCTAAATTTCTTCATTTTTTCCTCGTCTTCTTTATCCCTCCCCATTTCTTTCTCTTCCGTTTCTTTACATCAAAATGCTTGTGTCTGCGCTTGACATCGTGGTGTTACAAACAGAAAAGCATTGTATCAGCCACAGAAGCATGTAGTCTTCTCTTGATCAGCAATAGCTATGTTTAGGGGGAAATGATCGTTTTGGGGCTAAATTGTGACTTCCTTCCTTCCGTGGACTCACCTCTTTTCTTGAGCCATGATTTTAAATACCCATGCCTCTATTTATGCAAATAATATAGTTACATGCCACAGGGACCTATACCTGATTAATCACAGCTTTTCTAGAGTTTTATAGTGCAATAGCTCCCATTTGTTCCAGCTGGTTACTTTAGCATAAAACTATTGTACACTGTGAATGTACATTATAAATGTTCTGGTTATTTAACTGCACATTCTTTGAAAGTGTAATAGTTTATTATATGAGGATCTCAGCCTTGAAGTCTGGGCCCAATTATAAATATTTAAGGGAGGGGGTCTTTTTGCATAATACAGTGGTAAAACCTACTGAATATTAGAAAAGTTTTTAGGTCATTCACTTGACTTGAAATAAATAAATCCCTTAGTTTGTTATTTTTTTTCTTCCTGTGTTTTGGAGATGTTTTGTAAAAACTATGGCCTGAGTAGTTTCACTTAAAAAGCAGATCTTTCTTTCAATGAAAAAAAATATTTTTTTCCCAAGTACAGTGCATGCTGGAAGTCTCAGTTATTCATGAGGCTGATAGTTTAGATATACAGGAATTCATAAAGGAGCAGCAAACATTCATTAATGTATCTATGAAGAGCTGCATTATATGCCATGGTTGAAAACTCACTATAAAAATTATGATACTGTCCTGCAGTGAAAAGCCAATTACTGGTGGTAAACTACTGAACCATCTGAAGAGATAGTGTTGTTATTTTCCACTGTTGCATTAATTACCATTTTTCTTGGAGGTGAGATGACATTCAAGGAGAGAGGGGACACAGAATTAGAATAAAAAGTTGTCAATAAAAGTTCTTGCTAGCACCAACTTTACATAATAAGATGGTTAGCAATGAAAAAAACCCCACAAACCATGAGCTAGTTGCTGTACCTTCCTTTTGAAACCAGAGAAGTTAAATGGAGGGATGCACATGACAAATGAGAAGGGGCTGTGTACTTCCTTAATGCTCAGACCTGAAAATCAAACCATACATTGTATCGTAAGAAAGTGACTTTTAAAAAAGTCCCTAAAACTGGATTTTGTTCTAATTACTGTTTTGTTAGTCCCTTCTAAAATCGCTGATTCCCTATTACTAGATAATGGATGAGTTCGGGTAGTGTAATGTTCCCATGAGAGAAAAATGTATTATTGATATTCCTGATGGGCTATGATATTCCTCTAAGGCTTTTTGAAGTGTTATCCTGAAAACATCAGTGGAGGCAGTAATCATCGTACAAATAAATTTTTAACATTCAGGAAACATCTTGTGATCAGTCTTAGAATTTGCCCGCTCTGGTTTGGGCTTGAAGAGCCATGAACTGTAAGGACAGGAGCCATGAGTATTGAAACCATTGAGAGAAAACTTGAGAGAAGTCCCTTTGTGGTCCACAACTAAACACAGTTTAACAGAATCCTGAAAATACTGTGGTCAGGCACTGTTGGATAATGACGACACTTTCCTGTTAAGAGAAAAATGCTGTTGTATCTGCCTTGTGCCTTTGGTATCTGTTGAAGTTCCTGATCTCATAATATCCTGTGAAATTACAGGACTGGACCACAATTTGCTGTTCAATATATTTATAATTTGGATACATACTTAGAAACTAGCTGTACCAGCTGGACACACTGAGGGAGAATTGTGATCCTTCTTCACAGTATTAAACAGAAGAAAACAGCTTTAACTGTTTCGTAGCACACAAGTTTATTTTCCATAAACTCTACATACAGCTGGGGATCTTAAATTACATGGTCTCCTGAAGGAGAGAGAATATACATAAGTCTATTTGTTAGGATCTTTTAGTAGTTTTAATTGAAAATAATTTTTTCTCTCATACTGCTGTGATTGGAAATTTTTAATATTTCCACAAGATGGTATTTGCTACTTACTCACTACCAGCAGGTTTGGGAATATTCAAACTAAGAAATGAAAGTGAAATGCTGGTTTTAAATTTTTTCAAGAGGTTCACAGAAAGCAGTGAATTTTTCACCTTCCACTGTCTCTGAAGCAAAGTGCCAGATTACTCCATTTTGTTCAAATTAAGGCACAAGAAGAGCTGGAATGAATGCTGAGGTGTAATTACCTGAGCAAACCCATCAGACAACTACAATATCATCCTGTTTCAAAGGAATTAGGGTCATGCTAGGGCAGCAACTCTGAGGAAACCTACATGAGACTTATGTGGCAAGTATGATGTTTAAAAATTCATAAACTTCAGAATAAACGTGGAGCCCAAACCTGAGGTGCAGGCACATACTCATTTCCAGTGCTGCTCGTCTTTTCTGCATGCACAGAGAGTTGTGGCCTCGCTCACACAGTACAAGAATGAATGGCAGCCTCATCCAAGCTCAGCAGTGCTTTAAGCGATGGTTAAATCCTGCCTCACTTGCAGATGCTGTGCTTTGTGAATGACCTCCGTGCTCAGGCCTGTTTCCAGGATGATTGATGGTGTAGTCTACCAAAAGCAGGAGCACTTACTGTACTAAAAATGAACAGTGCATTATCCATCCTTCTGCAGTCTTCTTCATCACGACTGGGGCATCGGATCAGCTGTCCGGATCTGTAGTCAGTTAAGCGATTTCACTGACCAAATGATTTTTTTTCTGGGTTTATGATGAATATGAGGTTCTAATTCTGCTCAAAATGGGAATAGCCTTGTCAGGCAGCTCTGTCTTGCCTGCCACTGCATTAGCCTATGTTTAAAGCCATGGCTGGTAGTCATCAGGCAGATCCTACCCATTCCTTGCACAACCAGCCAGTACAGATGGACTGGGCCATCTTGGAGGCAGCACCTTGTATTGCATGCAGCCAACATGGAGGAGAACACAGGCATGTAGGTAAAAAATTGGCAGGAGTGGCCTCTGTTTGGTTGCAGAGTTCATGCAGTGTGCAGACAGCCCTGCTCTGTGCTCAGCTGCCCCTCGCCCCCACAGCCCTTCCCCCTCCCAGGGCCCATGCCCATGCAGGAGCACAGGAGCTATGTGGTAACATACATGCTGCTAGGAGCCATCTGGTCTCCGTGTTTTGGTTTGGGAAGGAAAATCTAGGAGCTTCTCAGAGTCACTAATGAGACTGATCTGCTTCTTCCTTGAATAGCAGGCATCTTGTCCAACCACCCTGCTCAAGCAGGGACACCTACAGCAAGTTATCTAGGACTCAGTCCAGATGTCTTTTGGCTACCTCCAAGGATAGAGAATGCTGTCCTCCAAGGGATTGAGTGCTGTGCAGCATGAGCACCCTGGAGGTCCTCTGGGAATAACCAGAGACCTGCACTGTGGATACAGACAAAAGTGTAACATCCTCACCACAATCTGTTGTACATTAAAAAAAAGTGTAGTTTGGGGAAATACCCTCCCATATCTTACAATAGATTGAGAGCATTGAGTAATACAACCTAGAAAAACAATAAGCAGTGTGCTACCTTATTCAAAGCATTTTGTCACTTTTGTGCATAGGTTGCCCAGAGTTTTAGATGTGTCCCAGATTCTGCAGGGCTTGTAGCCTCACAAGCAGAATGGTCTAAGGTTTATTCACCAGTTCTGAAAAAAAACATCCAGCTAGTTTGGGGGTCAGTAGATTTGAATGATGAGCTTGTATTTCTGTTCTTTGTACTCTGTATTTGAAACTTTGGTACTTAGGTGGGTGTGAGAGAAAAAATGGGTGTTGAAAGCCTTATTCAGGAAGCCAGAATAAGATTTGAGACTCTCCCACAGATATGTTTATACAGCCAGGTTATGTGGGTTAATTGTGGTTGAATTTGATCGTGTTCTTTAAGCAGCTGTATAGAGTTAAATATCATTTGGACCAGGATTTATGAGAAGGTTTCTGCTGTCATCTGATTAGTGTATTTGTGTTTAATCTGGAGAGTTTAAAACCATCAAGTCTCTAATCAGTCTGGTTCTTGGTGTGGGGACCTAATTATTCACCTTTTCACACAAAGTGCAGCAGGAGAGACTCGGCCTTTCTGGGAGAAGTTGTTTGACCTTCTTAGTAGAAGACATCTGCTTCCTAAACCCAAACTTCTCCACCAAGAATAGGGAAACTGGCGAACTGGGGAAGTAGTGCTGTTTTCTTTCAGCTTCTGATGGAAAAATTTATGTTGGATTTCAAAGAAATCTGTTTCAAAAACACATTACATTTTTCCTGCAAGGTGTGACCTCACTGATTTTGATGTTTCAATGAATACTTGCTTTGTCCAAAAAAGCCCAAACCCAAGCCCTTACTATTCATGCTCACAAGGTAAGTGCACAGGAAGTAAGAAATGTCTTTTCTAGGGAAGAATGGTAATACGACTTTTCCTTCAGGTTTCAGCCAGTCCAGTTTAGAGTGTACCTATCTCCAAGAGAATGGGGAAGCAAGCATACTTTATTTTCTTTTTCTTCCTGTCCTCTCTTTGTGTCAATGAGAAAAAAAGGAGCAACAACTAAAGCAATAAAAATGAACTATCAGAAATGGTGACCAAGGAATATCGATAGTTCTCTGGGGTTTATCACTGATTTTTAGAAAGCTGGTGAGCCCAGCATGAAAAAAAATCACTCAGGCTGTTCAGTGGGTTACCACTTTCAAGAACACATGCGTGGAACTGGAGTACAGACTTCAGCCTTACCAGTGGTGGGCTTTGCTCTTGAAGGAATTAGGGCAGCTGAGCCTGTTGCAGTCACAGCTGCCTCACAGCTGGGCTTGGGGAAGTGTAAAGTGTTGCTGGGTGAGATTGCAGAAGTGTCAGAAAGAAGTGCAAGACAGTCACAGCTTGATTGGAGAGCAGCTCTCTGAATGATGTGTAACGGTGAGTGACAAAATAATAGAAATGCTGAAGTAATACTGATTTTGGCATTTTCTGGCAAAAACGGTACACACCAAACCTCTGCTTTGCGTGTTTGTTAATGTTGGACATGTCGCTTAAAATAGATCTAGAAACTTCTGGGGCCTTCAGGATCTGAAAAAGACGAAAGCAGGGATCGAAACATGAATAATAATAAAAGAGATAATAGGATAGAAGATTTACTAAAACTCAACAGCCAGTTAACTTTGGTGGTGAGACCAGATAGATGGCATTTCTGGGTTTTGTCGGAGTTTTTGTAAAATAAATACTACAAGATACTTTACAGAGGATGACTCATTCTCTTTAAAATATACATGGTGCTTCCTATGTCTTCACCCACATCATTGCCTCACAGACCTTTAATATAGTATTGAGGTTACGGCTCTAATGCAGGATATGAAAGAGACATGAATAATTAATTCCTTTTACTCTAGCAATCCAAAACAGCATTGCATAAGTAAGGGGTGTAGGTGATGTAGGGAGGCCTTTCCACTGTCACTGAAGCTGTTTTCAGAAAGAATTCAGGAATCAGCCATGGAAAAAAAAAAAACCAACCAACCAATCAACCAAAAAAAAAAACAAACAAAAACACCGAACAAACAAACAAAGAAATAAAAAAAAATCCACACAAAACGCATGAGTGAGCATTGCTCTGTAGGCTGGTGGGTGATTTGCTTCTGGGCTCTGTTCCTCAGAGCTTATTCAATGAATAGTAATAGTCCATGATGATGTACCCTTGTACTCCTTCTCTCTGGAAAGGTGTCCTTACCATTAGACTTCTGTCTGGTCTTCCATAAGGAGAGTGGAAGCACGACACCCCACATTCCCCTGTCATCTGGCCACTCCTAAGGATGCTTGCAGGTTCAAATTCACGCAGTGAGCCGTTCAGGAGAAAACCTAGATTTTTCCTTCCTAGTAAAGGCAAAAGGACTAATAGGAATGCAGAGATAAAGCACACTGGACCCCTAAAAAATTGCCAAGTAAAAAAATAATAGGCTCTTTGGAGTTTAGACTGACATTGTTAGGAGCTAAATAAGGTATTTGGGGATTTTGATAGAAAACCTCTATCAAAACATTCAGCATGATTCTATTGAATCCCTCAGAGGGCCAGATTTTTAAAGCTTCGGGTAGGTAGTCAGGGGATTGCAGTCACCCTGCTTGCATTAAAATAATGAGATGTGTGTATCAAGATGACTAAAAGCTAGTTTGTGCTCAGCAACCGGGAGTCATCAAACCAATCTCATTTCCTTCTGCAGCATGTGAGGAGGCCATACAGAAATAAATATTATGGGTGTTAATGGCTTAGGTTTAGTGAGTTTTTTGACATTGTACTGCACAGTATTTTTATGTGCAAGCCAGGGAAACGTGGTCTGCACCAAACTGTTATCAGGGGAGTTTGTAATAACCATTACATTGTGGGGGGAAGTTACTAAAGGTACTGGGTGCAGCATTGCTCCTATTTTGATTCCTGAACACGTAAGTAGGCGTAAGAACTGTATTGCTAAATGTCAGAAAGCAGAGTGGTGCTGCAAGTTTTCCTGGATGGTGTCGAAGCTGCAGTTGTGGAATTTAACAGTTGGATAAGGAGTATGGAAAAACCCAGTGCAAGTCATCAGGATAGATGTGACATCCTGCGTTTAGGCAAGAAAACCAAGTGCACTGGTGTTGTCTGGGTAGTGACTGACTGGGCAGCAGAATTTCAGAGATGCAGCTGTATTACTGTGACCCACGGGCTGAAGTATTTACACTTTCATAATAGTGTGGAAAGGCAAATATAAACGAGATGGGTAAACCAGACTAATGCTGGAAAACAGAAGCAGTTCTTTCTGTTTATTTGGTGTTGGCAAATCCTCCCCTGAAAGGCTGTGCTGTTCCGGGTACAGTACTTCCAAGAAGATGTGGGCTACATCCTCCAGGAAGATGTAGGAGATTGACAAAAAAGATCACAAGTCTGGAAAAGAAGTCAGGAAATATTGAAACACTTAAGAGCATCTGCCAGGGAAAAAAGGGTTGAGATGATAAAGTGTAACAGTCTTCAGTTATCAGATAAGTAGCTCTGAGGAAGGAAGTTGACCCTTGTTATTTTTTTTTCCCCTTGTCTTTTATTAATTTTATTCAATCTCAGCAAAAAGTCAGAACAAGATTTTTAGTTGTAAGAAAAGTGAGGCACTGGCGTGTGTTATCCAAGGAGGTTATGCAAGTTCCTGATCAAAGGATAGGCCTGTGTTTGGGGATAAATTGCATCCATCCTGTCTTTGTGCAGGGATAAATTAGATGACCTCTCAAGATTCCGGATCTCTTTACACTCTCTCATTTCTAATATTTCCTTAATTTTTGAGACTTCCAAGACATTGGTAACAACATAGAGGCAAAGAATTAGATGAAGGGGAACTGTGCCCCTTGGATTATGTTGACTGAATAAACCCTGTATTTAAACTGGATCACTGAAACATACATATGTATGTGTGCATGTGTACATATATATATATATATATATATGTGTGTGTGTGTGTGTATACACAGAGACACACTTGAGCACATGTATGTATATAAATATTGTGCGTATGTATATATATAATACAAACTATTTGAGCACAAGTCTGATGAGGAGTGGCTGAGGGAGCTGGGGTTGTTTAGCCTGGAGAAAAGGAGACTGAGAGGGGACCTTCTTGCTCTTAACAACTACCTAAAAGGAGGTTGTAGCGAGGTAGGGGTTGGTCTCATCTCCCAGGTAGCAAGTGAAAGGATGAGAAGAAATG
This sequence comes from Gymnorhina tibicen, assembly GCA_013399875.1. Lineage (NCBI taxonomy): Eukaryota > Metazoa > Chordata > Aves > Passeriformes > Artamidae > Gymnorhina > Gymnorhina tibicen. The sequence goes on along the minus strand of VXAZ01006775.1, from coordinate 953,190 downwards.
GCCTTAAGTCTTGCCAGGAAAGGTTTAGATAGGATATTAAGAAAAATTTCTTCACAGAATTTAGAATAGGCTATCCAGGGTGGAATTATTGTCCCTGGAGATGTTCAAAATGTGCATGGATGTGCTGCTTGAGGACATGGTTTGGGGCTGGGTTAACAGTTGGACTCAATGATCTTAGAGGTCTTTTTCAACCTTGATGGTTCTATTCATGCTTTTGTATATGTATATATGTTTTTCATCTCTCTCTACATGTGCATTCCACTGCTTCTGGTTATGTTTCCTTATGTTGACAGCTGCAATGTGTAACCCTAAATCAGGTATATCCAAAATCCTGACTTCAGAAAAATTGACTCAGGAGCACTGAAGAAATCAAGTATACACGTCAAGTGATGTAAGCCAGTACCCAGGGGTTTGTAAATGTCTGATAGGAAAGAGACAAAGGGTGAGCCAACCATCCAGATCTCTACTTCCCACCAAAAAAGACAACACCTGACCCAGCTGAAATGGAAAGCAGGGTTTTAGACACCCAAGGATGGTATCATACTGCTGACAGTTTGTGCCTCCCATTTCTGTCCAGTATTTCCCTTCAGTAAGGGGTTGACTATCTTCAGCTCTGCCCTGCCCTCATCCCATGGTACCCTGACTCCATCGGAGCAGTGGTGTGAATAAAGGCCTTTGGGGTTATTTTTTTCCCTCAGAAAAGGGAAAAACAGTGAAAGCCTATCTTGGTAGCGGTGTTATGGATTGAACTTGGCCAGGTTTTCTGCTTAAGCTGTAAAAATCACTTGAAATACTTTCCCTATGGGGCTATATATTCTTCTGCAGTTCAACAAGGTACTTCAGGCAAGATTCCGCTTTCATCTCAAAATGATGGAGTAGAGTACTATAAAATCTGGTTTAGAATTCATCTTTTGTGTTGTTTGCTGTTAACGAAGTTGTGGACTTTTATCTTCTAGTAATTGGCCTTGTGGTTAACATTTGGCTGGTCAGGAAAGGTCATAGGTACACACCAGTGTTAATCATCACACTATAAAAGAGGCAAGAGGAAGCACAATAATCAGATAGCTTGCTTTGTATGTTTGCAAATCACTGCTAAACTGAAAAAAATATTTTTTACAGCTTGCTTTCTGGTCTACATCTTGTTTGTTTATTTTTAGTACTTGCTATTACTTTTCTTTGCATATTTCAAGATAAAAATGAGCAGATGACAAAGTTAATCATCATTTTTCAGACATAAATAAAAACGAGTGGTCTAGCTGTACTTAGAGAAACATAGTAAATAATGAGTTCAGGGTGACAGATGAAAACAGAAGGGAGAAACTCTATATGTGGCCTTTGATATATGTAACTTTTACTTTATGTGTGATGCATAAAGGTATTGCCCACTGCAGAAACTCACTGTCATTTGGGGATTGTGCCTGTTATATTAATGCTCAGCCTTTTAATTGGGTTCAGTCTGGATCAAAATGTGTTGTAACTCCACCATTTTCAGTTGAGTTGCACCTCAAATCCTGTGTTAAGTTCTGGGCCCCTCACTACAAAAAAGACATTTGAGGGGCTGAATCATGTCCAGAGAAGGGCAGTGGAGCTGGTGAAGGGTCTGGAGCACAAGCCCTGTGAGGACCAGCTGAGGGAGCTAGGGATGTTTATTCTGGAGAAAGGAGGCTCAGGGGGGACCTTCTCTTCTCTCTCTACAGCAACTTAAAGGAAGGTTGTAGTGAAGTAGAAAACCTCTTTTCCCAAGTAATAAGCAATAGGACAACAGGAAATGGCAGCAAGTTACGCCATGGGAGGTTTAGATTGGAGAGTAGGAAAAATTTCTTCTGTGAAAGCATTGTCAAGCACTGGAACAGGCTGCCCAAGGAAGTGGTTGAGTTACAATCTTGCGAAGTATTTAAAAGATGTGTAGATGTGACAGTCAGAGACGTGGTTTAGTGGTGGGCTTGACAGTGCTGGGCTAATCCATGATCTCAAAGGTCGTTTCCAACCTGAATGATTCGGTGATTCTATGCTTTATACAAGAAGGATATTGATAGTGTTGAATTATGAAGCGAAGTTATTATATATTCCTGATGCTATTTAAAGTAGTAATGTCATAGAAGTTGTCATGATGTGACATTCAGTGCATGCCCCTTTGTTTTAGTACTGAAGAAACCAAGAATAAAAACCTATTTGAAGAATGGCATTTGAGGTACTAGATGGGTGTATGTTTCACAAGCTCTTCACACCAGAGATTTGGCAAAGGGCAATATTCTATCATATGCTAATACAAGTCTAAATAGAAAATGTGCTACCTTATTCCTTTATTTAAAAAAAAATGTACCACAGTTCTCTTATTGTAATAGTGATTCCTGCAAAGGCATTCTGTGTTCAAATATCTCATGTTCATGATTGGCACCTTAGAAATCTGAGAAGTTTAAGTGAGTAAGTGAGTTGACACAACACAGTTTTGCAAACATTAATCCCCCAACAGCTGTAGGCAAGCAGTGTGGGAGGATTGCTGTCTTTACCAGTGCAGGAACCATGGCACTGAAGCAGTTGTTTCCTTTCCACAGAAAGCATCTCCTCTATAGTCACAGCAGAATTTACCATCACCTCTGTGGCGGGGATGCCACTGACACACACTGGTGGACACTTCTCTCTGAGCAGAGAGTAGCCCCTGGACTTAAGAATTTTGAATTTCAGTAGAAATAGCTTCCTACTTCCCCTTCGCCTCATGCCTATTTCTCTTCCAGCCTTGGGTCAGAAAGCTGAGTGGAAACAGCTATTGGTGTAACACAACACTTTCTTCAAAAGTTTCTGCCGCAGTTTTTCACTGATTTTACCCCTAAGAAGCAAGTATTTAATTCCACCCCTCAAAACACTCTGTGAGAGGGTCAACACACAGCTAAGATCTCCCTCTGTATTTCTCCTTCTTTTTTTCTCCTCTCAGCATTTGGGACAAAAGCCACCAAGGGTTGGTATCTGTATCCCAGCCCAGGTCTTCTGACCTAATCTTCTGTCTCTCCTTGCATAAAACGGCACTTTCACCTGTAAGAGCTTTTCTTTCACGTCCTGTGGGAAAAATAAGACTTCTTTCTTCATCATACAAGACTGACTAGATAACCTATGTCTCTGGAACTTCTGTATTCCTCTCTCATTTTCCAGGAAGCAAAAATAATAGCACTTGCCTTCAAGATTTTACTTTCTCCATTTCTGCCTAAAAATCCCATATATTAGAGGGAGCAACCTGAACACCATAATCTATATCTGATTTTTCTCCTTTGTATGATCACTAGTAATCACTTGCAAAAATCATTATTATTATTTTGTTGATTCATGGACATCACTTTTAGGAAGTAGAATACAAGAAGAGGGGCTGGATGATATATCAGATTGCATTCACTGGAGTTATCACATCCTGTACGTAAACTCACCCTCCATGGTGTCACAGGCACCAAATTCTCTCTCCCCATTCCCCATTGCAAGATACTCTTGCTGAAGTTTCGTGGTGTTTCAAGGCACAGTTGGCCATCTCCTTTCTAGCTATTTGTGCCCTTAACGACTGTGGTATCTGAATCTCCTGTCCTGTGCCCAGGTGTGCCGTAGTGAGTATCAAGCAGGGAATTTGTGCCAGAGAAAAGTGCAAAAAAAAACCAGGCTAAAGCTCTCCTGCAGTCACAGACGTGTAGAAGCTGTGTGTTAAGGCCCCTGCTTCAGAGGAGTGTTTAATACTGTTCAGAAACTGGCGGGCACCAAGAGTGGCTGGTGCAGAATACTAAATAGTTTTACAGTTAAAACTTGTGTAGGTTGGGTGTTCAACTGCATGCTCTGAATCAGGGGGGAAAAAATCCCATTTTCCAGCATCCCTGAGGATCAGCTGTAATTACTAACTCATTAATTGTGATAGTTGGGTCTGTCCTTTTTTTGTAAGTGGAAGTTCATGGAGGATGTCTAGCTGAAGGAGAGCCTCCCCAGCTGGAAATGTAGACACCTCCAATCATTCAGACCCTGAAAATCTTCCACTTTCTAGAGGCCTTTACTCCTTGTTAATGTTTGTCAGTTTGGTTGACTGTCGGCTGACAGAGTGTTTGGATGTGTGTATTAAGAGACTAAGGGAAAGGGTGAGTGTGCTTTCCAGCCACTGTAGGGTATTCAGAGCCTACGTGTTTCAGCATGAAGGAATGTCCAACGAGTTCGTGGGCTGAGCTCAGCTTCTCATCTGTAGGACAAGAGTCTTGACTTGACTGCCTTGCTGTTTTGCTGAAGGTGAGACTTTTTATTTTTCACATTTTTGATGCCGTGGTGGATAGAGAGACTCTGCTGTGATTAAAAAACCCAAACGAAATGGCACAAGAAACCTAACAGCCTCGTTCATTGCAGTATTGCCATTTAATTTGTTCCGTATTTTAAAGACATTTGAACCTTTTAAATACACTCTGATATCTCAAGCACTGCGTAAAAACTTTATTCTCTAAAGAGCCAAATAGTAATTCCTAACACCCTTCAAGCAGGGTCTGGGACTTTGTAGTTGCTCTAGCTTTTATGTGCATGTGATTGAACAAAGAGTCTCCCAGCTCCCCCTTGTGTGGATGCTCAACTCCTGCTACATCAAGCAGAAAACAACTGTGACTTGTGCTGCTTTTGATCAGACATTTCTACAATGCTTTGCTGCTGGAAAGCAGAATAATACTGTCACAAATTTTAAATTAACAAAATATGCCTAGGAGGGATTGGTAGCTCTTGTTCATCTGATTAATATCAGGCTTGTAAAGTCTGTTCTCCAACAAAAACAGCAGCAAATGCTCAAGTGAGACATGTTAAAAACAGAGCCTCTCCATTTTAGTGTTTAGTGTGTCTTTGTGTTTTAGTTATAATCTCTTACTGAAGCACCCAGGACAAAATCACAAAATCAACTAGCATCAAGGGAGTTGAATTAGCTTATATCTGTGTTCACTTTTAATTAGATTTGAAATGGTTATCCCACTGTAGTGCAGAAACCAAGTCAGTACCATCCCCTCAGGCCTTATTACTGACAACAACCTTAGCATAGATCTGCATATTCAGCAGCCAGGTGAATAGGTGCTTTGTATTGGGAAATACAGGCAGGATTTTAAAAACTCGGGATATCTTTCATACAACTCAATTTTTGCTCTCAGGTTGGGGGACTGAGGGACTTCCCTTTTTAAAATGTTCATATTCTGGCAGGAGTTTTTTGATGCAGCTTTTGTTTAACAGGTATCATTTTATGATAATATTTTTCTGCTCAACAGTGGAATCAAGGCAGCACTGGTAGCAAGTACATTCTGTGCCACCTGATGTATTTGCATGGGTTTATTTTCCCCTTATGTACATTTCTATTCCTTCAAGATGTGCTCTGAGACATTTCCAATTTCAGCATTCTGCCTGTCTCATCTAATTCAATTATAAGCTGTTCTGGGCAAGGACCATATCTGGATTCTGCTTTCAAGTTTCAATACACAGCAGTTTTGCAAAGAAGTCTTTTCAAAAAAGTATCATGATGAGGCAAGGAACTTAAGTTATCCACAGGGATTTGTCATGTGAGAAGAACATGTCGTGATCTCCCAAACTTTCAGCAATATTGTACCCACAGTCACTCCTACCTCTACCCCCACTGGAAATGCTCAGTGTGACGGCAGATTTTGCTTAGGGTTTCCGTTAGATGGGAAGAGATTTTTGTTTTCTTTATTTCACATTATCATTTTCCCATTTGCTTCTCTTTCAGGCGTGAACAGAAAAGTCACCTATTCCCTGTCAGACTCTGCAGATGGTTACTTCTCAGTTGACCGGTCATCAGGAATCATTATTTTGGAGCATCCACTTGATAGAGAGCTTCAGTCTTCCTATAACATCACTGTAAAGGCTTCAGATCAAAGCATTGTGCTGACCTTATCCTCGTTTGCCACCGTCACCATTACAGTGCTAGACATTAATGACAACCCCCCTGTGTTTGAAAGAAGAGATTATCTTGTGACAGTACCTGAAGACACCTCACCTGGCACCGAGGTCCTTGCTGTTTTTGCTACAAGCCAAGACATTGGTACAAATGCTGAGATTGCTTATCTCATCAGATCAGGGAATGAGAAAGGGAAGTTCAGGATTAACTCGAAAACAGGTTTGTAAAGTGGCTTTTACTTGCAATGCTAAATGAAAGCATCAGAGAAACGTGAATGCTTTGGGAAGGCTCTTGGACCAAAAGATTTCCAAGGCCAGAGACTCAGGGTTTGTCATTGTGTAATTAACTGCACCGTTAAGAAGCAATTTTAGGTTGGAGAGTGATGTCAATTACGGTCACACTTGGCTGCCCCAGCTCAAGTGGAGAATACTTTTCTCCATTAGTAAGTCTGTTGAAGCCAATATAGATGTGACAACCTATTAGCCAAACTGTGCAAAACACTTCTGAACACTTGCAGTGTTTACTTGCTTAGCAGCTGAGTACAGGCTCAACTGTCTGCCCCTTAGAAAGCATCAAACAGTGCTACCAGGACCTGTTAGGACCAATTCAGTCCTAATATATGATTGCTGTTTATGTAGTTTCATGCAGCTTCCCTGACTTAGGTTGCTCTGATTTGTCTTTTTGACTTCAGCCATGGCTTGGGGTGAGGTCTTTTTGGTTATACATCACAAATTTTAGAAATACACCACTGTTTCTCTTTAAGAAATACCAAGAAAAGCTATCATATTTGATGTAGAGGTCTCATTTTCTTTGAATTTTCTTAGTGGGATATATTTTTTATCTTTACTGAGTTTTTATTCCATTAACAGTAAGCTATTTCTTCTATGCTTCCTGTAGTGGATTCCCTTATTCTCATAGCATTCAGGATGTCCAGTACAAATCTGCCACCAGAGTCTGAGAGCAAAGCAGTCTTGATTTTGAAACACTTGTTTGAGTGCAGCTGTAATAACCAGTAACATGAAAAATCTCAAAATTATGCCTTGTGTCATTTATATAATTGTGTGCAAAAATGGCTCTCCACTCTGCGGAGACTGCTGCCTCTTGTGTGAGGGACTTAACATAACTGTGTGTTGTCTGTCATCTTCATCATGTTGATTAGTGCTAGCAAAATTTAAACATAAATATGCCTAGGCAGCAATACTTAACTTCACATTTGACAATGAAGCCAAGGAAATAAATCAATAAAAACCCATAATGAAGCTTAATCACACAGGAAAAAAAAAAACAAAAAACAAAAGTAAGACTATATATTATTCATTAATGTGTGACAGCTCCATTATTATCAGTTTAGAGGCAGGAACTCAGTTTCTAGACAGCAGAGTGGTGATGTAGCATGCCTGATCAGAGACTGAAAAATAATGTCCTTCATGCCATTTATCAGTGGGAGCTCTCTGCCAGCCACTGGGAAGCTTCTTTTCAGGACTCCTCCTTTCAGCAAGTTGTGATGAAAGGTAGAATTCATTTGGAGAGAGCCCAGACCAGATTAAGAGGAATGATCTGAGGTCTGTAAAATGTGACTTACCAGAATTAAGGAAGGAATTAAGGTAGAAAAGAGAAGACTGTTTAAGCTAGAAAAGAGAAGACTTGCTGTTAGTTTTCATGCCTGTAGAAAGTACCTGTGAAGAAGAGGGGAATAAACTGTACTCCATTCCCAGTCATAAGAAAAGAAGTTGTGAATGGGCTTAAATTATATTTTAATTATTTTGGTTAAATGATAGGAAGAAGTTCCTAACTGTAATGATTATTAAGTCCTGAAATACATTTCCTAAGAAAGTTAGGAAACTGATATTGTTAGAGGTTTATAAGAACACTAGAAATCAGATAATTTCTATCCTAGAGGGAGTCTGGGCGCATGAAGTGAATCAAGTTACAGAGAATCTTAATTTTGGTTGTGTGGTGAACTAACACAAAATTTATAAACCTAGTTGAGTGGAGAAGTCTCTGTTTAATCACTTAAATGATAGACAACTGATTTCTCGAAGGTATTCATATCCCATTCATTTGTATTTAATTCATGAGAAGTTAATTGTGTGACAGTGAATTTCTGTTGACTTGTCAGGGCTGATTTCCAGAGTCGGCATCCACTTCTCCCAAAGGCTCTGTGAATGAGATGGTAAATGGGTGGATATGGCCCCCACTTCTTCATCTATGATACTCATATAATGAAAGCTATTTTCATGAGGAACCATTCATTGCTTCATGCCTTGTAAAGGTCCTTTCTGCAGAGGCAACCCAAGTGCAATTGGCATCATTCTTTAATCAAACGACAGCAGTAGAAACCTGAATAAATATTTTTATTGGATTGGGCAGTCTTACAGTTAGTGTTGTATGTGTGCCATGGTGATAAAAAGCATGCTGTACTGTTTACTACAGTCAAATCCCTTACTCTGCAGCATTATTTGGTTTTTGCTGGCTGTTGACATTCCCTCCTTTGCTTCAAAGGAGTGATTTCCATTTTTGAAGCTTTGGATTTTGAATCGTGCAAGGACTTCTACTTAGTAGTGGAAGCAAAAGATGGAGGAACTCCAGCCCTGAGCGCGGTGACGACGGTGAACGTGAACGTGACGGACGTCAACGACAACGCGCCCACGTTCAGCCAGGCTGTCTACAGCGCCGTCATCAGCGAGGACGCGGCCATCGGGGACTCCGTGGTCATGGTGAGTGGGGCCATGGGCGGCATTTAGGTGCGTTGAAGCCCTCTGCCCTTAATAAAATGCTGCACTGCTTAATAATGATCATTTCTATGTCTTGAATCCCCCAAACCATTTTCTAGCCAATACTCTGCGTCTGCTACAGCTCTCCAAGCTGCTGTCAATTTCTCCCCAAAAGAAAGTAGTACTGGTACTGACTATTTCTCTTTAACCTTGTTATGTTGTCAAAGAGCAATGGCATATTTAAGGTGTTGCATTTCATGAGTCAGCTAGAAAGAAACAGGTTTTAATAGAAAGCCAGCATTCAACTTTTCAGTGAAATACAATCATAGAGTCATAGGGTTGCATGAGATCTTAAAGATCATCTAGTTCCAACCTCCCTTCTGTGGGCAGGGACACCTTTCATTGCACCAGGTTGCTCAGAGCTCCAAATACATAGTATTTGTATAGTCTGGCATGCAGTGTGCCATCCCCAAACCTCACAATATTCTTGTCTTGCAACTTGTGGATCCAGCGAGAAAGTGTTGTACGGAATATTAAGATTAAAATATTCTCTATGTTTTCAGACTAGAATTTTGAAACGGCCCAAGTGAAGCCTCCTAACAAAAACCTATTGGACTGATGCTGTAGAGGTGTGCAGTTCAGGTGTAACTGAATTGTTGGAATGAAGTTTACTTTTTGAAGTGTTGAGCAATTAATGTATCATACAGATCACTTAATATTTGTTCCGCTAATTTTTTATTCTTCTCTCAAAAAAAGTTGATAGCAGAAGATCTGGACAGTCCTCCCAATGGCCAGATTCATTTTTCCATAGTGAATGGGGATCAAGACAATGAATTTTCGGTTGATCCTGTTTTGGGACTCGTGAAGGTTAAAAAGAAATTGGATAGAGAAAGGGTAAGACATGTGGGACTTCTAAACTTGCAATGACTTACAGATATGCATCAGTCTCCACTCTGCTGCTAGCTCTTGTTGAAGGAGTTTGTTTTATACTCTGCAGCAGTCAGCCTAAGATGCTCCAACAAGTCTTTCTAAAGTTTTCCCATTTCTTTCCACACCAGCCCTGCCCCCAGTCCTACCTACAAGCCAACTGCTCTGCTGCCACTCCCACCCTGCACCCACATGGCAGCTGGGGTCAGATCAGGGGAGAGAAGCAGCACTGGATTTCTCCCGTGGTGCCAGCAGGAGCTGCTGCTGTGTTAATGAGCTGCCATTTCTCCCCTGTGCGTGCGTGCGTGCAAGCACACACGTGCAGCTGTGTGTGCAACAGAGTGCTTACAAAATCCTCCAGATTGTGGCATCGAGCACCGAGCTGGGACCTCAGCCATTAATTAGCGCTCTGCAAAACATGTCACTGGGGAGGGGATGTTATAAAGTGGCCAGGCTGTACCAAAAGTGAAAGAGTGCTTCATTAAACAGATTCTGCTGCTTTGTTTGCTCACTCCATTATTCATTCAGGATTATTTATCACCATTTTGCCATAGCTAGCAATTAGCAGCTTTTGGAAAAAAAACAAACAAATGCAGTTGCCTGTGCTACTAGCAGGGCAGGAGAGTGCTACATCCTGGCTTCAGAAATCTTGCAACACATAAGGAAATCCGTGCCTCCTGCCTCCCAGCAAGGAACCCACAAAACTGGGGAAGCAGATTGCTACCTTCGGAATATGGGCTCAGCTGGAGAAGCTCTTTACTGGAAGCAGACCTGCTTCTTAAAACAGTGGCAAAAACCGCCTTCTGTATTATCACAAAAGCAGGATTAAATTGTTCATGTTTGGTGGTAGAATGACTTTACCACAGACTATCTAGAACAGGGGAGTAACAATGGCTGTGCATGTTACAAACTGGCGGTAATAAAAGCACAGGCTGTTTCTTATTATGACTTTTTTTAGTTTCTGAAGTGCTCTCATGTACAGCTGCATTCAGACACACACACCCTCACAAGCGTGTGCAAGTGTAATGCCAGCTGTGTTAGGTCTGTATTTTCCAAAGTTCCCCTCAGTTAAAATAAGCTGTGATACTGTCTTTTTCTTTGCTTCCTTGGCGCTTTTCCTAGACACAGGTGTTTCTGACCCCTTCAGGGAAAATTATATATGATGCCCCATCTGCTGTAGATCCCCAAAGGCAGTGCTGACTCCCAGGTTTCAGTGGTTTAAGGAAACTTATTTCCAGAGCTGTAATCACATAGAGACCATGACTTTTGCCATCTACCTTTCTGGGATACATTGAAATGAAAGCAAACATAGGAAAAAAAATGGGAAAGATTCTACAAAACTCTCTGTCGTGTCTTTAGTTAGCAGTGGAAATTACAGTTAAAAAAAAAAAAATGGTTCTCTTCCTCAAGTTTCTTGACTTTCCATAGTTCAGGATTCCTCTTCCCTCCTGTGTCACTATGCCCCTACCAAAAGGCAGTCTGTCTCCTCCATACAATCCCCCCAAAAACATGTTCCCTTTTCCTTTGTATTGGTCCCACATCCCAGAAGAGCCACCTTATTTTGTGTGCTCAGTCTGAGCTACTCCCTACCACAAAGAAATCTTTTATTTTTCACATGTATTTGGATTTTGTTCCTTCCCACACCCCTCCCAAAAAAGTCCCTTTAACATTATCTTGTTCCTCTCTGCAGGACCTTGCTTTTTCCTTTTCCAGCCCTGCACTCAGAGGGTGCAGCAGAGTGTTGTATCTGGCATGTTTGGCCCTTTGCTTGCTCCCCTGTGGGAGGATTACGGGGCAGACATGTCAGCAGCTTTCCCTGCAGAGCAAGGAGCAATATACAGTAAAAAGCAGTTGTAAGACCTAAGGAAGCCAACATAAGGATGCAGTTCGGAAAATCCAACTGTCATCCATAAACTGTGCGTAGACAGAGCTTTTGCAAGTTGTCACATATGCTCACACCTCACACACGGGCACATATGTGTGTAGAGGCCCCATGGATGATGCACTGAACTGCCTGCACTGTGCTGAGTTGTTTGTGTCTGTTGCAAACAAGTAGACTCAAGCCTACTTATCTTCTGCAGAGTGGTGGATAATATTCTGTTGCTACAGAGACTGTTGTCCCTCGTACTCCCAAATGTTTTCCAGTGTGTTTAAGCCAACTGCCTGTGAACTTTTTCTTGGCTCTCCATCACCGCGTTAGAAACAGTATGTGTCAAACTGACGCTGGCTCTAATAAGCAATTTATATAATACCTTGGAAACCAACTGTAAGATAAATAGAATCAGGTCACATATCCCAGATGACACCTAGGAGAGATGAAAGTGTGAGCTTACAGTACTAATAGCGGAGTTCAGATATTATCTGTAGTTTATTTTCTGTCTGCCCCTTTGTTTCAGGAATGCTTTATCTGATACAGTTATTTTAATACAATGAAGCTGTTGTGTTTATTGGTAGCCTTATAAAACAGAAGTTCGGGCACAGTATGGCAATAAACAGGATAATGTTATACTAAGGGCAAGAAGGTAATGAGGCCAAACAGCTTTCCTTAGAATATGGAAGGTAGTGCATTGAATGTAAAGAAGCTGGGTTAAAATTTAGGACCACTTTCATAATGATTTAGTGTTTTCACCTTTCTGCAGATATCTGGTTATTCATTAGTTGTCCAGGCAAGAGATAGTGGCACCCCTCCTTTGTCTTCATCTGTGACGGTCAATGTGGACATTTCTGATGTGAATGATAACAGCCCTGTGTTTACTCCAGCTAACTACACAGCTGTAATTCAAGTAAGTTTATCCTGCACATCAAAAACTTCTCTGACTTTTAAAATGCCGGGCATTTGGTTTCAGTTAAGTACCTTTTGATGATCTATCTGCAAAACATGTATCAAGCGATCTTATCTAAAGGAAAGTATAAACAAATCTTTCTTGAGTCTTTTGGTAAGTTTCTGTTTGCTGAGGCTCCTTAACCACAGCATCTGTCACATATTTTAACATCCATCCCTGCTGCACCAGGTCCTCTAACCTCAAAATGTCTGCTCTGGGATAAGTTCAGACTTCTTTACACCTTGCTCTGGCTGTGAGTCTTGACTTCTAGTCAGTCCTGATCAGACAAAGTATCAGACAGAGCTCAGCAGACCCTGGAGGTGTGGCGGGTACCTTCATCTCTGCCGCCGGTCCATGGGGCATAAGCGGCATCAAAAAACCACAGCTTGTGAAATGCCAGCTTGGGCAAAGAGCATTCAGTTGAATATTCTCGATAGCAAAATGTGGTATTTCATGATTGCAATATGTATCATTTTAATCCTTTTCTTTATACGCTGTGTATATGTGTAAAGGAAAATAAACCAGTGGGCACAAGCATTTTGCAGCTGGTAGTGACAGACAAAGACTCTTTTCACAATGGCCCCCCTTTTACCTTCACCATCCTCACTGGCAATGAAGAGGAGGAGTTTACACTGGACCCTCACGGCGTTTTGAGGTCTGCAGTCATCTTCAAGCACATGGTCTCAACTGAGTATGTGCTCTGCGTGCAGGTAAGGCTTGATTTTTGCGTCTACACTGAAACAAAAAAACCTCTTAGTGGTAGGTAACCTGTACTTTGCCTGTATGGGTTGGTTTTAATGGACTGTATTCTAAAGTAAATACCACACATTCCAGTTTGTAAATGCACAATACGGAATATTTTCTTTGATGTTCTTAAATCTGGTTTCGTATAAATATAAATAGGTAGCCAACCACCTTTCCAATTTCCTCGGCATGAAATGAATTTTCTGAGCAGCGACTGTTACGGTTTAAGATTTTCATCATTTTTTTCTGTAGCTAAGGAAAGAAAACGAGCAAAAATGCATTATATACATATAAATACACCCCAGAACAAGTGACTGCAAAATACTGTTCTAGGAAGGAAAATCATTTCTGCTTTTAAGTCATAAATTTAATCATAAATTTAATCATAAACTTTTGGAAGTCTTCCAAGAATTCATGAAATCACATTTCCAAGGTCAACTTAGCTTTTAAAGAATGTCAAAATAAGACATGCAATTGAAGTCCAGCTCAAACTTAGCTTTAGAATAATTGTTGAGAAGATTTGTAACCAGGGTAATTTTGATTGCCAAAACCTGTAAATCCAAAAGTAATTTGTCCACATTTCTCAGGCCTGCCAGAGAAGATGTATTAGGGTTCAGTAAGTATGCAAGTCTAGGGAATGAACCTCTTCACTGAAATGAGTCATGGTCCCATAAGCTGTGTCTGAAATTCCTGCTTCCTCCACTTGCTTGTCTGGCGTTGATCTCTCTAAACACAGCCTATCTGTTCCTTTACAAGCATATTTAATGCCATTCACAGCAGCAGCATCCTTAGTTGCAGTTGTTGGTTACGACTCAAAATATATAAGCTCTGATGCTAATTAATAGTTCAAATCAAAAGTTTTACAGGTTTGCCATTTAATATCCTGGAAACCTATTTTTTTAGCCTTGTAGGAAAACAAAAAATCATCACCTTTCTTTCTTACCATGCCTTAATCGTAAAATATCCTGCTTTCAGGGTAATTTGCTAGCCAGAGTTTTAGCATAGCCAAAACTGGTCATGAGGGTTAAATTTGAGTAGCATCTTCTAGCTTTAGAGATTCACATATTTCATATAAATGAAATATTAGACAGACCACCATGTCTGAGATGCACCAACATGCTTAGAAAACCATCCTGTTGAATTGTGGAGGCATGATTCCTCCCAGTATTATTTTCTTTAGGGATTTCTGCAGTGAAAACGTATTTTATAGTTTCCTGTTGTGTACAGACCATAGAAGAGTTTCTTTCCATCCATATGTGCCAGAGTGCTGCTTTCTCTTTTCCACTATCGTGTTTCTCCTCTGTATTAGGTTTATTAAGAATTAATATCAAAATAGAAAATGAAATGAGACGTAACCTCTTCTGCGTGTACATGGGTATTTGTCTGCACATATATATAAAATATTTTTAAATACTCCACCCAGCTCTTTCAGGAATGAATATGAATGAATTTAAGAGTGTCTTAGAATTACTAATCTATGCCTAGTAATGTCCATATTACTGTTGTCATCCTGCCATTTTTTTCTTCAGCTTGTAAATTTTCCACCCCGTGTCCAAATACAAAGATCTTTGAACAGGTGCTACATCTCTGCCCAGTGGCAATTTAATCTTCTGTTCTCCTCTGGAGCAAATAAATGTGTGAAGCAGTATATCTTAATAGGGACTGCAATAAAACATTTTTCTTATTGTAGGAAAGGACACTGATTCAAGTTTGCACACCTTTCTGTCAAGATGGCCTTGGGTTTTTTGTCATACTTGCTCTTTTACTCTCTATAAAAAGAGTGCAAATGATGCTATAATACCTGCTCTGGGTCATACAGTCATCTGTCCAAGTGCAGTGCTGCTCTCATGTTTTATCATTAGTAACAGCACAAGCACCTATTTCATTTTTGGAAGATGATAAATTTTATTTAAGTCAAGCACGTTTCTTGATTGCTTCAAGTAAAGAAGTACAAAATGCTGTAGAAAAATGCTGAACTCCCTAACATCCACACAAGCTAAGCAGAGTCTGGAGTGCTTTGGAGCTCACCAAGCAATGCAGAAAGCTGCTATTTCACTGGAATTCAGGCTCTTTTCTGGGGTAGAATTGAGCCCAAACTCTGTTCAGTGCAGAATATACCACATTGTTGGTATATTCTCTGTTGTGAAGATGACAAGTGATAGCTGTGGGATCCTGGGAACATTTCAGTTTGAGTAATGAGACATTCTACTGACACATTTCTCTCTGCAATCCACTTAGAGATCTGTGCTTCCCTAAAGAGTTTGTAAGTTCCACTGCTAGAAGTGGCTGAGACACTTTTTTACATATGTATTTTGCAAATGCATTTGAGAAGTTCTTTTGAGAATTTCTTTTCAGAATTACTGATGCTGTGAGAATATACACAGCAAGAAGTTATGATTGTAGGCTGTGTTCTATATGTGCTTTTAATTTTTTTTTTTTTTTAATTTTTTCTAAATTACATTAGGCAAAGGACTCTGGGAAGCCTCAGCAGGTTTCCCACACCTACGTTCAGGTGAGGGTTATTGAAGAGAGCATTCACAAACCGACTGCCATTCCACTGGAGATTTTCATTGTCACCATGGAAGACGATTTTCCTGGGGGAGTCATTGGGAAAATTCATGCCACAGATCAGGATGTGTACGATGTCCTCACATACACGCTAAAATCAGAGCAGAAAAGTTTGTTCAAGGTCAACAGCCACGATGGGAAGATCATCGCCCTCGGAGGGCTGGATAACGGCAAGTACGTCCTGAACGTCTCTGTCAGCGATGGCCGGTTCCAGGTGCCCATCGATGTTGTGGTCCACGTCGAGCAGCTGCTCCAAGAAATGCTGCAGAACACGGTCACCATCCGCTTTGAGAACATGTCCCCGGAAGACTTCGTGGGTCTGCACATGCACGGGTTCAGGCGCACGCTGCGCAACGCGGTGCTCTCCCAGAAGCAGGACAGCCTCCACATCATCAGCATTCAGCCGGTGGCAGGCAGCAGCCAGCTCGACATGCTGTTTGCCGTTCAGATGCACAGCGGTGGTTTCTATAAGCCTGCCTATTTGATTCAGAAGCTTACCAATGCGAGGAGACACTTGGAAAATGTGATTCGTATTTCTGCTATCCTGGAGAAGAATTGCTCTGGACTGGATTGTCAGGAACAACACTGTGAGCAAAGTCTGTCTATTGATTCACATTCCCTGATGACTTACAGCACAGCACGAATTAGTTTTGTGTGTCCCCGCTTTTACAGGAATGTGCGCTGCATGTGCAATGGTGAGTACTGCTCCCTCTTCCCCTCCCATCGCTGCACATTATGCGATAGGATCCATTTTATTCCTCTGATGCAGATTAGAAGGGGCATTTCAATTCAGTCCACCAAAGCACGGCTGGCTGATGTGTTGTGGGAATTGATTTCTCAGGCTCGGGAAGAATTGTTCGTGTTTACTGATGTAAATGGAAGTTTATGAACTTTGGCCTTTTACGACAAAGACCGCTTTCCTGGAGGCTCCGTAATCAGAGCCATCAGCCAGCTTCCAGGGGAGGGGAAGGAGTGGGAGAGGAAGGATGAGGAGAGGGAGGGATGTGGTTTCCCAATCAGTTGGTGCCACCACTGGAATAAACTTGGATTGTGACCACAGCAGAGCAGCCTGGTCTGCAGCAATGAACCAACAGTCTCCAAGGAAAGGCACCCCTGACCTGAGCCAGGCAGGTGGAAAGGCCTTTTCCAGTCTCGTTGTTGCAGAGAGCCACGGCAACCAATGAAGTATTTTATTAGCAAGTGCTATTCCTGACCTTTAATGCCACTGTAGGGGGCAGGGTGGGTTTCGGGCTGCTCCACATTTTGGCAGAGATTTCACATGGGCATATGACAAATAGACTCAAGAGCCAATCTTCTGTATGATTCTGCACTTGGATTTTAAAACCTCAGGCAGTTATAATATTGGCTCTGTTTCTTTTGTTTGCCAGGCTATTTGCTCCTCATTCCACTTCACTTAAGAGCAGAGAAAAAAGCTGCTGTAAAATCAGTACATCTAAGTCTCCCTCGTCTTAAGCTGATATGCACACACACACAGAGCAGCACAAGAATTCTGCAGCCATATCCCTCAATAACCAACCTTTGTTTCTGCAGCAGTCAGCAGGGCTTCAAGTTTTACCACTGACCTCAGTGGGGATGAAAATAGGCATAAATTGCATAAAACTTAACCAGAAATCATTTTTTTTCCTGCAGCACATGGATAATAATGCCATAGAAGTTCAATTCTGTAAAAAATACCATGATCATGATTCTCTATCTGAGAACATATTCAAGAGCAGACTTTCTGGTAACTTTTTAATAATGTTATAAGTTTCAAATAGACATATCTATTATAACAATAGTCAGCATTTTGTTACACATGAAAGGCTCTGAAATAAAGGATTTTCAGAGGTTTAAAATGAACAATGCTTCAATATCCTCCAGTCAGGTCCAGGAGCCAGTGCAGGAACACGGTCTGCAAAACTTTTTTATATTCTCTAAATTATAGCTTAGTCTCACTTTTGTATCAAGAAATCACAAATCCTCATCTCCATAGGGATAGTGATAGTCCTCACAGCCAGAAATTGGTTTTCTGGCAGCCAAAATTTTGATTGTTTATCATTTCATTTCACTGTCTATTAAAGTCAATAACGATGTATTATTCCCTCTGCCTCATAATCCCTTAGCTTAACTCCAAAAAAGGGACTTTGCCGTGCAGTACAGTTCTGACCCAGCAGCTCTCCTGGCATAGCAAGTTTGCAATGGAAGCACAGAAATTCAGCTGGGACAGCTATTTCCAAATTTTTCTGTCATGTACCAGTCAGTCTTCAAAATGGATGGCAGGCTGCTGGAAAGGCAGTGTGGTTCTGAGAGCAACTGTGGTCCCCAGCCTCTGGGCCATTTATCATGGCCTTGAAGACTGCTGTGTGGGAACACTTGCAACAGGCAGCTTGTCCTGGTCCCACTGAAAAGCTGGAGGCATTCCCACTGCTCCCGTTAGAGCCACTATGTGCTGATTTCCCATGGGGGATCCACATGATTTGGGGTGGGGTTGAGCACAGCCAGCCTGCCATCCAACCTGTAGTGAAAAAATGTCCAGAACTGCAGAGTTAGGTGTAGCTGCCAAAGACGTGAACACCTCTGTGCCTCTTATTTGCACAGAGATAAGACACCTTGGTGAGAAGCAAAAATTCATGCTTTGGGCCTTCTCCTTATTAGTTAATGCTTCATCATCTTCTACTGGTTTTTATGAAAGGAGCCACAGAAGGTATTTAGGTAAACACACTGTTTCCTCACATAGAAGGTAACACAGACTTGTGACTGTGTTAGTCACACTGTGTTAGTATGTTAGTAAGAGGATGTATGGGTAGTTTGGCTTTCATGAAAGCTAAAGACTAGAGTAAAAGAGTTAGAAAAATTCAAATACTTCTTCAATTTATTGTAAATGCACAAATGTGGCAAGTCAGGAAAAAGTGCACAAATTTATTTTGGCTTGTTTAATGAGACAGCATTAGCAAGATATTAGCAGTGTAATAAAAGTATTATACTTCCTTTGTTGCTAAGAGAGTTCCACATCCAGTAAATATTAATAGCTTGAATTATGAAAAAGCTATTAAAATATTGCATATGTTTCCAGAGATCTGATTCAATTATGGCCCAGAAAGGTTGAGTTCGAACTAATTCACTCATTCTTGAAATATGTATCATACTTGGAGTGTTTTTCCCACTGGCAGATGTCACAGATATGCACAATTTATGCATGCCAGCTGTGCATAACTTACCTAGATTACCTTTGTGAGCAAACAGAGTTATCTAATGTGAAAATGCAGGGAGACTGTAAAGTAGGCCGTGTGTGAACTTCGGAGGTTCAGCAGCTCAGCTCTGGAAGGATAGGTTCAAAAGTTCACATGCATCAATCTTAGCTTTTAAATCAATAAAATTGAACCAAAGAGTTTTCCAATAACAGACTGTCTCCTTAGATTTTTGCCTCATCTGTTTGTGTTTGTATGAAAAATACTGTCACAAACTGGGATTTGTGTCAGCGTGACCACAGGGGCTGTGCAGTTACCAATCTCCCATCACGTGGCACGAGGCATGCAAACAACTGTCAGTGCTGGAGGAAATAAAAGTAGGAGGAATGGAATAAGTAAGTTCCTGTAAAATAGTTCTCATGGCATTCTCATTTTTCAGAGGCGAAAATCTATTCCATATTTTTTTCATGATGCAAAGTAATTCTTTTGTGTTGAGACAGAGGTGCAGGGACACAGCAGGTTTTCTTGGGACTACTTTGCTATAGACTTGTTCTGCATTATAATCTGACAAAAGTGAGGTTACATTAATATGTTCACAGATGAGGGCTGGGTTTAAATAATCTTGACAAATATGGGCATACATCTACATCTGTGCCGGTCACTCCAGGCCCCATTTGCAGATACTGGGAAGAATGAGGTATTTTTAAGAATGTGATACATCTCTCCCTAGATGTCTAAAATCAGTCAGATGAATCATGCCCTAAAGTTAGATGAGATGAATTCCATTTCTAGTGTTTAATATGGTTCTGGCCTAATAGTTTAAAAGAATTTTTCTAATAGACCCAGGAGTGTTCAGGAAAAGTGCAGACACATCCATGCTATTTAATCAAGAGAATAGCAGTCTTGGACCACTTTCTCATGAAACAAGACAATTCAGACTTTATGAAGCCCCTTCTAGTATTTTGTAAACGCTCTGACAAAAGGGAATCATGAACTGTGAGGATCTGCTATTAATATAGGACCTATTCTTCAGAGATGGTTTCTGGCCTGAGCTCTACAGAGCACACATTGTGTCTAAAAGAATCCTGGGTGCTTTGAAGGACTGGGCATCAGCAACCCGGTTCTTACGTGTACAGCACTGCTCTTCCCATTTTCAGGGAGCACACACATACATATTAATGAGCCTGGAATTCTCCTGGAAAATTGAAGAAAAAGGTCTGTGCTTGGGAACAAAGACCTGCAGATAACTTTGTTAGATCTGGCCGTACTCTGTTTAATGTACGTACTTGTCTAAGAAAAGTTTTCTCACTCTGAGTATCTCCAGTAGTAAAGCCCGTGCTGAGAATCCACAAGCTCATATAAAATGTGGGGGAGCTGAAGTATGAAGTGGGGGCATGACTGTGGAACCAGGGCAAGTGGGAATTGCTGTCTATCACTTAAGCAGTCCTAATGGAAGCTGGGATCAAGGAGTGCATGAAAGAGTTCAAATGCCTTGTTATTCTAAAACTCTGAGAGAATGTGTTTCACTGGGATGTACTGTGTGACACAAAGTTTTCCAGGGGCACCTGATACAACTGAAACCTATTGCTGGCTTGTGCAGAAACAATTCTGTGGTGTCTGCACTGGCATGCGTGGAATAATCAATACCTGGTCACTATGCTCCAAAAATAAAAACAGATTGTAGATCATGAGTCACCAGTCTTCTCTCCATAGTAAACTAATTACTATTTGAAGTAGCAGTTTGGAGTTTGCTTTACAAGCTTCCTACAACTCTGGCCTTCAGGAATCTCCCTCCTTTCAAGCTTTCTTCTACAAGTGAGAGAAACAGAGTCTTTTTATACTCATACAGGTTCAGAAGAATGGGCTGATGGAAAACCACCTAATATCACAAGGCTTAAGTTAAAATTGTTGAAGCACTCAATTTTCAAAATATATTTACAATCCTAGAAGTGCTCCTTTTTTGAAGGAATAGGAATTAAATAAATCTCTCATCTTGCAATGGAACAGTGTTTTTTTCCTCAGTATATTGGTTAGAAGATTGAAATACTTTTATCTTCTTTTAGAGAATTAAACTGAAGATGATCTGTCAAAATCAAGTGGGTCTATTCCACCTTTTCCTGCCACGCACTGGTTGATGCTAGCTCGTGTGTTTCTATGACACCTTGTAGAGAACAGTTTTATTAATAATAATGTGAGTTTCAAGAGAATGCTGTGGATTGTCTGGACCTGCCTAGAAAAAAAAAAAGATCAATTCAAACCTATATTTCTTGAATCTATTATTGGATGGAAAATAGACGGCTCTTTGGAGTGGAAATGCAACATTAGAATAATTTTATTTGAACTCAGGCTGTAAATCTTTGATGTGGACAACGTAACCTTGAACAATTTTACAATTTTGCCACACATAGTTGTGAAATCAGCCTGAAAATGCGTGTTAGCTGGGGCAATGCAATAATGCAGATTTGTAGCTTATGTACTTATAACCATACAGACAGGCATAAAGCACTTCTCCCAAGTCTGAATATTTTAAAGTTTTGTGACAGCTATGAAATCCTGCTGCAGCAGGATGAATAAATAGTTGGTTTTCTTGTAGTTTACCAGAAGGACTATTCTTGGCCATTCAGGATAAATAGTTACCACCACAGTTGCACTGAGTTCGTTAGATCTTTTCCATCTATTTTTTGAATGTGGAAGAATGGCTCTGAAGTACAAATCAGAGTTTGAATAAGATAAAAAACCTGGCAGAGATGGATAACAAAGTAAGCTGTTCCTTTATTGCTTCATGTCACAGATACAGTCATAGGTTAGGGGATGTGAAAATTTGCAGAGCCACATTTGGAAATCTCAGTGCCTCTTTCTGCTGCACGCTGATGAGCTGTGGGGCTTTAGTCCAAATGGCATGTCTGTGAGCCACACAGAGGCTCACTTGAATTGCAGCCTCACAAAAGATTCAAGTTTATTCAAAGAATATATATTCTCTGCAGACACCAGAATGCTGTGTATTTGTCACATAAGAATAAGTTGAAATAGCTAAAACAACCAAGGTGAGCATACAAAGAAGCCTGTAGAATTTTTAACAACCTGTTATAATTTCAGAAATAATTGTTACTTGCCATTGAATTCTAGGAAATGAGGAGTTTTATTCTTAAAAAAGCCAAGCAAACCAAAGTATAGAAAACATCATATTCTCTGTTGAATTCTACAGATCTTACATTTAAATGGAATATAATTCTGTAGTGCAGAACCCTATTAAATGGCTTTTGTTTCTTGATTCTGTAAAGCCTAAAGTGTGACTGTGTATTGCAGCTGTTATTCCTGTTAATGTTACCTACTAATGTGATTAATAAAGATTGCCATGCATCATTTTCTAACAGTGCTACAGGCAGTACTGTAAATCTTTCACTGCATAGACCTCTCAAACAAATGTTTGATAAAGGAGGAGAGGATGTTAAACATTAAATTGACTGTGCTGTACATCAAGGAAGACATTTACAGTAATTGCCATATTTGTAGTCAGCCCATGTCCACTTTGAAAGCTACAGTAGTAATTTTTCTTTTCCCAGAAAATACTTAGTGTCAGGTAGTTTCAGCTATGCTTACTATGAGCCCTGCTTGGCTTGTACAAAAGTGTGAGAGCAATAAGATTCTTCCTTTCATTACTTTTGGAGATGTACTCCATGACAGGTTGATTCCTTCCTTTATAAACTGTAAATAAAACAGTGTGCTCAAAAGTAAATCAGTTTTTGAATATGGTAAGGATCCTACAACATATATCCTGCAATATACAAGAACTGCCAATGTTCAGAAAGTGGTGGGTAGGAAGGTGCTTTTTATCATTAAATTGATTACTTGTATATCTTAAATAAATGTACTTGATAAACAAAAGAAGAGGTGTCTGTCCATTCGCAGCAATTGCCTTTCCCTCCACTCATGCTGCAGCTGCAAATCAACAAAAGCAAGGGCAGGAGTGCCTTTTTTTCCTGCACTTGAAGTCTACTTTCATTCCAGCCATACACAGATGCCTAAATGTAGAAACTCACTCCCAAGTACCTTAATGCAACCAAGAAGAGGCTAGCTGTTGTGGAAGTCACATATTTCTGAAAATTCATATATTAAGCAGCAATAGTCGTATTGCATTTTGCATTATTATACGCAGTGGGTGCAAATCTTTTAAGATTAGGGCAATCAAAACAGATTTATTTAGACACTTTTGGAAGTTATATAGAATTTTTAGTCAAACCCCATGAAATGTAAAAAATTCTTTTGACATTGACAGGCTTTAAAATAAGTCCTTGACATGCTCAGTTTGATAGATGTGAGGAATTTAGGTGGTTTTGAAAAACGTGCATGTAATTGTGTTGCTCAAGTATTTTAAGCAAATTTAAAAGTCAGTATAGTTCTGTCCCTCCAGATTAGAAGAAAGGAGGGAAGGTTTTGGTAGCCTGGGCAAGCTGGGTAGGATGTGAGATCTCAGAAATATCAGAAGGAACATAAGGAAATGGCAAGTTTGCCTGTGCTGTGTGATCAAGCTGGCAGCGTGTCCTGTGTAGTATGAGGGTGAAAAGTCCAGGTATCACACAGTAGCCCAAGCATGGCTTAAAATTGTAAAATATCCCGAACTGGAAGGAACCCACAAGGATCACTGAAGTCCAACTCCTGGCCCTGCACAGGACCACAAAGAATCCCACCATGTGCCTGAGAGCATTGTCCAAATGCTTCTTGAACTCTGGCAGTCTTGATACTGTGACCATTTCTACCTCCTTAACTTTGCTTCTCATGGATGTGCTGGGGCAAAAGGAGTGCATAGCTTCAAGCAATTTTTTTTCCTCTTGTCTCTAAACGCCCTGTGCAGGAAGCTTTGTGGGAAAATAAATGGCCTGTTATAATACCAATTATAAACCAGTTACTGCTCATAATAGTTTGTTTTTATAGTGTGTTCCCATGGAGTTTAGGGTAGTCTTTGAAGAAGAACTATTGCAGTTCTGCTATGTACTTGTCCAAAAGTTGTTCCTTCCTATGAAGGTTTGTTGGGGCTTTTTTGTTGTTATTTTTATTAAGCCATTTTTTGCTTGTACCGAAGTGTGCGATCAGTAATTGTCTTTCATTACGCTTTTATTGCAGCAGATCATGCTTTACACTGTGGATCCCTGACAGTATTTTGCCTTATTGCAGGAGGACTCTGCCCAGGGTCCAACGATCCCTGCCTGGAGAAGCCGTGTCCAGGGGACATGCAGTGTGTGGGGTATGAAGCCAACCGGAGACCATTCATCTGCCAGTGCCCACCAGGAAAGCTTGGCGAATGCTCAGGTGCATGTCACAGCCATAAAGGGGGATATACTTGGACAATAAAATGCTGCCATTCTCATTTTGTAGGCAGAGGTGCCAGTGAAGTCAACAGAAAATGTACTGCTTAACCCATCTCAGCACGGGCACTTGGTGTGTCTGTTTATAAGCCCTATAAATGCTTGTCTTTATGGCCATGGGGCTGTATGTAGACTGTGATCCAGTTTCTGTTTAGAAATTCCCACTGGCTTTCTTGAATACCAGCTCAGCAAAACAGGCTGCTGAGAAAACAGGATTTTTCCTAGAGAATGTTATGCCAGATGTTTTCCTGCCATGGGCAAAGCTCTATAATTAACTCCTCTGCTTACTATTTAGATTACCAAAATTCCAACCTTTATTAATGAAAACACTACACTATCCCAAAAAGAAAGTTTGAGGACATTTGTTAGTTCTCTGCATCTGTGTTGTTCCCTGGGATATGAAGAGCCAGGTGGAGAGCCAGTGAAGTAGAGCATTCTGTTGACTTCAGTGAATCCCAGGCTCCAGGACAGAGGATTTGTGCTGTTTGCCTGTTTAAAACACAGCAGATACTGAACTGTGGTCCTGGGCACTGGTTGCAGGGGACACATTGTAAAGGTTTGGCTGACATCTGCCCACACGTAATTTTACACCCATAACTCAGCTGCCTGATGTACAGGTGTGGTCATCTTTGCCTCCTAGTGTTATCAGTGAGGCAAGACTGGTGCCTCCAGGAGTGTATAAACTGAAAAATGCTGAATACTTGGAGAAACCTCTTTTTTTTTTTTAATTTATAAGTATGGCGAAATAGAACTTTTCCTCTATCCACTGAAAAATAGTTTAAAAAAAGGAAATGCAGAAATATTTTGTAGTAGATACCAGCATTTTAAGCTCATCAGAAGTGGGTTTTATTTATTTCTTCCTAGTCGTTCTCATTAACTTTATAAATTCTTTAATTACTTAACAGTTGATGAATTATTTTACGTATCACTAAAAGCACGTATCTTTTCAAAATGGTTGTTTCAGGCCACACTTCCCTTAGCTTTGCTGGGAATAGCTACATTAAATACCGTGTTTCTGAAAATAGCAAGAAAGAGGAATTCAAGTTGGCTCTCCGTCTGCGAACCCTGCAAAGCAATGGGATTATAATGTACACCAGAGCGAATCCCTGTATAATTCTGAAGGTAATTAAAATAACTTATCTTCTCTGCAGTTGTTTTTCTTGATTCTATATTTTCTCTTGGCTCTTGATTTGGGGAATGCTGTTCTCATTTCAGCTGTAGATTGAGAAGATGAAGTCTGATTCTAACAGGGAAAAACAATTTCAACAACAGCAGCAACAACAATGATCAGAAAAGCAGCTTGTTAGTGGTACTTTACTTGGAAAATTCCCAACTGGGTGCTGTTCATTATAAGCACATTATGTGTGTCTGTGTGCAGGAGCCAGTCTGCACGAGATGTAAGATTTGGCCATTTTTATGACTATGTAGTCAAAACGAAGCCTGCTGAAATTGCTGTTCTTCCCTTCTGTCCTGTCTGTGGTTAGAGGATATGCCCTCACTGTTAGAGAACTAATTCCAGGAACCAACTGCTTAAAACGTGTCTCCTACTGAATATGAAGATCTCTGAACTTTGTGGATTAAGATTCTTTGTTGAGAGAGTCGTGGGGTCAATGGAGATTGATACCAAATCAGTATTTAATTGATAAGCTCTCCATGCATTTTTATTCTTTTTTTTTATTTCTGTGGAATGGCAAATAAATGCTGGATGGAAAGGGAGTACTTGGCTCATCCAAGAGCCTGCACATATAGTATTTCTGCTATAGCCTCTAAGGTACAAAATGAAAACATTGACTTCTGTAACTGAGCCACGTTCTGTAATTCAGCAGTGGGAGAAATGGCAGAGAGCCTTTTGTGTCTATATTTGCAGTCTTTAGGGTACTTTTGGCTGAATACTTAGGTAATGTTGAAGTGGCTAGATGAGTTATTCATGAGCAACAAATAGTTTTATAGCTGTTAGACTGAAGTGTCTCATGAGCAAGAGTACTGTCTGTCATTCAGCAGGAACTGTCAGCATTGTTCAGATTTGTACAAGACAATTAACCTCTGCTTTCAGATGCATAGAAATGCAGTTTGAACTTTCAAGCATATGTTTTTGTTTAAAAAAACCCAAGCAAAACTGCAGGTTGGAAGACCTTCTTTGAAGTCTTCATCGTGCTTGCTCTTAGCATATGTCAGTAGGTAATATTTGCAATTTTGTAATTTCAAAAAATACCTGGGAAAAAACAAAAGGCCCTGGTGGAAGGTGCCACTTGAAAACAATAGGAGATGATACAGAGATGGCCTGAGCTGGAGTTAGAAGGGTGATAGGAGAATTCATTTTGCTAGAGTTTTGTGTATAAAGCTCTCATTGTTAAGGATCACAGCGTGTCCAGATCGTAGACAACTGAGTCAAAATCTCCAGTTGAAGCAGGGAAATTTTGCCACCAAAACAGAAGAATTGATGCTACTACTATTGCTACCAAAAAAAAAAAAAAAAAAAAAAAAAAAAAAACCCCCAAAAACAATAACCCCAAAACCAAATGAAAACAAAAGACAAAAACAAACAAAACAAAGACAACAAAAAAACCCCAAACCAGTACGAAAACTCCTCATTGCAATCACCTGAATTGAGCTTTTAGTTGTGAGGTAGGATTCACATTTTCAGTCACCACCTCATATAATCACCTAATTATTTTGCTTTGAAAGATGCTGAGTTAATACTTCAAAGAGCAGCGACAAGAGCTGTGGTTATTGTGCTCCAATCTCAGTGAGCAACCTCCATGTCAAGCTGTTTTGCTTCCTAGGTCTAAGAAACAAAGAAAGAGAAAGTAGAGAGCTTCAGGTGCAGCTGAACCTCATCTGAATGCATCGGACCTCATCCGATGAGTGAGGTCCAGGATCATGTATGGATGCAAAGCCTCTGCTTTCTCCTGTGCGTTGAGCAGGGGAGGACACAGGGAATTACCTTCTCAAAGCCTCATGCTCAGCTTTTAAGTAGGGCAGGATTCACTGTTGCAGTGTGTATGTCCTTTCCCAGGTCTGGCCCTGGCCTTTTGCGTGCATGGGGTTTAAAGGAAACAAAATCATTACATTCAGCATAGTTTTTTTAAGAAATGGTCTCACTTAAAAGATCAGGAATTGTCAGTTTAGTTTGTGAAGGTCTTTTAGCCGAGGAATATCAGGCTAAGTTCTCACAAAAGTGCTCTGTGGCAGACAAATGGCATTATGCTCGAGGGATTCAGCCCTATCAGGTCTCTTCAGGGATGGCAGCTGACTCATGGACTGCACTTTGGGGATCTGATGTTTTCAAGTAATTACACTTGAACTTTCTAAACACTTTTTTTTCATTCGTAAACCAGAGGTAAGGCTTCCTTTTTTTCCTTTAACCAGGTACATATGTTGGGAGGTAGGGAGGCACTCAGAAATGGGGCCATTAAGCAGATTAATTAGAGGTCTATAAATGTGAAGTTGTTATCATTTGAGCATTGCTTTCAATTAAATTAAATGTGAGGAGAAGCTTTCCAAATAGAGGATAAAGGATGAAATCCTGTGTTCTTTTAAGCACTCTGGCATCACTCCAGCAAAGCACTTAATCACTTGCTTAACTTCCTGTATTTGAAAGGAATGGTACTATTCACATACCTTAATTTTAAGCATCTACTTAAGTATCTGCTGGATTAGCACCAGAGGGCCCAGCACCATCACTGAGCTTCAAATAAAGGCAGAGGTAGAAGAAATTTAGACCCACAAGGTAGGAGCCCATGGGAGGACAGGCAGAAAACACCTGTTCTGTTGGGGCGTAAGTGGCATTGATTGTTTTGAAGCAAGTCTCTGCCATTGCAGTCTGTTTAAACATTAATGCTGCAATATGCTTTTCGGTGTTTAAATGACCACCTTAATTTTGGGAGCTCATACATTTGTGATAACTCCGGGGATGGAAATATTTCATAATCATAACACAGTGCCCTTTGTGGATGAATAATCAATTCCACAGAGCAAACTGCTTGTCTACTACTTTGCTGAAAGCCTACCAGCTACACTGTATTGATATAATAAAATAAGGGTGTTATTTATTCAGCTGTTTCAAATAAAGCAACTCATCCATCGATTTTGAGAGGCTGGCCATTTTTTTTTGTTGCACGCTCTTGCTTTTAAGACAATTGGAGAAAAATGAGATGCGGGTCAATGTTGGCTTTTTTCCTTTGGAAAGACTGCATGTCCCAAACACAATACCACCATTTCTTTTTTACCTATGTAGCAGCTAACTGAGAAAAGTAAGATTTAACCATTTAAAGCATTACAAGGCCATTGCAGAAGAGAATTCCTTTTTTTTTTTCCCCAAGGAGTATAATGGAGATTCATCTTGTTTTGTGAAATTGTAAGGATTAAAAATAGGTAAAGAAAGACTTTCCCATCATGCCATAAATATAGCTGCTAAATGGTAAAAGGCAAGTATATGTTCTTCTGTCCAGGAAGTTAATGTGAAACTTTGCATGGTTTAGTTAAGTGCGTATTATACATTTTAATGCATTACTGCTGCATGGCTTATGCTGGATAGGACTGAAGCTTGGATATGATCCCAGTTGTGGCTGGAGTTGAAACAAGTAATATTTTAATTAAATACACCGTTTTACACAAACGAACCTGAAATGCAATTCGGCTAACAAAATATTTCCCCAGATAGATTAGGAGGCAGCATGCTGTATCCATGGTGTTTGACTGCAGATGGATTGTGTGAGCTGGAGGTGGTCTCAGAAGAACCATTTGATCATTTTATTACCTATGTTGATACACAAATATGGATGTTAGCCAAACATCTTAGCCAGACTAATATCTAATATAATTTACAGTATGTGTTTGGCTCCATTCTGCTCATTGAGTGAAATTGTTGAAATGTGACAGATTGCATCAGCTTTTGGAGTCTTCTCTGTTCTTTTTACTTCTGTACATGTGAGGAATCTTGTGGCATATATGCTTAAGTGTACATTAACCTCCCTGTCATAGTTGTTATGACTGAGACTGTAACTGAACCTTGAGCCTAGAAAGCTCTGGGAAGTGGAAGCTTTGTGGGAATTCTCTGCCCCGCTAGGATGAAGCAGTGTCTCTCTGCGTTCATGGTGCAGAGAGTCTCTTCTGGTGCCATGGGCTGTACTGGTGAGGGGTTGCAAAGTTTGCATATCTCTGCTGTGAGATGGAACAACTCAGGCTCTGTGCTGTGTTGCACTACATAGATGGATAAAAAAAGCAATGCCACATGTTCAGTGCTGGACTGACAGTCTGACGCTACCAACTCTCAACCAGACCAGCCATCATCCCACTGAGGTCATTGTCTGGATAACTGCTGAGCCTGGACAAGAGCCTGGATATTCATTGGATGTCCATACTTTTTGCTTGAATGTCCCTCAGTTAGCTTGAAGTTCAGCTTTTCTTGGTACTGAGGTCCAGGCTATAATCAAAGAACCCCCTCTGAGGACTGAGCAGTGACTGGTATCTCAGTGGTTACAAGGAATCACAGGAACACCAGGGATTAATTGCTGAATGATGGTTGAATTCTCTGTGCTTAGGAGTGGGGACAGCAATTTTACCTGTTAAGTGGAAGAACCTTCTCCTCCCTGCCTGGCCAGTCTAGCTGCTAAGTAGTCAAGAGTGGAGCCCTTTGCAGCATCTACTCCTTGCCAGTTCTTCCTGTTCTTCCTACTCCTCCTCGAGGTCCATCCGAGGACAAATATTTATTTCCTCCCAGCCCCTCTACAGCAAGGCTGTGTCCATCTGATTAATGAAAGTACTTTTATGGTCCCATTGCTAGGGGTATCTGGGCATGTCACACAGTCTTTAATGTATGTATCCGTAAAGCAGTGGTGTGAGGTAGGGAAATGACGTTACCCCTCTTTTACTGCTGGAGACCTGAAACTAATGGTTTGCTTGAGATCTCAGAGGAAGAATGTTGCAGAGTGTGGATTCCCATGCAGATCTGTCATGTCTTAGGCTAGTACTGTAAGCATCAGACCATCCTTTCCTCTAGGCAGAGGTTACTCGTGTTTCTTCAATAACAGGAAGGAAACTTAACCCTTCAGACGATATATATTTACTGTGTAGGTCAGATCATCTGCTGGTAAAAAGAAATAAAAGTGGATGAGAAAGATGTATAAAACATATTTTAATGGCAAATCTTTTAGATCATAGTTTCCTGTATACAAATGGTGTAATATTTATCCCAGGTGCTCAAATGTGGTGTTGTATTTATAAAGATAATTGGAAAAACATGTTCTGTGAGTAAGAGTAATAGACATGCAGGCAGTAGGTCCTTCAGGGCATAAGTAGTCATAGGGGAGGTATATGTATATTATACACAATCAGCAGAAGAGTTTCCATAGGAAAAAGCCTTTTGAGTAAGCGGCAAGTTACCTGCTTATCCAGTGATGGCTGTTTTTCAAAGTGTAGTACGTTGGCATGCATTTTTCTGTTTGATTTGTATTCCTGGTGAGACAGACCACACTTTCTTGAGCAGCACTTTCAAGGTTTTTGGACTATTTTGTTGCACATGGAGGAAGGAAACTATTGTTCCATCTCTGGAGAGAAAAAATTCTCTGTTTATCAGGGCATCTTGTTTACCAAGATTCCTCCTGAGAATATGCTTTAACAGACCCAATTTCAATCTACAGAAATTGTTCACAGCTGAGTTTTGAGTCCTGTAAGAAAATGTTTTTTAATGAAAAATGATCCACATTCATTATTCTATACATCCATTAGCCTTATTTCATTATTCTATACATCTATTAGCCTTATTTGATTGAGCTGTAGGAGTACCAAGCAACATCCGTCCCTTAAGCATGTATTACAGTCATAGATCTGATTTCTTCTCAGTTTCATTACATCCTACAGATCAGGGACTTCAAAACAGCCAGTTGTTCATAGCAGGGGCTAATTCTAGCTCCTTCCCTTGGCTCCTTCTATGTGTGTGTTCATTCCTTTACACCCCCTCATACCATGCGGAGTAAGTGGGCAGCTGGAATCTACAGGAAGCTTGCCCCATGCTTAGCACCTCTGTGTCCACACTGCTGAGTAATTGTGGAGCAGAGGAATGGTGTGGTTTATACCCTGATTGCCCAATGTGTCTTGGCTTGAGGTCCAGTTCAGATTCAGCCAGTCAAGAAACCAAGCATTTGCAAAGGAGAAGGAAATCCAGAGATCTACAGAGCTCAAGATTTTACCCTTAGCTTTTCTCCAGGTATTTTTGTCAGCCTCCAAGGACATAAAATCCTGATAATGACATGACAGCACAGTCTGCTCCTGTAGATTAACAGTTTCCTGTTTACCATCGAGCCACATCAGGGAGCCTGGCTGAGAAGAGGTTGAGCACACAGTCACATGCCAAGGGATGTCTCCAGCTAACAAGACTATTCATGCTAGAAATGGCCAAAAATTGCCAAAGGCAGAAGGACATTGCAGCATCCTTACATCTGCATTCGCCATGCCAGTTCAGCGGGCCACCAAAGCTCTGTGGGGCTCTTGCATTGACAGCTGTGCTCTCACTGGGGGTAGCAGTCAGACTCTGTAACAGATACACCAGTGAGAGGACAATGTGAGCTGTCTGGAAGGATGAAAAATGACACAGCACCTGAACTTTTCAAGGGGATAAATAATGGGGCAGAACTGTCCTGAAATGGAGTTTGCAGAAATAAATACTTCCTAGAGCATGACATAAAGGTAAAATACTTGCAAAAGCTTTCAGAGAACTTGAATCCAATTAATGTGTCATAAGAAATTATTTCCAACCTTGTCAGCCATTTTAAACTTATCTGCCATCTGTTAGAGAAACCTAAAACCTTTGGGTAAAATGCTAATCAGGAAAGCAGCACTTCATACCTATTCCGTCACTCTGCACTTCGCCTGCCCCAGCAGAGTAGCACAGATTTTCTCTTTACGAGAACTTGGGATGGGTGAGGGACAGGAGGGAGAATGAGAAATCCCCTACAAACTCTCTAAATCCACGATCCCAGCATGAGATACATAGACACAGAGCAGGTTGTGTAGCATCTTTGAGAAATAACTGACTTTTGGTCAGCCAGTATCTTACTGGTGTAATTAGAGAAACTGAACTTAATAATGTTTAGGGACAAATCCACACCTCGTTGAGATGCTCCTAAAGGTTACAGAAGCACAGGATATGTGCACGAGCAGAGTACCTGACATCACCAGCTGAAAGTGTGGCCATTGACTTTGCCAGGAGTCTCTCAAACACTAAGAGGTGATCCTGTGCCCTGGTCGTCCTTTTGGTAACGTCAACCACTGGAAGCAGAATCACAGCTCTCAGACTTGCTGACAGACACACAACTGTTCAACAGCAGAGCCAAGAGCAGATCAAGGGTCCTCAAGTCCATATCCTGTTCAGTAAAACATATAATTATCCCAGTTTTTGCCTGTGTTCTGCTCCCATATGATTTTCTATATTTTCAGTTTTCCTGCAGTAATTGGCTTTGGGCAAATTCAAAGTAAGCTGGTATTTTCCACCTTATATTTTTTTTGCTGATGATAAAGGCACAGCTTTTTGCTATTTTAGTGTCATGTAGGAGAGCAGCTTTAACAGTGTGCAGAGACTGTCTAGAAGTTCTCTGTGCTTCCAGATTCTCTGTGAGAGCGTATTCTGAAACAGCTGAATGCCTGAAGAGGTTTGATTTCTGTTTTCCTCCTGCAGATTGTCGACGGCAAACTCTGGTTCCAGTTGGATTGCGGAAGTGGCCCAGGAATCCTGGGAATTTCTGGCAGGGCCGTTAATGATGGAAGCTGGCATTCGGTCTTCCTGGAGCTGAACCGCAATTTCACGAGCTTGTCCCTGGACGACAGCTACGTGGAGCGCCGCAAAGCCCCCCTCTACTTCCAGACACTCAGCACAGACAGCTCCGTCTACTTCGGAGCCCAGGTGCAGGTGGATAACGTCCGCAGCCTGACTGACAAGAGGACAACGCAGGTCCTGAGCGGCTTCCAGGGCTGCCTGGACTCAGTAGTCCTAAATAACAACGAGCTGCCACTCCAGAACAAGCGCAGCAGCTTCGCCGAGGTGGTTGGCCTGACAGAATTGAAGCTTGGCTGCATCCTTTATCCCGATGCCTGCGAGAGACATCCCTGCCAGAATGGCGGCACCTGTACTGCTGTGCCATCTGGTGGTAAATGTTTTCATTACTTTATGGGTTTCCCCCTCCCCGTTTTCCTCTGTAATTTATTGCTAGAGATGGTTTTATGCAGCAACATGCTTGAAAAATCTCATGAACTCTATAAACTCTGATAGGTATTGCAAATTGGGTAAAAGCTGTTTGCTCTATAAATAACAGTGAAATGGTGCCCCTTCTTATTGCATTAGTGTTCCAGGAGGAAATTGATTTATTGGCTGTTAGGATAATCCTATTTCTATAGAAACCAATAAAATTACAATTACTGTAATGTTCAGCTGGATTTTTCAGGATCCATTTACAGCATCCTTACAGCAGTGAGGGCTGTACACAAAGATGGTGATTTCAAACGTCCATCACAGATGTAACAGCAGTGTTGCCTTACTCTCTTTCCAAAGCTGTCACAAATAATTACTGAGCTGTCCACAAACACCTTCGTCCTTTTGTAAGTGAGTAATTTGATTACATGTCTGCATGGAAAATAGCAAGTTGGGCCCATTATAAACCCCCTGAACTGTATTTTACAGCTTTCTCGGAGGCCTGAGTGTGCTAAGGTCTAAGTAATATTATCCAAATTTTATAGGGCATTGATTTAAACTGTGCTTGGGTTGGAGTTTCCTATCCAGTGGTTACATGGTGGTTTGTGTGATTTGATACCAGTGACTTACTGCACTGCACAAGTTACCAAAACACTCAGCATGTTAGCAGGAGAAAAGCAAATGGCACGCACGTAGAACATTCCCTCTCAGGCAGTTCTCCCTCTGCAGTGTAGGAGTTTCCCTTCCAATTCCCCATACTGTATTAGCATGCAGCATTGCATACCTTTTCTGGCAGAATAAAACTTCCTCTGAAAAGGAGGTTGCTCAACAGAGAGGTTTTCTGCAAGTTCAGAGCTTTCCATCCACTTACTGTCAGTGGGTTTTGGTCACGGTTCCCTAGGGAAGTTCCCGCTAAACTCTTGTTTTATGGAGCATTTAACCACTGTCCCAGGGCTTTCTGCTTTAATGTGTCCATGCAGTTCCCTTGCACCCATAGTTATTTTTTCTGTTTTCCATTACTTGAAGCCTGGCTCTCATATTTCCTTTCTGAGTCCTTTCCACCACACAGATTTTTTAGGCCTAAACTTCTGATCGGTTCAAGACTGACATGTGGTGAGATCTGAGCAAAACTGTGATAAGTTTCTCAGTTGGATAGCCCCACCCTTATAAAGTAAGTCCTGACAATGTAGATTTGTCCATGCTGGGCTGTATCAGCTAGCATCCCCTCTGGATCTTTGGCTTTGATTCAGCCACTTCTTCTCCCATGCTATCACAAATGATGCATCAGTGATGCTATTGGCTTTGCTGTTGATGGAAGGAGATGGGAGGACAGCTGGGAGGAGTGAAGCACAGCCCTGGCAATCCAGGATGCGTTGTGGGGCATGAGGAGAGATGCTGCTGCATGTGTTTGTCTTTAAGGGTCTTTATTTACCAAAGGAAGGAGAGAAAAGGAGGGCTGCACAACAAGGGCAAAAGAAAATAATTCTGAGACAGAAGGATGTCGCAACCACTGGAAGAATTGCTAAGCATGATTACTGAAATTCCTAGGAAATATGGCTGTAGTATGTACAGGAATGTATGTATGATGGCTTTGATTGAGAGTCCATACTTAATAAACGAGGTTAACCATTCGCCTCACATCCTAGGAAGCATGAGAACAGCTCCTTCTATTGATTTTGAGTATATTTACAGTATTGCTCAGCAATCACATGATAAGTAAATTGAAACCTTTCTAACAGAACTCTTTACAGTATTTCTTTTTTTCCCAGCACCATGTGCATGCCAATTCAAACTGAGGGGAGACACGGGGTAGGGGAGAAACAAGCAGCACCGAAGTTTGGACCCGTCTTATTACTGGAATGGCAAATACCATTTTTATGTCAACAAAATTCTCTGCTGGAAAGCAGTCACAGAACTGATTTAACTTGCCTGCGTTCCTGCCTCGGCGAGGGGCATGTGCCCTGCAGGGATGTTTTGGCTGCCTGCCGTCAAAAAATCTGTTTGCTGTTTTTACTGTCTCAGCAGTGTGTGTAAATAAAGGATTGTTATAAAGCCATAATTCCAGTGAGATGGGCCCTGACTGTATGTCGGCGGCTCTACAGCCCAGCCCATAAGGAGAAAGCATGGGCATTTGTGCTTCCACTAGGCAAAGCAATTCTGTTGTTATGTCCTCCGTATGCAGAAAGGCCACGTAATTAAATGCTAAGAGCACAAGAGTCCAACAGCATTGGAAATCCTAGTTGCAGAGCCACAAATTGCGATGTGCATTTAAGAACCATCAACCACTGCACTTGCTGACATAGATGTTAGCAGCTGACTTCCATTTAAAATAGAAAAGAAAAATAACTCTTCATTTTTTAAAGAATTTTCTTAAGAATGGAAACGGCAGCTTTTTTCTTTTTTGGTGAGGGGAGGAATGCAAAAATATACCATGCAAAGGTCCTTTTCCCAATCACAGGGCATTCAGTAGCATCAGGATCTCTTGACTAATATTTTCTATTATACTATCCTTCTTTTTAAGTTCTTGGAGAATATGTTCCTTTTCCTAAACAGAGAGTACTTGGCATAAGATTTGTTTTAATAAATACATCCTCTAATTTGAATTTTACAAAGCAGATTTCATATACTGTTAACATCCTTTTTGTAATGGACAACCTACTGTGCTTTACAAGAAAATTAGGAGAGAGGAAAAGAAAGCTGAGATTTATAGCTAACTTAGGAAGAAAACAGTCAAGCAAAGGTTACCCAACATTATAACATGAAAGAGTTGCTGGCTACATACCAGAAGTCAAAGAGGCCATGTCTAATTTACATATAATTTGCATAAATTAAACATGTACAACACAAACCTTTTTAACAGTGTTCCTGTTGTGAGATCTTCCTTTCAGTAGAAATGCCTACTGCCCTGTTCACCATTAATAAAAAGCTGCCTCGATTACCTTTTTCCTCATCCTGTGGTTATGGGAATAGGGTCATAGTGTGGCCCTGTTTGGGGAATTGCTGAAGCATGGCTCTGTATGCACTAGGAGTGTGTCCATGCTGCTGCTGTTAGGGTTTGGATGGATGCATTCCCAGCAGCTTCGAAGCGCTTGGTGCAGGGCAGGGCTGTGCCTGGGCTGCACAGAGCTCAGGACTGACCACAGAGGTCTTGCTCCAAAGAAGGGCGGGCACAGGCTAAGCTGACCCACACTGGCTCTTTCTGCCTGGCCTCTCTGCATATGGAACAGGGCAGAATGGGGATCTCAGCCTGTGTGAGACAGCTCAGATAAGAACTCCCAAGAGTACGGAAAAGCCCTTCTGCTTTCAAACTCTGGTTTCTGAGCCAGCAGAAAGCAACCATGACATGAACCTCTGCTTGCTCTCATGGCAGCAGTGTTTGCCCAGTGATGCCAGTGGTTCAAGAGAGGGGCTGTGTGTCCAGAGGCCCCATGGGGAGATCCAGTGCATGCTTTAAAAGGGCTGGCAGATGAGCACTGACTAGGCCTGACAGCTCAGGAGACTCGTAGCAGGAAGACATACTCAGTTTTAGAATAAGTTTCTTGGGAGACAGTGGAAACCACAGCCCTGAAGTATAGGCCACATTCTTCCAGACTTTTCAGTTCCTATCCACAAGTATGGGTCAGTAAAGCTATTTTTAAAGAAAGTTAGCATTTTGAAACCTGACAAACAGCATGACTTTCAGAAACAGCTTGGCTCTTTGAACTGAAATTTCCCGAGAAAATTCAACCAAGTGTTTAAAGTGTGGTTAAGCTGTAAGCTGCTGAATATGAGGTCTTAAAATGGGAAATGTCACACAACCTTAATAATAGTGTGGCACTTCCAGGGCTGCCAATAATAAATGTATGTTTATCTGCATGAGTAACAGCATGAGCAATCTCAGCAATAGAAAGCTTTACTGCAATCACATGCAAAGACGGCACCAAGGTTTTCAACCACAGAGAGAAACCGCATGCTTGTAAAGCCTGCAATTATAAGTATAGTTACTTACTTTTAATTTGATCAGTCCTATATACATCTGGCTTTGATTAAAGTAAATGGCTTATATGAGTAGGCGATTTTATTTGAACATGAAGCATTTGAGCGGAAATAACTACTGAGTCAAGGACTGTGGGCAGAGTGTGAGGACACAAAGTCACTGCTTTCCCCACTCTTCACTTTTTCTTCTATTCTTTTTTTTTTTTCATGAACAGAGTTATAGTCCAAAGGGAGGAGAAAACACAACATGGCACTTGGGTGGTGGGTTTAATACACGTTTTAAATGCTGTTGGCAACATGACTCACGGCTGGTTTTGAGGATCAGGTAGCACATAAGAGAGAAATAAGGGAAAAATTAGTGGAATAATACCACAGAACTGACCTGGTCTTACTAATGTTCTTGATCTTGCTTTTTCAACACTCAGATAACCCAGCATACTGTTATGTGAGTATACCAAATGCACATCAATTAATTTTTTAAAGCAACCCAGCATACTGTTATGTGAGTATACCAAATGCACATCAATTAATTTTTTAAAGCTTTTCAGAAATTTTGTGGGTGTTTAATCTTTTTTATAGCTATGATTATAGGCATCTGGTTTTAAATTCACACTTTCAAAGCACATCCATGCCAATCCTCTCATAGAAAGCACTGGTTCAGCAAAGACTAAGGGTCATTTTCATACCAACAACTAGCAAGAGGCAATCATCTGTTTGAAGACAGATAAGTTAAATCTGGAGTGTCAGGACTGTGTATGGCTGAAGAATACACACTTCTTGAAGGTGGCCTGGTTTGACTATAGACCTACCAAAATACAAATGCTGGGAGAGGTCGTCTTCACCTTCAGTAGTTCTCATCAGTTAACTTGCTGTGTAGCACTGTGTGGTCAAGGCCAAGGGCAGGGCTGTTTCTGGACATCGACTTTGTCAGGTCTAGGTGCACAGCAGGGAGAGAAACTACACAGAGAGACAAATGGAAAAGCCAAAGCACATTAACAGATAAAAGCCAGCCTCTTTTGCATGGGATAGATAGAAACAAGAGCATACACATGTTCAGAAAAAAAAAATTGGCAGCAGTTCGGAGCATCCTCTTTAATAAAGCCAAGTAAACCTTAGGATAGACAGACTTTCAGATGCTCAGGCTGGAATGCTACCAACAGAGATGTTTGCTACATAACGACACCCCATCTGCTGATGGCACCGTGCCTGCCTTGTGCCACTGCCTCTGCTTCTGAAGTGCCAAGCAAACATAGGTATAGGCAGGGAGCCTGTGTAGTGCATGTTGCTCTTCAGTAAGGTCTGGGATGAAAAAGACTTACTGCATATTGCTCTTCAGTAAGGTCTGGGATGAAAAAGACCTTTTCTTCTGTATAGGGACATGCCAAGAGAGCAGTGAGAGAAGCTGTTTGAGTCACAGTGAGAAGATAAGATTTAACTACATAGTTTACTCAGTACTCAGATTAGTTAAGGAGCATGAGAGAGCCTTGTAAAAAAACCATTAAGCCCAAGACAATGTGTAGACTTATGTCTACATAACGTTTTAGGTCATGAATGACCTTTGATGCGAATCTTCTGATCCTCATCTCTCCCTGTGCTTCACTTCCCACTGTGGAGAGGCAAGGTCTCGGAGGGCAGGACTGGGCTGAATTGGAAGACAGCTGGTCCCAAAGCCCTGAGCTGCACACTCTGGGAGTGCTGGGTCCACAGCACCAGCTCTTTGGCTCCACAGACCCACTGCTGCTGCTCTGCAGGACTTGTTAATGTAGATACAGCCTAAAAAGGCTGTATTGTTGCTCATAGCTTGTTGTTGCTCTTAGGTCAGCTATTGGTACATGTTGTTATGGCACATGCTGAGGATGTTGTGGTCCCACCCTAGAAGCATTGCGGACGTTTTCCAGAGCTTCCTATCTTTTTCCACTGATTTCCTCTGAAGAAATATAGTGGTGACATCACAAAATTTGCTGCCTTGGAGAATGCAGATCAACATTTCTGGGAATGAAATATTCATTCCTCTTGGAGGAAGCTCAGATGGACTGTATCATCTTAAATAGTGATGAATTTCCAAGACTTCGGTGCTTTCATTGTAAACAGGATCAAGCCTTGCATTTCCTAAAAGAGTTTTTTCATCCCTCGCTGAGAGGACAGGGCACTGAGCCTTTTCTCATCCTTGAATGTAAGAAGTTTGCTTGTTGTTCTAAACAGGAGGGAAGAAATTAATAGTACATTACCAGGATATTAAATTAAAAGCACAATAAAAGTTCTTTATTAGATCCAAGATGCACTCCCAACCAGAAGGGTTTTCTTTACAGTTTACCTTTGCCCACAGCCGTGTGGCTAAAGTGTGCAGTAGCAGGCAAAATTACAGCCTCTGCTGAGATGTTTGGAGAAGTGTTAAAGGTCTGGCAGGTCTTCTGGCTGAGCTGCTGTATGCTGTCTACTGAGCCATCATATCAGCTCTTCTCTTCCCTACTCCATGAATTTTGACATATGCTTTGCTATGTTGGAGACCTGCCGGGCGAATGCTCTGCAGCTCTGAGCATGTGTGTCACAGAAAAGTTCTGTGTCTTTTGCCAGTGGCTTGGACTTGGCAGATGTATGGCAGGGAATCCAACCAGAGGAAACACCAGTGATAAATGTGATAATTTAACACTGTCTTGTTTTAGTGCCTTTTTTATTTCTACCTTTGATACTTAGAATCTATAGTGAATACTTTAGTCTTCTTACATCTGATGTGTGTTCCACCCTCATTAAATCAAATTTGGTGAAAAATGTAGGCTTTCACAAGCAGACTTTTATTTTGATCCTGTTCGTACACTACTGGACAGGGCTCTGACCCATCTGGTGCATTCAGTTTCATCTCCTCTTAGTATAAAATGTGTAAATCCATGTTCCTTTTATAGT
Organism: Gymnorhina tibicen; assembly: GCA_013399875.1. Lineage (NCBI taxonomy): Eukaryota > Metazoa > Chordata > Aves > Passeriformes > Artamidae > Gymnorhina > Gymnorhina tibicen. The sequence goes on along the minus strand of VXAZ01006775.1, from coordinate 912,908 downwards.
TGGTGGTAAAAGTATCTTTTTAAATCTAATCAATACTTCTCAAGTTTTCTACAATGAACAAATGTAAACAGAATATGTTACAGAATGAGAACCTAGAACTTAGTCAACTGAAACAAACACAAGACATGAAAAGAAACTGGTTCAAAGGCTTTGTCTTAAAAATGATTGGCACCTAAGAACTTAGTTAAGTAACAACAGAAACTTGGCTTTTAGCATCACTTTAGAGTTATGGAGGTTAATAAAATATCAGATAACAAATAGAATAATATATATATTCTGCTGTTATGTATGGCAACAGAACTGATTATGAATAAAGTGGTTTATATTTGAATTGAACATTCTCCTTTCATTTAAACTCATAGAGACTGTAAAAAAACATACAAAACATTACTGTAAATTTTTGAACTATAGATGTCACTGTTCAGTCATAAAAAGGAAGCTTTATCTATTCATACTGTGAATTCTACCTACAGTCACAGGTTTGATTCTTCCGACCCAGATCTCTATAGGTCCAGAAAGCTGTTCACACTATCTGAGTGAGATATTCTTAAGACACAAAAAGAAATAATCCCATCTTGCTGTTGCTGACTAAACATGCTTTCTGGGAAGCCTGAAAGTTGAATAATTTATCTTCTTAACTCTGTAACCTTGGAAAGATCAGTGTGTCTGTCTCCCTTCTTGTAGCAGGACAGTGAAACAGCGTGATATTTGAGTATCTATTTCATTTCTCTTCAATTAAATAGTATTGGACTCGACTGAGTATGCCAGCAAATCTAGTTCCAAGTTTATTCTCAAAAGCCTGTCCTCATGAAAGAATTCAATTAGAGTAACTGAACAAGGCGAATTGAACCATATAGGACATAAAGGATGTGGGAGTCTTAATGCAGAATTGCTTTTTCCTTATGCCTCCACTGGGCTTTTCCATATTGTTTCCATGAAATTCTTTTCTTTGTAATTGTGCTGGAAATTCCTGCCATGTTTGCAGAAAGAGTTAACTTTTAAAACAAGTATTTGGGGTTTTTCCCAGATATATAGATACAGAAAGTTTTTAAAAATACGTTTAAAAGGCCCACCACTGAGAGATGAAATTTCCTCTATATCAGCTTGATTGCTAATAATTTTGACATTGAATTGAGTTGCACTCAGCCATTTCAGCTCGAACTGCAACCGTATTAATGGCAGGAAGGTTCCTTGTTTCAGTTGCTTAATATGCTATATTCAGTAAGTATGTGAACCCCGTAACTGGAGCCTGAACCTTGCCTGCACATCTGTTTAGAACATTTGGATTGTGTAAGGAGCTTTTTGAAAGATCAGCCAAAGTTTTTTTTACAGATGTCCAGGAAAATTTTGCTAGTTTGACAACTCTAACTTAGGAGTCTTGTGTTTCCAAGGACCATCTCAAGGCTTTCACAGCCTACGTGTTCCATGCTCTTTTCAAGCGAAAAGGCGCTCAGATTTCCATATCCAGTTCACAACATTAAGAGGTGCACTGCCTCACAGGATTTCTTTGTGACCTTAAATAAGGCTTTTATTAATGGCACAATGCCATATGAAATCACAAGGAGAGGAAAAGGAAAAAAGAGATCTGTCATTTGATACTTGGCAGGGTGAACTGATGTGTTTAAAACTTTTTTATTTTTTAATTTATTTTGATTTTGCTCCTGTGTTGGCAAAAAAACAGAAATGGGACTTCAATCCCCAACAGGGTCCCCCTCCACTTGAGTGTTGTTATGTCTGATGTATTGCAGTCAGTGATTAATCAGAATTTGATAGCACACACTGAACATAATCAGCTCTGATTAGGGCTAGTATTGCCCAGGTCAGATGGTATTTTGCAGTTTATAGTTTCTGCCTTGATGATGCACTTTATAAAACTGGTGGTTTATTACTGTCACATGCCCATCGTGTCATCCTTGTAAAGGGCAGAGGTGGAAAAGCTCTCAGCTGATGTCTTTGTTCCTCGGTGAGGCCCCAAAAGGAGAGCAGACTGCCGCTATCAGCAAACATTTTCAAAAATGTTGGGAAATACATCCTTGATCTAGAATATTTCTTTTATGAAAGGCATTCATGGATGAGTTTTAGTCTGGCCTGAATCATGACAATTAGGATGGTCTGGGCTGCAGCAATTCCTCTGGTCCCTGGTTATAGACATGAGCTCTGATTGTCCAGGGATCTCAGATACTAACAAACTCTTGACTGGCATTAGTGTGGACCACATGGACAGACCAGAATGAGTGTAAACATCCCCTTGCCCCTACAGTACAATTTATTTTTCCGTGTAAAGCAGCCAAATGGGTCCTCTTGCTTTTAGCCAGACTCAGTGGTAGGAGTCTAATTTCCCTCTCTCTGTCCCTCACCTCCCAGGGTACCATTGCAATTGCCTCTCCCAGTTTACAGGAAGGAATTGTGAGTCAGAGATCACAGCCTGCTTCCCAAATCCTTGCCGGAATGGAGGCTCATGTGATCCCATCGGCAATGCTTTCATCTGCAACTGCAAAAATGGCCTGACAGGAGTAACGTAAGTGTCCCTCCCCAGGTGGGCAATGGGAGCTTTTTGGCTCAGTGATGGTGGGCTTTTTGATCAGGCTTTTTGTACCCAAAAGCTATGATTCACCTCGCAAAAAAGTAACCCCAACCTCAGGACTTATTCCAAGTCTAAGCTAATGACAGCTGAGAAATCCGAGACTTGCATGCTCAGAAATGTTTTGTCTGATCTTACCCTCCTAAATTGTTGATTCAGGATGTTATCTCAAGACAGTTTTCTCTCAGATATACCTATCTGAGTGCGGCTAGCTTTTGAGCAATCTTGTAAAAGCTGTGGAAGCTGCTGTGTAATCTTTGTTTTGAAAACGGAGCAATTATTTAGTCACCTTAGCCCTGACATAAAAGGCTAATTTATTGCAGTCATTTTTTAAAATCCCTACCTTGATCATATACTTGATGTAGACAGAGAAAATTATGACCTGCCCATTAACATGGTTTTTTTCTCATCTGGTTTGTCTACTGTTTGTACTATTTCCTCTGCATTTTACTACCTCTTGCTCTTTCCAATTCTCATCTCTCTTCATGATTCTTGTTCTTTTTTTTCCCCACCTCTCTAATATTTGTTTATCTTATCTCCAGACCTAAATAATTTTACATAGTCAGTATATCCTTCTCTTCTCTCTTCTCTTCTCTTCTCTTCTCTTCTCTTCTCTTCTCTTCTCTTCTCTTCTCTTCTCTTCTCTTCTCTTCATGCTCTGATGTTTTTACTATATTTTTCCTCAACTGTCTTCTCCTTGAATTCTCCTCTGATACTTGGTATTGAAACTCGTGGTGTAGTCCAGAAACAGTATAAAAAAGCAGATTCTCTATTACATTCAGTAAGTGTCATTAGGGTCAGAGAGCCCTTTCCTATCAGATGTTTTATTTCCTTCTTGATATCTATAAGATGCTTTAAACTCTTACTTCCTTCTTGATATTTGCATTTTATTGTCTTAAAAAAAAAACATGGAATAGCTGTAGAAGAAACTAAATGCCATTAAATAATATGAAATAATAAGATAATTTGCAAGGTACCACCAGGTGTTAACTAATGGCACCTCTTTGACAAGTTAAGGCATCATGCACAAGCTGGACTGCTTCCTAGATGTTCTCCAGATTCCAGACTCTCCTTTTGTTCTTTTAAGGTGTGAAGAAGACATCAACGAGTGTGAAAGAGAAGAATGTGAAAATGGTGGCTCCTGTGTCAACATCTTTGGTTCATTTCTGTGTAACTGCACCCCTGGCTATGTGGGTCAATACTGTGGTCTTCGTCCCGTGGTGGTTCCCAATATACAAGCTGGGCATTCCTATGTTGGCAAGGAGGAGCTGATAGGAATAGCTGTGGTCCTGTTTGTCATATTTGTGTTAATCGTTCTTTTCATCATTTTTCGCAAGAAAGTTTTCAGGAAGAACTATTCCCGCAACAACATCACGCTCGTACAGGATCCGGCTACTGCGGCCCTGCTCAACAAGAGCAATGGCATCCAGTTCAAGAACATCAGGAACAGTGGAGACAGCAGAAACATCTACCAAGAGGTTGGGCCTCCACAGGTGCCCGTGAGGCCAATGGCCTATACCCCATGCTTCCAGAGTGACTCACGGAATAACCTGGACAAGATAGTGGATGGGCTTGGTGTGGAGCACCAGGAGATGACAACGTTTCACCCTGAGTCCCCTCGAATACTGACAGCCAGGAGAGGGGTGGTGGTGTGCAGTGTAGCTCCAAACTTGCCTGCTGTGTCTCCCTGTCGCTCCGACTGTGACTCCATCAGGAAGAGCACATGGGATGCTGGGACGGAAAGTAAGTAGCACTGTGTGCCAGTCTTGTTCTTCCCTGCCTTCAGTAAGGGTTGCCTTCAGGGTGCAGCAGGTACAGTGGCACAGGCACTCTTAGTGCTCCAGCCTAATACATGTGAATTGTTACATTTCTCCAAGAAGTGATCTTGTTTAATTTTGAAAGGTTATAATTAAACCAGGCATGCAAGACCTCTGCTTCTATGCATTAAGTATGACTAAATGCATTTATTTCACTTGTTCGGAAAGCACATCTGAGGAAGTGCTCTGAGCATTTTTCAAGTGATACAATGCAATCATCTTTCTATTGGAAAAAAACAATTTGGGGCAGAACTCTCAAATATAAGTTCTGCTAGGTTCAGGCTGTTTGTTCCCAAGGGAGTTAAAAATATTTAAGCCTTCTGCAAGAAGCAATCCTGTTTTGCATCAGGGACAAATGAAGTAGTATTCCCTATGTTCAGTGTCTGTGAAGTGAAGCAGAAAATCACGTACTGCTTGATATATGGGATCACCTTTTCAGGCCATTGCATTCCCCTCTGCATTCAGTATCAGAGTCATCACAGAATTTACAATCCCCAGGCTTACCCTGTTTCCAGAGAAACCATGCTCTGATGGTTTCTCACCTGATAACACAGTACTCCCTCCATTCCTGAACAAGTTGCTGGAGATGCAGCAAACTTCACATCTTCTGTCGTGGCCGGGAATAGCAGTTTTCTGGGACAAAGTTAAGACCCTACATCATCTAGCAAATCAGAACATGTCATATGGACTGGGAGATGTTTGCTTCACCATATATTATTTTTTTAAAGGTGTTTTCCCTTATTAAGAGAGAAATCCTTATTTGCCTGGAGAAATCCAGTCATCTTCCAGTACCTGTTGGCAGGAACTTACGAGAAGGACGGAGAGGGACATTTCACAAGGGCCTGTAGTGATGAATGGCCTTAAGCTGAAGAAGGGTAGGTTTAGATTAGCCATTAGGAAGAAATTCTTTACTGTGAGGGTGGTGAGGCACTGGCACAGGTTGCTCAGAAAAGGGGTGGATGCCCCATCCCTGGAAGCGTTCAAAACCAGGTTGGATGGGGCTCTGAGCAACCTGGTCTAGTGAAAGGTTCCCTGCCCATGACAGGGAAATTGGAACAAAATTACTTTTAAGGTCCCTTCAAGCTCAAGCTGTTGTATGATTCTGTGATCTTCAACCCTATTGCAACACAGCTTTAGCCAAAACTGTCGCATAAAACTACACAATCCAGAAACTTTCATAGTCCTGTAGTCGAATGGAATAGGAACTGAGGAATAAAGAGGGGAATCTGGCACTGCCTTTCAGGAAGCTGCGCCAAGGTGGGCATCAGCCTCTTCTCCCATGCAACTGGCAGCAGGTCAAGAGGACAGCATCGTGCTGTGCCAGGGGAGGTTCAGGATGGACATCAGGAAGAATTCTTGCTCTGAAAGGGTGGTTAAGCCTTAGAATGGGCTACCTGGGGAGGTGGTGAAGTCACCATCCTTGGAAGTGTTCAAGAAATGATTGGGCATGGCACTTAGTGCTATGGTTTAGTTCGCATAGTGATGTTCAGTTAAAGGTTGGGCTCAGTGATCTTGGAGGTCTTTTCCAACCTTACGGAGTTTCTGATTCTATACCTGTATCCTGATCGGCACATTTTCATCTAAGGCAGCACACTGGGTAAGGTCTTGTAGTGAAAAATTGAATTAATTTTCATTTATTTGGGCTGTATTTCAGGGTTGTGTTGTGTCTGACCTTTTAAACCTTTAAATACAGTAATGCTGATTGAAAGCATCAGTGCGCCAGCCCCCACACATGCTCTGTTCTGTTTTCTCCTGGATGTTTGTGCCACAGGCACTGCTGGTACCAGTATGAATTTCTGCACACCATGAGGCCTTACCGGGGAGACAAACCTCACCTGTCAAGGAGTGGGAAGCAGTGCAGCTTCGTTACCGCAGTACTCACTCCATCAACTCCATACCCTGCTGCTCAGCGGGAGCAAATCAGCTGTTACCACATGGAGGTGTACTGCTGGCAGATAGAGAGCTGTACTTCCATGTTGGTAGCACCTGAGCTTCTTCATTTGTAATTGGCTTAGTGCTTACAGTGGAGGATAACTTTGTGTTCCTGATTATTGCTCATATAATGTGTAGTTGAATGTGTTTATTCATATGTGTTTAATTACAGGAGTATTTATACCATAGGTTGCAGTTACATTTCTAAACAGTAGAGTTGTGAGACTGAATGTCCCTGATGAAAAGCAATGTAAATTGAAGCATAATTTATTATATGTCAGTGATGTAGCTATTAAAACGTGATCCAAGGGCCACCGATATGAATAACAAGATGCACAGTAACTTTACTGAGCATTGAATGAGCCTTTAATGAGGCTCTCAAATTAGGAAATGAACAGTAAAGATAAATGTAACTGTAATCTCTTGTATAAGCTGTTTATACCACATTCCTTAAGTCATCATTTTCTTTGCTGTTGAGACTATATGTCATCTAAAAAGGCAATATTGAATACAGATGTTTCTTCCTTGATTACAGTGTTGTCAGCCACTTGAAAGACTCTTTGGGCTTCAAACACTTCAAAAGTCTAGGTATCTTTACTGAATGCCTTCTTGACAAATAGGTCGTGTCCTCTGTGTGAAGGAAGTAATTAAATTCTGACTAAAATAATAGAAGGCGGGATTTAAATGTGTCCATGGTATAAATAGATAAATGTGCATACCTAGAGAGTACCATTTTGCTTTGTTTTTGCTGTCAATGAAGGTAAAGGGGTTGATGACGCTGAAGAAGTGACCTGTTTTTCAGGAAGTAATAAAGGCAGCAACTCTGAAGTACAGTCCCTCAGCTCCTTCCAGTCTGATTCCGGTGATGATAATGGTAAGAAATGACTTTATCCTTATTATGCTGGGGGAAAAGCTATTTATCTCTCTTTCTAATATTATTAAAACATTTATGTGACATCTTGAAACCCTTTAATGGGATGCCGAAAGTAAGAAAGTCAAGTGGGTTCAAACCCTCACTTTGTGTTCCACTTATGAAATTATAGGAACGTAATAAAAATCTTGATGTTTGGGGCTGTTGTATCAGGACCAAGCTTTACAGGGAATTAGAGGTATGATACAGCAGAGTCACATTGCCAAGATGTAAGTTGGCTAATAGGTCGCAAGTGAAACTGTAGAATTTATATAATTTTTCTTCTTGGAAGAGCATGACTTTCATGTTTCACCAGTCAAATAAAAGGGATTTCTGTGCTATTTGCCAGGTCTCGTTCATGGTCCCAACAAAACTCTGCTGGTGCTTAGCTGCAACAATGAGCGGATGAGCCCATCCCCAGTGTCTTGGCTTCTCCCTGGCAATCACAGCTCAGCAAACAATGGAGCACCATTAAATCCTTGTTCAGTGCATACTCAGTGCCTGCCTCTCATATCCTTCATCATTACCTCAGTGAGTGACACAGGCAGAGCCACACACAGCCCACAAAGAGGCCACAAAGTCAGAGCAAACCTTTGTTCCTGTGGCCCATGTATGTTGAGCAGTGGGTCTGAGAAAAGTCAAGATGTTTCTGCTGGGGAGGGATGGTGGATGTCAGAGAAGCCTTATTCAGACACACAGAAAAAGACTACCACAAAGAAATTGTACTTGGTTTCCTCAGCCACCAGTTAATGAACTGTCTGGAGACTCAGTTCCTCACTCATGTCATGCAGCTGTTCTCTAGGAACTCTGAAATGCTGGAAAAAGCACTGAGAGCAAAGTACACTTGCAGTTCCTTTGGTTCCACTGTGGCTGAAGCATTACAGTTATTTTTGTCAGATTTCTCAGTGCTTTTCTGCCCCTGAACCAAAAAAAAAACCCTTTAGCCTTTTTGTAGAATAAATATTATTTTAATGATATATATTTACTTTATAGTCACTTTTGGGATAATTATTCAAGTGGTCATTTATTGTACATTGTTACTTTTTATATGCCACAAATTCTAATTAGACATTTCAAACTCCTGATCCTGTCTCCATTGAAATCAGTGACACAGTACCCACAGAAGCTGGATTGGACCTTCTGTGCCTGCTCATTTTTTGTGAAAGCTGGATTTAAAATATGGCCTTTAGAGATAACATTTCTAGTTCAGGGTTCAAACAAATCCATATCTTCAGGGAGAATGAGGGAAGAAACTTAAATCATCTGAGTCATTTGCAGAGATCGATGCAAGACCACATGCTCTGGTTTGCTTGAAGCAGCAGGGAAGGTTTGCAGTGAGAGCCTAAAAGGCAAAGTCAGGCATAAGTAAGCATATACATACTCACATGCCTGTATTTAAGGGCTAATGGATATCCCTCCTGAAGCCATAAATCCATGCTCTTCTTGTCATTTTAATTCTTTATACTTCACATACCTGCAAAGGTTAGAAGGTTGTCAGTGAAACCACAACAAATGCAGTTCAGCATCCACACTCTTTGGGGAGATGGGACAGCGGCTCCTTCTCCAAACCCCGTCCTCCAAAGCCAAGAGCAGTGCTGCTGGGTTCTCAGGCCAGCAGAGGGGACAGGCTTGTGTCACACAGATGTACAACTGGCTGTGCTGACACTGACTTGTGGAACTGGGTAGCAGCTTCTGACTGGGGAAACCTATCTTGCAGTGGAGCACTGGGATGAATCCCATTGAAGGTGCCGACGGCTCTGTGCTCTTCAGTTTGTATCAGATGCAGGTGGCCTCCATTCACCCCCTCCAGGTCTCCTGGAGCTTTCTCTTGCTGGGTCAAATAGGGCTTGTCTTACCACGACAACTCACATGGGGTGAGATTTTGAAGCTACTTTTTTTCCCCCCACCTTATTTATCCTGCATTTAAATTGCTCAGCCCCCCACTAGACTTACTGTGAGTAGTTAGTAGTAATTTTTGTAGTCCGAAAGCAAAAACCTGAGCAATGCTGTATTTGAGCATTGACTTGCACTCAGCTATGCGGGATGGGGTTCCCTCCTTTCTGTGAACATGGTCTGCACAGCTCCCACCAGAGCCAACCTTTAGCTGCAAAGAAAGCTGTGCTGGCCCTGGTTTTTGACCTTCTGCTTTACACTCTCAGTTTTTCTCCTCTAAGAGTTTCCAGCTGCCCTCCATCTTTTTTCCCAGCCATGCTGGGAAGTGGAGTCCCTTATTTTTTTATAGTGTTTATTATGCATTAGCCAGTAGAAGTCTCCTTTGTATAATTACCTGTGCTGTTAATGGCATAAATATGCTGATCATAGACACAGAACATGGGTCCTTTGGTTTATCAAGGCTCTTTTTGCTAAGCCCTCACAAGAACTGAGGAAATTGGACGATATCCCTGATCCCATGCCCAAAATTTAGCAAAGATGTGAAAATATTCAACATATGTCTGCACTGTTAACACATTTCTTGTGACCTCTTAGTCTGTTGGCTGTGTGAAACAAAAAAACTGTGTTTTGCCCCTCATTTCTGGTCCCCTTCTCAGCCTGCTCCAAAGCAATTGGTTTTCTCATAACTAAAGACAAAGGAAAAGGGACAGATCCAGTGCCCACTCATCCAGAGCTTTCCCTTTGGTTTTGGTGGGTTTTATTTCGTGTCCTCAGAGGAAGGGGTGTTAGGTGGTACAAAATGCAGATCCATCTAAAGGACCACACATTATAGGCCTCCACATTAAACAACTGCACAGTCTGTATTAATTACTTCAAGGAAAAAGTATGTTTTCATAGAACACCTGCAGAGAACACACAAAGCATTTGTGAAACTATTCTGTCAAACACAGGTCAAAATTTGAACCACTGCTACATGGATGTGTCCTCCTAATTATAGCTGTGCTACTTAACCTCCCTGAGGTATTACACAGCACAGCACAGACAGTAAATAAGTAAAACATTCCTCTTAGGGAATAGATTGAGCTTAACACCGTTTCTGATGGTGTGATGGTCTAAAAGATAATGATCCTTGGAGCACAGGGCACCATCTCTGGAGACCTCTAAGCAAGAATGAATTAGAAATTAGTGTCAGGTAGACAAGATACTGCTTTGGTTAATTGAATCTGCTGACCAGTCTGCTTGAATTTATGAGGTGATACACATCATCCCATATGCCTTTCTGGAAATGCTAGTTTGGAATTTATCACCACTCTGAAGATATATGGGATTATCTTAAATGAAATGTTCCTGCAACCCACTGCATAAATCATGCGTTGGTCAGCAGTCTTTTTTTTTTTTCAATGTCAGTTCTGTCTTTTGAGAGAATTTATTGTGGTAACATATGATGTGTGTTTTAAATACTAACCTGAAGCTGTCCTTCCCCTCCCTTTATTTTCTGCTTTCCCTCCCCTGCAAGCTTCCATAGTGACTGTCATACAGCTTGTCAACAATGTAGTTGACACTATAGAAAATGAAGGTATTTAAATTTTTTTCTTTCTTGTTATACAACAATGCTTCCTATTTTCATTGTGAAACATTCCAGCAGAACCTCACTAATCTACACTGACCAGCAATCCTGTGGCAGGGATTGAGTTTTGCAGATCAGCATGTTCACCAGCAAACATGAAAATGCCAGAGGACTGTACCACAAAATATCTGTGGGTAACTGGAGGTGGTAGAAAAGGTGTCAAGCCTTCATCTTCTTCTGTTCAAGTCAATGTTTCTGCTTGTTTATTCTCATTGTCTTCAGAGAAAATAACAGACTGATAATGGAGCCATATCATTAGATTATCCTAGCTGCAGAGACTGGGAAACAGAAGATGACACAGGAAGTCTGTAAAGTGTCCCATGCTGCAGCAGAACTGGGTTATGTACTCCAGTGGTTTCACATGGAGAGGAGCACAGTGGTGCTTGGCTGGTGGCTGGTTTCCCCCAGGTACCCCTGCCAAACGGCGGATATGTGGGCACAGCTCCACGGATGCCGTGACTCTCCCATGGGGTTGATGTGCCCATGAGAGCATGGCAGTGTGCTCCAAGGACCCAACACTCACCTCTTCCACTGACCTCCTGGGTAACCTCAGGCATATCATGTTACAAGTGAACCTGTAATGCGGGGATATCACTATTTTCTTTTTTCCATAAAGCACTGAGGAAATGTCGTGTTATCATAGATAAACATTACTTCTATTTATTTTACAACATTTTTCCTACCCTTGGGCAAATGTCAACTCAACATCAACTCAGGTTATCCACAAGTCAAAAATGTCCTCTGTCCTTAGCAAATTTAAGATAGATTTTGCATACTTCAGCTAATCTAGTCTGCATAATGCTTAAAGATGATTAAGTAAATTATTTTTTGTGAAACTACTAATTTTTTTCTTGAGCCAGTGTTACAGTAATTTTGAAAAACACTTTTACTCCAAGTTAGTGATGCCACTTGAGTATTTGTCCATAGTACATGTACTGATTTCCTGATGTGTAAGAGTGCCATTCTTCTCACTATTAAAAAAAATTAACTAGCCAAGGTTAATTCAAAAGAAAGTCCCACTCAAAAAAATAAAAAAATAACCTTGAAAAGAAACCACAAGCTCTGCAAATGACCTTGCCTTCCTAAGGGAAAGCTTAAGCAAACACACTGGCTCGTTATCATCCTTTACAGGTCAGAAAAAGCCAGTCTGGCAGCAGTTTCAAGAGGCTGTCACTGAAAATGCTTTGCCCACTTCCCAGTTCCTTATATGAGACTTAGGATTCTTGCCTGCTCTGCAGCAGAGCTGGTGGAAGTGGTGAATAATTAGCCACACTGCAGGTCTGGGCAGAATCACTGCCACAGAGTCACAAGAGGATGGGGCTCCTGCCGCAGGGACCTGCCTGGGTTGTGTAAGTCAGCAAATTAGTGAGGTTCTCCTGGATCCTGATCCACACAACTCAGAGGGCCCTGACGCATCTCAGGTGCAATGCCATCACACTGACCCAAACACAGCAAAATCCACTGTGCAAAGAAGAGAGAAGTGCAGAAGAGAGGTTAGGGCCGGTTCTGACACAGCTGCTAAACCTGCAGCAGCCCCAGCCCTCCGCTCCAGGACATGGCAGAGCAGGTGGAGAGCTCCTGCCCGGCTGTTGAGCTAAGGAAGAAATCACCATCACCACGTGTACCATGTGGTGATGAGCAAGGGCAAGTGTGGTCCTCGTAGGTGAAGGGCTGGAGAAGTCTTCTCTGCCCTCGCCTGTGTCTGAGCCACAGAGGATATGAGCTGTGATGCCATAAAGGTCTATTTCTGCTGCCAGACCTCCTCCAGCAATGTCATCCAGAGACTTTGCCCGATGACTTCTTGCATGAAGCCCAATAACATGCGGCTGAACAAGAGCATATCCATCTAGAAAACGCTGCAGCTTATTCCCCGCTCTTGTCTCACATAAAACCTCTTTCCTTGCTCTCTTCCCCCACCCCTGCACCCTCTCCATACTGGAATGCCTCCCTCCCCACCGGCTAGCATGGCAGTGCAGGTGGGAGGTGGGTGTGGGGTTGCGGAGCATTGTAGCTGATAGCCCCATTAAATGGCTTTGTATTCTATTCTATTCAGGTTCTTATACCGTGCCCATCACCATGGTATCTGAGCCCAGGTGGGCCCAGATTTGTTTGAACCGGCCCTGAGAATGGTAGATTCTTATTTTTCTGTTTCAAAGTGAACAAGTGAGAGAAAAATGTACTTTGCAGTTATAAACCATATAGATGGTGGATAGCCCTTTTTTGTGTTAAGAATTACAGCTCTAATGTAATTCCGTATCTGTCCAGTGAGGGCAAATAATTAAGATATGATAGAAGAGGAATATAATACACGACATAAACATTTCTTTATGTATGTCTGCATTTGACAGGCAAGCTTATCTTTTACATTAAAATAAAGAACAATTAAAAATCCTACTGACACCGAGGCAGCTGTACTTTAGAAATATGCATGCAGAGTTTTATATTTTCACATGTAATACAATGCTGGTGACAAGCTCCAAGTTACCAGTTTTTGCTTTTCACTTTGTATCTGACAGTGTCTGTTATGGATCAAGGACAGAACTACAACAGAGGTGATTTTTCTGGGACACCTTCTGCCTGTCGGACTGGGCCGGGGTGGGCAGAGCACTGACTTGATCTGTTTGGTTTTTTTCTTGGACTGCGTCACGTGTACTCTTTTGTTTGAATTCTGTTGGGTTCAAAAGCTGCATGAGAATGGTCAGCCACTTTTTTTGTTTCAAAATTCAGATTTCAGTCAATCAGATTATTTGCTTGCACACTTACTTTCTTGAAGTCATTAGAGGTGATCGGGGAGATGAGATGAGATGAGATGCCATAAGCATGCTGACTGCATTTAAAGATTTTTTTCAAATAACTGTGAAAAGCAGTAATTCAGGTATTTTGATTTCTTAGACTCACAGTTTCTAATACAACCCAGTAACATCTTAAAAAGCAAAATGTCTGAGAGTGGCAGTGTTTTGTTTCTTTGCTTGTTTGCATTAGCACCATAATGCAATTTATTCTCCCCCTCTACCCCTCTGGTCAGAGCATGGCTGACCTGTGTCCGTGGCCTGTGGCGCATGCTGTGATTTGAATGTGCTGTGAGGACTCAGGCGAGTGCATGCAGGACACCCTCCTCTCCTCCGTGGTCTCATCCTAACAGAGCGCTGTGGTTCTCTTCCCTGCTGCAGCGTATCATTGGGATACCTCTGACTGGATGCCAAGTGCTCGCTTGTCCGACATCGAGGAGGTGCCCAATTTTGAGACGACAGATGGAGGCTCGTCTCATCACGGCAGTACCAGAGAACTGGAAACAGATTACTACCTTGGTGGCTACGACATCGACAGCGACTACCCTCCCCCTCACGAAGAGGAGTTTTTGAGCCAGGACCAGTTACCACCTCCTCTTCCAGAGGATTACCCGGACCAATATGAAACCCTCCCACCCTCGCAGCCGGTCTCAATGGCAAGTACTCTCAGCCCTGACTGCAGGAGACGGCCGCACTTCCACCCGAGCCAATACCTCCCTCCTCACCAGTTCCCCAATGAGACGGACACCACAGGATCTCAAACTGGGAACGAGTTTAGTACTTTTGCTGTTGGCCCAAGCCAGAACACAGAAAATGTTAGTGCAGGTAAGATGCCCTTATCCTTGCACAACTCTCTAGATGCCTCCTCCTCTGACGTCTCAGCTGGCTGCGGCTTTGATGACTCCGAAGTAGCCATGAGTGACTTTGAAAGCGTGGAGGAACTCAACCTAGAAAATGTTCACATTCCATTTGTGGAGACCCAGCATCAGACACAAGTGTAAAGGAAGCTCCTTTCTTCTTCCTCTTCCTCTTCTTTTTTTAATTTTGTCATCTGGTCCAATTAATAGTATAAATATTGAGAAGAAATTTTGCTGAAGGTGTATCTATATATATTGGGCAAAGAAAAGTACGGTATAACCCATTATTAACTTGTTCAGAAATGATACTGTATGTGCAGACACGAAGAGACCAATTGTGTTAAGTGTTATACATCATGAAATTGTTACAGACAATCTGGAGAGTGCGTATCTTCTATTTATTACCAAGAGTAAAACTCAGCTTTTGAGGCAGGGGGAAAAATAACTACTAAATAATTTCTTTCTCTCTCAAGGAAGCTCCTTTCTTCTGGGGTGTGACGGTTTAGGCAGGGGGTTTTTTTGGCATTGTGTTATTAAAAGTGTTACAGTGTTATGATCTCCCCACAGTATTAAGGAACTGGTATGGATCATTCTAGGATGCAGTGTTGCATGAAATTTTATGTCAGCAAAGACTGAAGGCAATTGATTGCTGGGGCTGCTGCATGCAACACGTCAGATGGCTAAAAAAAGCAACATTTATAAATTGACCTATCAAAGGCAAGTGACCAGTTATTTGTCCATAAATATATATCTATACTTTTGTTTATTACGTAACATTTCATTCTACTTTGTGTAGAGCAACGCATATAACACACAGTTTATATTTACTCCAAATTGGCTTACTTTGGTTGTAATTTTTAAAACCTGGTGTCAGGTGTGTGTGCATAGCTTCTCCCATGAGGACTTCCCAAAATGTCAGAGTTTGGCTCAGGAGTAGCCTGGTGTTGCCCCAGCTGGGTATGCCTCGCTTAACATGTATGCATTGTGAACATGGACCTGAAAACATGGGGTAACCTACACAGCTGGTCATTTTTTGGAAATTTCTTGCTTGGGCAATCCGCTCTTTAACAGCAGTCCTCATGCTGCAGTTGCTGCAGTAACATTAGTTGCAATTAAGTTACATATAAGGCTGCTGTAACCTCACATGGTTAGTTTAACATCTTCTGTTAAAGATGTCCCCTAGAGTTCATGGGATGAGTTCTCAGCTTCTGTAGACTGACTCAGTCGACGGAGCTGCGTGGATGGACTGCGGCCAAAGGTCTGTCCCTAGATTTTCCACTGGGTGCATCATTTTGTAGGATTTGAGGACATCCAAAGGTTGTTTGCAGACGTCAGAATATTGTTTTGGAATGAAGAAAACCATGGCATCTGTATGTTCTTATGCTTCCCTCAGCTTGATTGGAGTAAATGGTCATTGCCACTGATTTGGCCTGAGCAGTCTGGATATATGGGATTTTCACTCAGTGTGTTAAAGCAGAATATACACACCTGTTGCTTGGTGCTCTGAAAATGTTTTTGCCACTGCATTTTACAGCGTCTGTGTACCTTACCAGTGAATGTGAGTCTACAAGCCTGCATTACTGCTGGGTTTTCATCCATTCCTTCCATGGCATAATTCTGTCATTCTGAAAAGCTATTGAATACCTAAATCATTGTGTTACATGAACAGATTCATTAGCAGGTTTCCTGTGCTGTTTTCCACGCCCTGTCCCTTGGTCAATCGCTTTAACTGGATAGTTTCAGCAGTTGTATGCCAGGGCTTGTTCTTGACTGACATGAGTTTCACACAAAATTAAATTGTGGGCCATTTCTTGACATACAGGAAGGGTTTATTCAGAAATTTTCCCCAACACAAAGAAATTATTAATAGAATGTAATTTAAATAATTACAGCTTGTAACACTTTTAATAAAACAGGATTTCTACAGTTCTTGGAGTAGGTACAGTGTGTTGCTGCTTCCCTCCAATAGCTCATATAGCTGTGAAAGAGTGGTGTGGATATTTTCTTTGGGATGATGCAGCAGTTCTTCAGTAGGAAACAGCTCATTATGCTGTTTATTATATGTTTATTATATGAATAAAATTTGTGAACTTCTAGAAGGAATGTACTGCACATACAAGTATTATCAAGTACTTGTCTGCAAATAGGTCCTGTCCATTGAATTTATGAATGTCACTTGGTCTTCTCAAAGTAAACATGCTTCTGTAACAATGATATATTCTGAATGTGCTCATGGTGCGTTTCAAACCCCTTCCCCTGATATTATTCCTGTGTTTTTAAGAAGCAAAAATACGGAAATTTGTATTGTGATTGCAAGGAACTGAGGGATTTGCCAGAAGGCCATAAAATGGTTTGGCAAGACTAGAGGCATGGAAAGAGGATAACTCGTATTGTTCATGAAATCTATGTTACAGGAAACGAAATGCAATTAGATTGATGTCTCTTCAAGAGTTAGGAGCATCAGAGTTGGCAAAGCAATTCTGCAAATTTAGCTGCACTTTTGAAGCTTGTATGACCTTCTGAGAATGTGATGCTCTCTTAGCATTGGGCTGCAGTTTACATGAGGTTTGCTCCTACTCAGTTTTGGTTTGAGACATTTTTATCCATTGTGCAATTAATTCTATTTGAGCCCCCAGCTAGTTATTAGGTGTACTTGTCACCTGTCTTCTGTAGTGAAAGTTCTTGCGTAAGCCTGAGACACCAGTATCAAACCTTTACTGGGACATATCAAAAGTGTCACAAGGGACAGCATGATGGGAGCCTAGTGATTGCCATACAAAAAAAAAAAATCAATGTTTCTTACCAAGCTTGTTGCCTCAGTAATATATTGTTGGTAGTGAGTTTTACTAGTAAAATATGTATAAATACAATGTATAGTACTTTTTCTGTTTGATGTTATTGCCATTTCATTTCACTGAACGCCTGCTTATTAAAGTGCTGTTGGGAAGGTGCCAAGGATCACCCGTTCAGCCTTCTCTGTCCTATTCATGATTTCTATACCTCAATATCTCCTCCCCTCCAAATCCATCTTCAGATTCCCCTCTGTGAATATTGGTACTTCTGTGGCCTTTCTGGTTTTGTTCAGGCTCTTTTTGATAATGATAAGACCCAAATGCAGATCTAAAGGTGAAATACCTCTTCGGGAGTGATTCTCATATTAACATCTCTTGTTAAACCAAGCCATTTTATTTTCTTTTTAATTACTACTCCACACAAACAAGTCACAATCTTCTAATCTGGAACATAAGAACACATTCATAATATAATAAAAGGATTACTGTTCATATTAGCACTTCCAATATATATTTCGTTTTTCTGCCATATGATGATTTTTGTATCATTGCTGCTGTCATTACCAGGTCCCTGGTTCTGCAAGAGCTACCCCTCACATCTCTGCTTATCCAGTGTGTCTGTATTTCAAACTGCGTCCCTGTAGATGGCTCCACTACACGGTATTTTCTCTCAGAATCATCTGTAGCAGATGATTTCATAAGCTTAATGAAGTACTTTTGAGTATCACTGGCTTAAAACTTAGGATCAAGAAAGATTTTGCTTTTTGGAAAGAAGCAGCAAAAGAAAAAAGCAACTTGTTAAAATGCAAATACACATTTATATCAGAAATCACAAAATTTGCCAGGAGTATATGAGTCTAAGTAAAAGGGTGCTTGTTCTCTGCATTTTGATCAAGTTGAGAATGTCATGCACAGTGCCAGCCTTTTTAATGACTCTGGCAATGGGAAGAGCCTTACAGTATCTACAACATGATTTTTGCTGCCAATACCACATTAAGTGGCCTTGTGCAAAAGGAAAAATTAGGCTTACATACCTTTCTTAAGTTTGTTAATTATTTTTTGCCTTTGTATTATAAACATTCAAAAAAAAAGGGCAAAAAACCCCCCACAAAACTATAGATTCTGGATGTAGTTGCTGCCCTTGACCAGTATCTTAAAGCAGAGTCAAGGGCCAAATGTGACACCATGGAGCTGCAGAATCACTTCCCTCCCGTGGGAGAAAATGGACAACCCTACTAGAAGACCACCATAAAGTTGCCTTTCTCTAGGACCCTCCTATAGGATATGACATATGAAGGCAACCAGGAGGACTTTGGAATGCAGAGATTCACTACAGAACTGTGATTTCCTGTCTATCAAGCTGTTTTCCTTAAGCTCATTGTAGTCTTTGATCCCGAACTATGCCTTGGGTTTCTTTAACCTATAGTTCCAGTAAATGGCTGGAAGGAGTCAAAGGCTTCTCACTGCCGCTGTTTTCCTAAATCTGAAAGTTGTGTGCTCCATCTGTCAAGCAGGCTCTGCCCCTCTGCATGTCCCACAAAGAACATATATTTTGGTCTTCGGAATTTTTTCTCCCGTTCTCTTAAATTTTCTAGTGTAGTCTGAAGCAGTGAGAGCCTTGATGTATCGGTACCCTCTCTAGTCAGAAACTCAGTGCAGCTGCAGCACAGTGAATAAAAGCATGTCATGAAGTGCTGATCAATGGGGAGGCAGCAGCCTGTTGTCTCTGTGAGCCAGGCAGGTGAGAGATTTTGAGAATATGACATAAAAATTGTTCCGCTTGTCTCCAGTAAGTTCCATCGTAAAGAAAAAGATGGGCTGGACAGGACAAATGGCTAAGAACACACTTTACTCCTCATCAGGCTCCTGCTTGAAAAAGCTAAATGGATGCGATAGTAAGTATGTCCTTACAGTGAATAATAACTGCATTCATGGGAGAG
Source organism: Gymnorhina tibicen (assembly GCA_013399875.1). Classification (NCBI taxonomy): domain Eukaryota; kingdom Metazoa; phylum Chordata; class Aves; order Passeriformes; family Artamidae; genus Gymnorhina; species Gymnorhina tibicen. The sequence continues at coordinate 893,770 of VXAZ01006775.1, read as the reverse complement.
GGAGTTGAAGGTGCCCTGGACCAGTTCTGCTAAGCTTCATTTGAAAAGGAATCATCCTTAATAATGGAGGAAGCCAGCTCTTCAGAACCAGTATGAAAGTATATCTGTGCTTTGTAGATAATGTTTGGAGCTATTCACTCAGTAATAACGGGCATTTCATTGGTTTCCAGCAAGAGAGTTACGTCTTCAGCTTCATTCCCTGGTGGTTTACCATCATTTACCATGCGGTAAAAACTGTGCTTTTTGCCTGTTTGCATCTCTGTTCCTCTCAATACACCAAACTCTGATTTGAGCCTTAGAAATTTAGACCATTGCCCACTACCCATGGTTTTTAGCCTGTGTTTCATGAACTTGACATTTAACATCTCCATTATCAGAAGGGCCATTCAGTTAGTAGATTAGTTGCATCATCCAAGGGATGGGCGGATGGGGAGGAAATGAAATTAAATTCATTTCTTTATGTAATAATGAAAAGCAATAATTGCAAATATGTCGTATTACACAAAGGCCATAAGTAATCTTTACCAGTGTTAAGAGTGCACTTGAACTGTATTGTGGAAAGAGATTGGAGCCCTCAGAACTGTAGCATTCTTTTGTCATAGGAGTACCTGAAACACTATTGATCAGCAATGCAATGAGCCCATACTGCCGCTTTTCAGGAGATGACAAAGATGTTTAGGAGTGAAAGCAGTTCTCTTTAAAGCACTGTATTGGAAAAGATTGTCTTGTAAATTTTACCTGTCTCAAGCAGGCTGGTTTGTAAAAGATGTATGTTTTGGTGTTTAAAAAGAAGTTTATAAAATAATGTATATAATGGTTTCAAATTACCAGGCTTTTGTAGATATTTGATGCCAATCAGGTTGCTTTAATTTCTTTTGTTTGTTTGTTTGTTTGATATAATTCTAAAGAGTAATCAAAATTGGTTAAAACTTCTAAGATAACAGAAAACAAAAACAAAAACATTTTAGATCTGAAAACTTTTTAATCATTTCAAAATGTACTGTAACTTTTCTTTGGGTTCAGCTCTTTTTGTTTAACTTCTTTCTGGTTTTAAGATTTTTTTATTGACTTTTTTAAATGAATGTGTTTTGCACAAAAAACCTAGAGATATGATTTTTATTCCATTTCAAGTAGGTATTAAGAAATGTCATTTTTCCAATGACAACAAATTCAACCTTATGCAAAAGGGAAGGTTTATCACTTTGAGTGGGTATAGTTCTTCATCTGAAAACTAATTGTTCCTTCATAATTGCTGTTGGCAGTATTGTCTTGTGTTCTTTTGCTATAAAAACAAAACAACAAAAAAAAAGTGTACAGGTTTGTAACTGCCAAAATTTGCTAAAGTTGATGGTTAAAACAAGTTTTCCAAGTAAACAAAAAGAAAAGCCCAGCTGTGTTGACTGCTTCTTGATTTTTCTCCTACTTTCAAAGGAGGGAACAAGATAAGATACACCAGTTCTTCAAGGAATGTAGCATTTCATTGCCTCTCTGTGTTGCAGAAAATACTACTTTTTTGGACTCTTTAAATTAATTTTATTACTGTATGGAAATTCCTCCACAGGGGCCCCTAGCTGCACTGCAGAGCACTCTTGCCAAGAGTTGCTTAGCTGATGTGTGTAAGCTAAGGCCGTTCCCTGATAAATCCACATCCTCAAAGAATGCAAAAGGCATCATTGCATCGTGTTGCCGTCTAGACAGTGAGCTCCATCAAGTGAGACCATCTCAGGGGACAATCCAGCTGTCCTGTGCTAGTTGCTTAGTGGCAATACAAGGAGTGGGTGTGTAAAGCAGCATCCCACTCCACAATGTGCCTGCCGTGGGCATCTCTGTGCTCCAGCATCATGGCACTGGCAGGTGGGACCAGCTGGGAGAAGTTCAAGTTTCTATGTGTTAGCACTGCTCCTGGAAAGGGATGTCATTGTGCTGGGCCTGATACTCAGTCTGGCTGGAGGTTGCATTCAGGGATACCCCATTTACTCCTCCCTCACCACACCTGTCCAGCTCCACAGCCCAAGCTGCCCTAGCTGGACTGGACTGAAGCATGGCTTCAGAAGCTCAGTGTAGGAAGAAGGGGAGATGGTCCTTCCTGAGCTCTTTGAACAGCCTGCCGTGACACAGCCAAGAGCACCCCTCGTGCTGCTGGGGAGGAGGGATGCTGCCTGCAGTGCGTGCCCCATTAGAGCAAGGACTCAGAGCAGTGTTTCAGTCACCACCAGTCAGCACACAAATACCCCTTCTCAGCAATCTTGAAACAGAAGTTTAGGCTAGGGAAAGAAAAAATACCAAGTCAACGTTGGAAGTGTCTCTTCCCTCAAGAATACCCTTTTCTTTGTTTCCTAGCATGGATGACTATCTTGTTTTAGCCGGTTGCCTATTTAATTTTCTATTTCTATTTCTGCTTGTAGAGGAGCTCTTTTTTCTTTTCCACCATTACCAATAGATCTTGACACAATCTCAGGGAAATACTTGGCAGCAGAAGTAGCCTGGCAGTTCACCGAGGCTCACTGTTATAGTGAGATGGAGCAAAGCATTATAGGAGAAAGTGAGTATAGGTCAGAGAACATTCAAGACTAAATGATATAAAATTCTTGCTTTGGTTTAATGTTCAAAGCTAGAGATACGAAATTACACCAGTATTTCTATTGGGATGGAAAAGATGAGAATTGAGATGGCAAACAGGTCAAAATGCACCTAAGTGCTATGTCAAAATGGAACCAGCACCACTGATTGTCCCCTTAACATCAACCAAAAATAAGTTATTTCTTCCTTCCGCGTGTTTTGGTAGCAGGTTTTGTAAACATGCAGCGTACCCCTTCCATCACAGTGGAAGCCCTCCCCTTGTTAACACTGCAGTGCTGCTGGTGCACGAAGTTATGCAGCACCAGAAGCCTTTGTGGTCTAAAAACGAAGAGGGGAACATCTCATGAGAAAGCATGAAAAGGAGCAGACACTAAAATCACAGCTCTAGTGATTTCAATGGACCTGAGGTTTTTCACACAGAATCTTTTCCTTTATTTGCACAGAAAGATCTGTAGTGCAAAACAGCGTGAAAATCAGAGATAGGTGTCTGGCTGTGGCATTTCCAGCCCTTCAGAAAAACTTGGAGGGCTTCTGCAGTATTCTAGGGATCAGTCAGGTGGACATGAAGAAGAAGGAGACAATCCTTCCTATCTGAGCCTTCATTTTCAGATCAAAGACAGACTCTTCCCCGCTGGTAAAACCTTTCCTACTTGCAGTTTTTGTTCTGCCTACCCCCACTCTGTCATGCAATGGGGGACAAAACATCAGTGCAATGACTGACTTCCTCTAATGTTCAAAGAAAGCAATTTAGAAACCCCCTACCTCTTCTCAGCCAGCAGTCATAGCCACAAAGAAGAAAGCATTTTCCAGAAGGCACATCAGCCTGTTGCAGGAAGGACTCCTGGCTGTGGAGAGAAATACGTGGTTTCATAGGAGAACAGGCAAGGAAATTGTAACAGCAGGTGAATGTCAAGTTCTTCCTCTCTCAATTTAACTTCTTCAGATGTATGTTCTCCCCGGCAGTACCAAGGGTCTTTCTGTGCATATATTTAGCTCACATACCCACTGAAACTTGCTTTTCTAGGCTTCCGAGACTACTTAAATTTCTTCCTTCCAGCAACTGAAACCATGCCCCTAGTTCTGGTGTGGCGGAGATGTTATCCACTAGGGCTCCTTATAGGACTTAATGAGCCAGACATGTAAAGATGTGGTGACCAGCCATGGCAGGGAAACCCTACAGTGTCCCTTAGGCCACTGCCATAGAAGAAACTTTTAATGTCAGAGTGTTGAGGCACTGGCACAGGTTGCCCGGAGAAGCTGTGGCTGCCCCATCCCTGGAAGTGTCCAAGGCTAGATTGGACGGTGCTTGGAGCAACCTGGGATAGTGGAAGGTGTCCCTGCCCATGACAGGGGGTTGGAACTGGATGATATTTAAGGTCCCTTCCGACCCAAACCATTCTATGATTCTGTGATTCCATGTTTGTTTATCAGGGAGGTGTGGCCAGGGATGATCAAGTACAAGCCAGTTAAGGGAGTCTTTATTCACAGGCATGTGAGTTGTATTTCTGCTGCTGCTTTCATGTGACTTCTAACTTCCAGTACCTTTGGAATAATGTTTTGCAGCACACATAACCTGAGCTTCCAGGAGCCACTGGATAGCCACCAGCACCTCCCGCAGGAGACGGACTTTAAAAGCCAGAGTGAATCCATGGAGCTCTGTGGACACTGCTGCTCTGAAGCTGTTGCCCAGTGAAGACAGAAAGTACAAAGAACCAGCTGCACAGAAGCCAGTTCCAGCTGTCCCACTTGGCTGGTTCTTGGCTTGCTCAGACATGTCACAGATTGCCCTCCAGGGAAAAATGCTGCTGTAAACAGGCCAAGCAGAGAGAGCAGCTGCCTGCTGCAGCCTACTGAGCAGTTACATGGCTGTGGTTGTAAGGGCATTTATATGGCAAATACATAGTAAAAAAAAAAAAAAGAGAGAAACTATGAAGATAATTTTTTTAAGTAGCTTTAAGGTATTTATTTCAAATAACAGCAAATTAAATGCATAAAAAAAAAAAAAGATGATAAAAGGTGATCATATCTGTACAGAACAATGTGTGAAGATACAAGCAGCATGAGTATTTGAGCCTTAATCCACATAAGAGGTGATATGCTGATTTTTTTAAGTCTGCTAGGTCATTCCAGTTGTCTTCAGTAACTTCGGGGGTCTCCCTGAGAAAGGGATGTTTGCAGTCCGGCTGTTGGGGTATTAACACTGCCCTAATACAAACAGGAAAAATTTCTCCTGGGAACTGTTCGCTAGGAAAACTTAAATATGCTACTAATTAAAAGTTAGTTGTGAATTGGTATGTCACAAGGAGACCAAGCTCCTGTCATTCTCCATCCTGCTAAAATCAAAGTAGAGTTAACAGTTTCTGTGTATCTTGAGGTCAAAGATTAATACCTGGAGCACTGCTGCCTGCTGAGCTTCCAGTGCAAAAGTGTGCCTTGTGTTTGCTTCCCAGCATGGACCAAAATACCACCACGGGGGGAGGATTTCTGCCATCTACCCTCAGATATCTGCAGTGGCAGTGCTTCCCTCTGAGCCAGTCATCCTTGGATCCTTTTATGTTTAGTGAAGAGATCTAGGATGTAAAGTCATCTAACCTAATGTTAATACCAACTTTAGGACACCTTCTGAGTACAGATTATTTGTCTTCAGTGACCATTAAGGATTCCAGATGATAATTATCTCACCCATGAACTTCTATTTGGATCCTATGGATTCTGCCTCCAGGGTATAATTTCCTATTGTTGTTTCATGTAGTTGCTTTAATATTTAATTAAAATTTAATTGCTTTAATATTTAATTTAATATAAATATTTAAAATTTACTCCTACGAGAGAGAGAGAGAGATAAGCAAATTAGAGAAAGGTCAGAACAGAGCCATTAAGAGGACAAAGGCCTGGACTATATGACATGTGGGGAGAATTTAAGGGTTTCAACTTACTTTCTTCCGTGATTCTATCTATTTCTGTGCTTTCTGTCCTAAGAAATAAAATGTTTTCTATTCTACTGAAATTTCTCCATTGCTATGTATAGATATTATTTGCCTTTCATTAAATATTGTAAATGTAAAGCTAATTTAGTAGGTCTTCATGAAAAATCACTTTATATTATCCCTGCTTATGTTAATTTTTAATAGTACTAATTAATTAATGCGAACCTCAAAACCATGTTACTCTCCAGGGGGAAAAAAGTTACTCCTGAAGCAAGAAGACAATGCTCTGATTAAGGCCTTTTTCCATTTCAAAGTTTTGCTAACGCGTGCTGTCCTACAGTCTGCTTTTGAATGCACCCACGCGCAGCCTGTTGGAACCAGCAGCACTCAAGCTGTGCATCGGTGCAGCTGGGGAGGCAGGGAGACCTGCTCAGGGCTCAGGATTAGCCAGGCTGACCAGAAACCCACTTTTCCTCCTTCCATACCTTAAAAACCTGAAAATTTTCAGGAATGCTGCTTTTTCCGCTGGTCTACAGGAGATGTAGGATTTCTTCAGCGCACAGCAGTGTCAGAGCATGAGATGCCAGGAGAACAGCCGTGCTCTAAGATTGCAGGAAAGTACAGCACTGCAACACTGCCAGGTGCCTGGCTTTGTCTGTGCTGTACAGCCCTCTCGTTTTGGAAAATGGTATCATTTTTCCTAGGCCAGAGGTAAGCCCGGTTGATTTCTTTTGATTGTTACGTTCAGTGATAAATTTGAGCCATTTAAAGAAAAATTGATTATGAGTAATGGCAAACTGAAAAAAGTGCAGAAAAACATAATAATCCCCCTTTAAAAGTACCCAAAGGCCTGGTGAGTTGGGAGTGTTGGAGGCTGTGGTTTAGTCACCCGCTTCAAAGAAGCTACAGCCTCTGACCGCCTGTCAGGTTGTTCCCTTGGGCTGGATGTAGGCAGGTGTGGGAGCAGCGCTCCCCGAGTGAGAGTCTGGAGAACACGGAGACCTGCATTGCTCCAGCTGGTGGTACAAAAGAGGCTGTCATATTCAAATCAGTCTCTACTTAAGGAGTTTTATTTAATATAGTTCATTGCTTTTTAACAATAACTGTTGATTATTCAGATAGCAAGGTAAGAAAAGAAGAGAAAAACACAGCAAATTGCACAAAAAGCTAGGGAAAAAGCTGTTTTACAAGATGCAGTCCCTCAGGGTTGTCCCTGCCCCTGTGTGAGTAGTCCAAGGCCACAATTCCTCAGAGGGGCTCATACCCCAGCATGAGTCACCACAGCTGCAGTCCCCTCGGGTGTACCTTCTCTGACATGGAGCACGTCTTTCCAAGAGCATTTCCAGCCATTTTCCCAACAACATGTCCTTCCACAAGCTTCCTTATTGTCTCCTCTCATGTGTCTTAACCCTTGCAGCTGGTGTTTTTCCTTAAATACATTTGAGCATGATTTTTTTACCACCTGTGAGTTGGGATTGTGTCTCAGTGAACTAAACTCAGAAATAGTGTAGTAGATAATGCTGTGAATAAGTGCTTTAAGTGCGATGGTAGGAGTCTGATCTATGGCTGAGAAGCAATCTATGGCTGCGTAAGACTGATAGTAGGTAGATGATATTTCCAGCTTTACTAAGACTCATTCAAATCACAAAAAGGAACATTGAGAAGCTGGAAAGCATTCAGAAAATCTGCAAAACTGAAATAAGAGTTGAGATCCAAACTTTGCAGTGACTCTTATTTATTTAGCTATCAAAAGATTGTTAAAAATTGCTAGAGAAAACAAATCTTTGTCTGTCTCAGGACAGTTCTGTAGCAAGGCAGGGAACTGACATCAAGACATTACTCACTTAGAGCTTGGATTGAGTGCCCATCACTGGACATCTTCACATCACTCTGATCTTAAATCTGTTCTTTAACAGGCATCCATCTGTATCTCTGAAAGATAAGCTGTCATTCAGGTCAAAGTTGCAGAACTGACCGTACTCTCGGGAAAGCTGTTTGGTCTGTGGTAAACAAAAAAACCAGTCAATGTGGTCAGAATTTATTCCTTCCATGATTAAAAAAACAAATTATTATTCATGTAGAGAAGAAATTAGAAGTCTGAGAGATACAAAGTTCCCCTTGGTGTTGAGCAGATCCTGTCTGGAAACCTCCCAGAGTGTGTCTGCCTTGTGGAGCACCACGGCAGCACTCCTGCCCTGGTCAGCCAGGTCTGCAGCTGAACTTTGCTAGGAACCACTGAGGGAGAGGTGGGTCGTTTATAGGCACTAATCCATTATTTTCAATATTTATTTCTTATTTTACCACCTGCTTTTTTTCCTTCTTAATCATATTTTTAATTAAGGGACGGTTTCAGTTTATTGACTGCAATACTGAAAGCATGAGACTTCAACAATATTACTCCAGAACTCTTTCTGAGGGAATTTAGCATTTGCAAAGGAATTACTCATCATACACTCTGTAGGAAGAAATAAATTCTCTTCCAAATTGCCAATGAAGGTGTTTTTAATTTTTCTTTTTCTTTTCCTTCTTTCTTGTTTGCTCTGATTTCAAGAGCCAGAGGTGTTTTTGACATTAGATCATTGCTTTGACGTGGTTTCTTCACAGGGGACTAATTTTAGGGGACAATAGAGTTTATCATGCGAAGGAGAATTACTCATTGCTTAGAGAAACTAAGCAAAAGAGAAAAACTTCAAATTGTCAAAAGCACTCACTAGAAACTCAAACTACAAATGTTTTAGGTAACTGGAAGGGATGTTCCATGTTCCCGCACAGATAGATTAGAAAGGACAATGGATACACTTTCGGCAGCACACAAGACAACAGTTGTAGGGGCTTTCAGGGCTCAGCTAGGTCATCAAATCAGAATATGTGTTGTAGTGATACAACAATGACATCCTGAGATTTATTATAGGGAAAACCTCTGTGTCGGGTGTTCCTGCTGCATCCCACAGGACTACTGTGGTAACTGCTGTGTGAGTTCTTACAAAGACACTGTCACAGCCTCCTGGTCCTCAACAGCAGAAGCCAGTGACTGAGTTTTGCATAGGGCTACAGCAAGTTAGGGACGTATGTTTCACTGAATTACAAAGTTTGCATCTCAAAGAACTCAGTGTTAATATGAGTTTTCAGGATTTGGAAGAAGATCATTTAGCATGTATGTCTTGATAAGCATTTGAAGGCTTGCAGATAATGCAGAGATACCCATCCTGGTTCTGTGATGGTCCTGAGAAACTGAACAAAATCCAAGATGTGCATTTTAAGTTAATGCTCTATAATTGACTGTAACCATGTCAGCATATCTCAGCTGACCTTTCAGCTGTCTTCCAGAATGTTGTCAACACCCCTTTCCAGTTGGGAAACAATGACTAGTAATTTAAAACTCTTACAAAAGTGTAGTCAAGTTCCTGGTATGTAATAGGCAACAATGAAATAATATACATTGATTTAATCAATCATCTCGAACTTACCCAGTCAAAACAACATCTCCCATGATGTGTTGTTCTGTTGGTTAGCTGCCTCAGTGGCAATTAAAAGTATCCTTCTCCCTATTGATTTGGGGCCCTTCTGAATTTTCCTCCATGTAATAGGATCACATCAAAGGCCAAAGATGAGCAAATTGTACTCCTACTTCTTTCCTTATTTGTCAGGAAAGGTGCAAATCACTGAGCTGTCATATTTCCCTCCTAGCTAGAGCACTGAGCAACCTGGCAGGCAAACAGCAAGTCTCCACCAGCCAGGGGAGCAGCAAGGCAGAAGATGTCTGTTCTGTCCAGCAGTCCGACATCTCCATGCTTACTTGGGTCTTTTTGTTCTTGCTGTATCAGTATTCTTGTATCTTTTTTTCCTGAAAGGCTGGTCCTTGCATCAGTGCGTACTTGAATTGTCCTTTTTCTAACCTTTGCTTTCCTGTCTGGATGAAGAGGCAGTAGAATATATACACAAAGTACAAGATGCATAGAAGAAGTAGCTCAGGGAAACCACACTGAGGCTGTGTACAAAAAGGGAGCTTTAACTAAAATAAGGTTCAAGAAGGAAACAACAGTCAAGTTGAAGAAGCTGTTTTCTCTGCAGTGTTTTGGCTGGTTGGAGATTCTGGCCGTGACCTGGGTGAGTCACAGTAGTGGGGGCTGCTCTGTACCAACCAGGGTAGTGATGCTGGCGTTGGTGTGGGTCCAGTGCTCAAACGGAAGTTGTCTCAGCGGCCAGCTGCCTGTACATGCCCTTTCCTTTGCATCCTGATGCCTGGTTCCCTCCCACGCGCTTCCATCTGTGCAGGTCCCTCTAATGAACAGCCTCTGCACCACCACCTCTTGCAACGTCATTGCTGTTGCTCACACCAAGTGGATTCTTCTAGTCTTCAGACTCACGGTGTCAATTATAGCACAGCTTTCTGCCAGGGCAGGATCCCAGGACACCTGCTTTTGTCCTATAAACTATTTTCAAAGCTAAGCTACTTTGACTGTCGGAGCACAGAGAGGAGCAAATTGCCTGGGAGACGCTGCTCCGGACGTGATAAGATGATGCTATCAGGAGCCAGCATGCCTGTGGTGACTGTGATAAGCAGAGGCATTCCTCCTCCCTGTGCTCTTTTTGCCTGAGGAGATCATGTGGCTTTTTATTCCGGATGAGTATGGTGGATTATTTCCTGAAGCATGGGGCGGCAGTGCCTCTGTCCTGTGAATGCAGTGCAAGCAAAAGCTGGATAACTCTGCAGCGGGGCCGATTATGGAACTGCCGCTGGCCCTACAGGAGCTTTTCATCTTCTGCCCTCTCCCAGTTCCTGCCTGAAACACTGAAATTTTACTCCTCAAAGAAGTTACTGTAGTTTGGGGTTTTTTAACTTTCTCTGAAAGCAGATTATACTGGCTAAAGCACCCTCCAGTGCCCACAGAAACTATCCCAATCCAAAGTGCAACAGGAGCAGTAAATAAGCAGCATTTGAAAACACAATTTGTGAATTAGGTTAGAATGCAATTGAATATCACGTTGGAGAAGAGAAGCATGGCAGAAATGTTTGTGCATGGCCACACAGAAATGAAGGAACTTGGATGCCAGACCAACATGAGCTTCATAACTATATTGGTAGCAATTTCCTGAAAACCTATAAACATTTTGCACACATGGGCTTTGGATTTTCATTCAGTTGAAATGGACAGTTTGTGAGATCCCTTATTACCGATCATTTTTCTCGTTTTCCTCTTTGGATATATAAGGTTTTGTAATGCAATAGGTCAATATTCAGGGAAAAAGAAAAAAAAAAAGTATGTGAAACTGAAAATAAAATGTAATCTTTATTGGAAGGAGCAATTTCTGATAAGAAGAGAAATACTACTGAGAGCAATAGGACTTCTGATGACAGATGCTGATCACCAAGAAAACCTTGTTTATTATCTTGACATGTCATTTTGGTGCTCTTAATATCTTTAATCATTGTCAAGCAAGAACAAGAGTCCAAAATAACTGAACAGCTGCTTGGTTCCATTTTTCTTGGTATGGAAATGAAATCTTTGCTTTTACTCCAACTCCCTGGATAAATACTTTCTTTCATGGATTTTATTTCATTCTAATCCTCCTGGTGTATATGTGAAAGCAATTGTGAGTATAAATACCCAGAGCAGCTGTAGCCATATTGGATAATAGGCCTATAATTACTTCTCTGATTTAAAGCCTAATAGTTTATTCCACAACTGTTGTGATGCATTTTTATTAATATTGCAATTATTTTGCTGCCCTTTTGCTAAGTTACATACCATTGTCTCCCAAAATAAATGGAGTACTTACAGTATATGGGATAATTAGAATTTAGCTCAGTATAGAAATATTTAACTCTCCAATATCCAACTCAATCTATTTACAACAGGAACTTAGGAACAAAATAATAAGAGGAGCATGGATTAAAACCGAAGTTCCTTTGTGCCACTTTATTGAAAGTGCACAAACCAAACCATGGGGTGAAACTACACATTTAATCAGGGCTTCAAACATCTTGGGTTTCTTGAAGTGATTTCTCATGGCCCTAGATATGGTCAATAAGTGAAAATTTGTTTCCTGTAAAGGTAAACATGTTTTGTAGTGGGGCAGGATTGCCCAGTTGTGAACTGATATCTGAATTTCCTGGAACTTCCCCAGGAGTTCTACAGTTACGGATCTGCTGCACTTCTAAGTGAGGAGCTTACTGCTTTAGTTAATAACTACACCAGGGAAAAGGAAGACAGAAAGTATGATGCCAAATTTTATAATTAGCTCCAAGTAACTACAGTCCTGTAAGACTGACCACTGCACTAAGCAAATAACTCAAAACAGTGACAGAGAATAGAATTAGAGGAGAGCTATCATTGGTTTGGTTGGTAGAAGTAATCTGTCACAAATCTACATGAATTCTTTGGAGAAGTCAATGAGGATGTTGTAATGAGTGTCTGGTAAACATGGTGTACCTAGTGTCTTTAAAATACTTTCAGTGTGGTCCTACAAGAAAAAAATCATCAAAGAAATTAGGCCAATGTGCAAAGTCAGAGATCCCTCAGGGGAAAACCTGGTTAAAACGTCAGAAATAAAAGATAAGAGGCCGTGAGTTTTAATATCACGGAGTTACAAAAACAATTTTAGAACGCTCTGTGATAGAATCTGGGCAGCTCAACATATTCACAAATTATTCACGAAAGTGTTGTACCAAAGTGTGCAAATAATATAAAATTATTCAGGATAGTCAAAATTTAAGATGATTACAAACACTTGCAGAAATGTCAGATTAAATTTTATGTTGATAAATGATAGGCACTGCGCATTACAAAAAAAGCTCTAATTGTGTATAGTGGGTTCTAATGATGCATTTTTATTCAGAAAAGAAATCTTGGAGTCATTGTCAGAAGTTATTGTGAAAATGAGGTTTTTTTCTGAAAACATCAACTTAATGCTTAGATGTTGTTCAAAAGCAACTTGTATTGGGAATTATTAGGAAAGCAGTTGAAAATACAGGTAAAAATATACTTCTTTCTAAATCAGTAAGCACCCTTATCTTCAATTTTGTGTATTTTTGTGATCTTCTATCTCACATAGGGCACAGCTGAACTGCAGAAAGGGCAGAAAAGAACATTAATAGCAGTATTCCACCATACAGGAAGATATATATTAAGATATTACATCTTAGAGAGAAATACCAAAATGTTTTATGATAAAGACCTGGAAACACTGGAAACATTGAACACTTGTATAAAGGGCATGCCTTGGAAACAATTATTCACTGCTTTTCCTAATACAGAATTAGAGGGACTCCATGAAATTCTTAAGCAATGATTTTGAAACAGATGGAAAGCAGTACTTTATACAGAGTTAACTTGAGAAAAGTTTGATTTCAAAAGTTATGGAGTCCAAAACGTAATTGGTGCTTATGATAGAATCATATGAAGTTGATAAAGCAAATGCTTTACAGATCCCTTGATGGCTATTTAACTGAAATTGTTTAAAGGAAAGCTGTGGTTTGGGTATTTCCTGGGAGACTTCCCCAGCCCTCTTTACTAGTAAGGATCACTATGTACTTTGAGTTATCCTATTTCTTATATTCTTTCTCTAAGCATCTTGTGCTACTCACCTTCATAGACAGGATAGATGGGCTGATAATGTCAGCCTGTGTTCTTGCATTCTAAATTTGCTACGCTATGGAACACAAAACTCAGTACTCCTTTATAATGTAAGTTGGCAGGATTCACTTATTTTTCATAAATTTCTCTTCAAGAAACACCAGCTTTTTGGTTTAGCTAAGTGATCTGACTTCAGGTTACCTTCTGTCAGATGACATTTGTCTCGCACAAGATTAATTGCGTTACTACAGTTGAAATCCCAACCCTATTTTTGAACCATGCTCTTGGAATTAGAGGCTGAGACGCTCAGTGTTCAAGTAAGTGTTTTAAGGTGTTTAACAACTGTCTGGGTGATCAGCTCTGATCTGACTATTATGCCCTGTAAAACTGTTTGTATTAATGTTCATTTACATTAATTTCCATTACTCTCTTCATCTGCCATCATGTTCTTGGGAAAGGTTCATCTGAAGTTCAGACACACAGTTCCTGTGTGTGACTGACCTGGCTGGCATGCTGCCAGAATAAATTACAGCTTTCACTGTATGGATTGCACTTGAATGGATTCAAGTGCAGCTGTCAGAGCTGCCAGAGCTGCTGAAACATCAGGTCATTGAGGGGGCTGGATGTCAGCTATATGCACTTGTGCAAAGAGAAGGGATTGCTCTTTGAGGGAAGAAAGGAAACATCAGGCTGCTGAGCTACAGACACACAGCAAGGTGGGTCTGAACCAGGCACTCAGCAGTGGATGTCTGGCTTGCTGAAGCTCTTGTTACTCAGGGAAAAAGGATCAGATACAGCTGACTGAAAGCTGTACAAAAAGCACCTGCATGTGTTATCTGTATCCACACACATAAATATATATACATGTAAACATGCATGTACATCAAGATTTGGAATAACATGTGCCTTTAGAGACCAGGCTAGTTAAAACCGCATGAAAATAAATTCCACTGCCAATGCAAAAAAAAAAAAAAACCAACTCAAAAAAACCCCCAGGCTTAGGGGCTTGGTTTGCTGCTTGACACCCTGAGCCCATGAGCTGTACCTGTCCAGTAGCTACCTGTGTGGTCAGAAAAATGTGTAACCTTCAGAAAAATAAAGATTATTCTTCAGACTTTCTGAAGCTACCTCTGAGGCATAGCATGGTTACTAAGGCTTTCAGCCCATGCTGAGAGCTGAGAAAATCAGACTTAAAGTGAGGCATCCTAAACACAGGCAGCCAAAATGATTGTTTTTTTTAAAGAAACTAAAACCATCATAATAGCTGCTTAAAGCATAGTAAGGAATTTAAAAGATTTCTGCTTATGGATGAAAATCTTCTCTGCATTGATAGCTAAAAATGTGTTAAAAGGCCTTTCTGTATTAACACCCACAGCAAATGAATAGGACAAATTGCACTTCCTTACTAGCATTCCAATCTGGAGGCGATGACTAAGAAATATTCATAATTCATAGCTATGACATCAAACCAGTGAATATTGTGTTTCTAGCCCTTGCACCGTGAGTGGCAATCTCAGTCCCTGGGAACAGGTTATATTTTTGCATGAAGTGGGATTTTGGGCATCGTATGCAGCAAACCGATCTGATCTCCCTCCTTCTATGACGGCCTGACCTGCCTAGTGAATGGGGGAAATGCTGTGGGCGTTGTCTACCTAGACTTTATTAAAGTCTTTGACAACGTCTCTAGTAGCATTCTCCTGGAGAAACTGGCTGCTCATGGCTTGGACAGGTGCACTCTTTGCTGGGTAAAAAACTGGCTGGATTTTGGAGCCCGGAGAGTGGTGGTGGCTGGAGCTACATCCATCTGGCGGCTGGTCACAAGCGGGGTTGCCCAGGACTCAGTCAGTGTTGGGGACAGTTCTGCCTATTACACCTATCATTGCACCTTCCTTTGCCCCTTTTGTTAACAATCTCCAAAAGGTCTCATTGTTCCCACTGTAGTCTGCAGTGCCCATAAAGCAGGTCCAATCCAAAACCATTTTAAGGCACACTCTGTGGTTAGTTTTTCTTGCTCCTTGGTTCTTGGTATTTTTGTTGTTCAGTGTCAAGATGCTGTGAACCAGTCTGTAGAAGCATGAAGTACTGAGGCACCTTATTTAGTCAGTGGAGAGAATGCTTTAACTCACTCAGGAGAAGTACCAGAATGTTTTCAGTGAGTGTACAGGGCAGCTAAGGGCCTCCCTTTGGCACTCTGGGTTTTTGAACAGTGCAATGGCCAAGTTAGGTACCACAAGTCTGGAAACAGCCCCTACTTCCCTTTTACACTCTTCTTGTTAACAGATGGGTCAAGGGGAGAAGAAAAGCACGTGTATTTCCTCTTTATCCACTCCTAAGGGAACAAGTCTTCTCTGTGTTTATATGAATGCAAGTGTCTGTCAGCACCCAAAAACGATGTTAAACTACTGCTGAATTTCACCTAAGTTTGTCAAAGAGGTACAGGGCTAAACCTGAAATAAATGTTACTTATAGACAACCATTGTTGATAAACAACAACAAAATTGACAGCAATCTCACACCTTTGTCTTATGTCTCATATATGAGTGCCAAGTGATAAGTGCCTATGATCATTCAACAAGAAAAAAACCCTAATTTTAAATCTGAGGATTTCTTAAAAAAAAAAAGTGGAGCATTATTTAGGAGGCCAGTTGTCTATAATCTCACTTCAAGCTTTTCCTAAAAATGTGGATTCAGCACAAACTTCTGATTTCTTTGTTGTCTAGGGTAAGGCTATTTCTCTGTGAGGCTCCTTAGGTTCCACATTAAGAGAAACAAAAGGATGGAACAGGAGACAGAAAAGACAAAAAGAAAAGTGAAATTTTAGACACTGCAACTACCATATCCAGTCACTGCTGTTGGTGATGGGTACAAGAAGGCCACTCCTCCGCATTCAAGTAGAGTCTGATTTCAAACATCTGCTTTGACATTTAAGTAGATGAATCATTAAATGCAACGACTACCTGGAGGCAGGGATGCACTTCATTATTTTTTTCTCCTGGCAGCACACTATACTCTAAAATATAAGGATGCTTAAAGAGTTTGCGTCAGTGGATCCTGCTTATTTTAAAAACAAACCAAGAATCTTTCTTTCTCAAGTTTGTTTATGAGAAGTTCTTAAAATGAGACCCTTGAGTTGCCTCACCAACCTTCTTTGATCAGAAACAGATGAGCTTCAGCAACTGCTAATTGTTTTTAAAGAATATGAACCCCAAATCCAAAACATTTGGCAGAGACAGCTGAAAAACTGAACTGAAGCTGACATTGTTAATACATGCTTGTACTTCTGCAGTGCTCATGAGGGGGGAAGGGAAGGAAGAGCAAATGCACAGATATATGTCAGTCACAATTCAGGCACAACAGGTGGCTTACAGCTGATCATTGACTCACAGATGTAACACTAGGAGTTTTACAGTACAGCAGTATATACTCGTGGCGGAACTGAACTACTTAGGTGCCATTTTGACCCCTCAAAGGGTAATGCTGTCACTACAATCAGACAAAATTCTCATTTCTTCTCTTAGGTGGTACTTGCACATCCATCTCATCCCCATTTCTCTCTAAGGAAACCGATAAGAGGAAATAAAAACTTTACTTTCAGGAAGCACTTAATGGAAGAATGTCGAATACACAGTGAAAGAAGACTCTCTCAACTTGATGTCGGAAGTGTATGTGTGAAATTAGAGCCTAAATATATCGGGTGGGATGGCAGACAGGGAAGAAGGCAGAAAGGAGTGGGAAAAAATGGAGAGAAAACTATGCCACTAAATCAACTTCTATTCTAGATTTAATAAAAATGATGATTGACTTGCACTGACTTGAAATAATGCTGGGAGTAAGGAGGAAAATCCCCAACTAGAAAGTTCTAAATGTAGGATTTGTTGGTCAGATTTGTTATGTGGTAAGAAGAAGAGGCAGAAATTTTCACAAGGTACTTGGACAACATCATTCAGGCAAAGGGTGAGTCAGACAAGAGGAGGGCACGATTACATACCCACAGCAAAATATTAAATAACCTGGATTTAGTCTTGCAGCACAGAGGCTCAGGCAGAAGGCTAGCAGGAATGTCTCTTCTTTCAGCTACAGAGCACCTGCCCCTGATGCCTAAACTGGAACAGCTATGTGTAGGACAAATAAAACACAAAAAACTATCAAAGCACACTTAGAATTTTGGCTCCTCTACAACTAAACTGCCAAGAGACTTCCAAGGCTTGTTTGAAAGATACTGTCTAAATATATTGTATATTAAAAGATATGAATGACTCAGAGGTGTTTCACCTGCTGCACAGAGTAACCCAACAAATGGGGAAAGCAGTCACTTTTACTAAATAAACTGGGTCCATGACCTGGAAAACATTAAGGCTAAATGCCTTCCACTAACTCAGGATGACTCCAGTAGAAAAAAAACCCTCTTAGTGCAGGATGTTACAGAAAAATACTAGCAATTCTAGATAAACCAAACAGCTTCCTCACCACACACTGGACAACAAGAAAGAGACAGAAGCAGCAAAACACTGGGGTCCAAACCAAAGCAAACCACCTCACTGAAGAAAAACCACCAGTAAAGCTTGCGGGGTCTCTGTTTGAGTAGATGTCATTTCCAGGCTATTGCCCTGAGGGTGGCGATAGCAGTTCATCACCAAGGCCTTCCCTGTCTGCTGGAAAGTGCCCTGGAAGTAAACCCAAGATGGAATAAGTGAGGATAATGCTGTGATTGTGTTCAGTATCACACCTATATACTAATAAGGAGATGAAAAAAAATTCCCATATTATTTTGTTGGTACCCTGATCTGCCATAGTTATCAGGTCTCAGAAAAAAAGAAACCTATGCCTTATTTTCACAGTAAACTGCACAAACTGCAGCTCCTGTTTGTACGCTGATAATCACCCTTGTGAGAATGAGAAGTTACTGGAGGGTATCTAAGGGGCCATCACAGGGAAAGGAGCAAAATGTTTCAGGAACCAAAGTGTCTTTATCTGTGCCATTTTCAGAAAAACAATCTCAGGTTTCTTGGAATGAATTTGTACATTTTCCTTGGAAATGGACATTACATCATCACCACTTAGTCACCACTAGATCCTGGCCAGTCAAACATTAAATCTGCATTGGGCAGTTGCAATTGCTAAAGGTCTATTAAATAACACGGTGGAAAGAAAAATAAATGTACTACAGTGACACTTCTGAATGGAGAACTCTCTCTCCAGCGGCCTCCATAATACACAGGCAGCTGGTTCAAGATACAACCCTATATTCAAGTGCATAACTCATGGGGTGCTTGCAGCAGACAAGAAGACACAGACGTACATAGGTTAATGACATTGTTTATGATAGACAAGCAAAGGATCTCCTAGAATACCAGTTTAGTCCCTCTGCCAGGATGAAATGACTCTTTGAAGAAAAAAACAAGCATTTTGTTTGCTCCTGTATTAAATTCCTGTTATTATGGTAAATGACATTTGTCTTTCCTATTTCTTGGGGGAACCTGAAATAATGAGAAATTCATTCCCTCCACCTGGAAGCAGAAAAATATATCACTTTTAACACATTGTCTGTGGTCCGTCCTGCCAGCTTGGACTTTATGCTATGGATGCAATTTTCATACAATGGACAGTCAAATCCTCATTCCTGTCACAACACAAAGCTGGTTTTGTATGTTGCCCAAATGCATTCCCAAGACTCATTACAAAAGCAAAACACAAACACCAGCATGGAGGACCGCCAAGTATGCACAGGCTGAGAGGTCCTAAGCAGGATATGGATGGATCACAGGCACTTAGGGAGCCATCTCAGCCAGCAGTAGAAACTAAGCCAAGGTGAAGAGCCAAATGCTGAGTACTCCCGCCTGTGCTGCCCGTCCTGTGTAAGGACTACAGATCTTTGCTACAGCCTCAGGGCATGGCATATGCATGAAGAACTAAGAAAGAACAGCCTGTGAACTGCACAGGTGATCTTCCAACTCCTTAATAAAGGAATCCTCAACAGGAAAGAGCAGACAACCTGCTTCACTTGGGCCAAGAAAGAGGCCTTGTGTGTCCCTCACACTAGAAACTTCATCCTCATTAGTAATTTTTTATAGAAAAAGGCTGTGGTGCTTCACTGCTTCTGCAGGGCTTCCATTAATGCCTCCAAGTCAGGCTTCCCAATATGCCTTTTTGAGCAGACCTCTGAAAGCATTACATTTAGGGACAATCTCTGGGCGCAAGGAATAAATCCTAAATCTTGTCTTGTCCTGCTTTTCTTTTTCCATGTGGGCTCGAGGAGTGGAAAATTGCAGTTAACTTTTAATGTAAAGTCTTAGAAGCCTGTCTTTTTAGATAGACTTTTAGTCCAGTTCATCAGGCAAGTGAGAACTTTATCTTCTAATAGTATGTCTGCCATGGACAGCACATGGTTTATAGAAGTGCCTTAAGCAATGCTGCTGTCAGCATCTCACAGACTTGTTAGAGCATCAGTTCCTTATCAAATTCTATTTTCCAACAGGTGTCCCTTCTTACATCTCTAAACTAAGACTTTAACTTTCTGGTGAAGGCTTTGTTTTGACACCAAAAGTAATGAAAAACATAGAGGAAAAACCTTCCCCTGGACTTATGGACTCACCATGATTTTCCTAATCCCCTGGTTATGAATATTTTGANATCAGTTCCTTATCAAATTCTATTTTCCAACAGGTGTCCCTTCTTACATCTCTAAACTAAGACTTTAACTTTCTGGTGAAGGCTTTGTTTTGACACCAAAAGTAATGAAAAACATAGAGGAAA
Source organism: Gymnorhina tibicen (assembly GCA_013399875.1). Lineage (NCBI taxonomy): Eukaryota > Metazoa > Chordata > Aves > Passeriformes > Artamidae > Gymnorhina > Gymnorhina tibicen. Next base: position 873,933 of record VXAZ01006775.1, on the reverse strand, counting down.
AACCTTCCCCTGGACTTATGGACTCACCATGATTTTCCTAATCCCCTTGTTATGAATATTTTGATCAAATAATCAATTAAATAATATTAAAGGGTTAGCTATGATTCTAAGAAAACTGTGAAGTATAAGGTATAGAAATATCAGGAGTGCTGTGTAACCATAGAAACCTCACCAAGAAGTTACTGGACCCTTATGTTTCAGTCAAGAAACTGTGGAGGCAATTGCACTCACCAGTTTGCTGCTTGGAAACCCTCTACCCTTCCCATCTTGATTTTTTAATATCAAGGATTCCGATCAGTAGACCTCAGTAGGAATAGCCAATGATTGTTTTAGGATGCGAATATTGATGAAGTTAATAACTATTGGAACCAATCAATGTAAAGATTAAATTTAAGAGCGGGCATAGTATGCATAGTATGTAAAAGAATTTACGTAATAATGATTTAGCAGAAAAAATATATAAAAGGGGTAGGTTTTGTTTGTTGAGTGGGACACGTTTCAGAGGAGCTCTTCCCCGTGTCCCCAGCACCCCCAATAAAGAAGTGTCTGCTTATTCACACCAAATTGGTGTTGGATAAGTTTCTTTCATCCCGTTCGGTGATGCCCTAGCTAGAGCTCTTTGAAGAGCCAAAATGAGGAAAAAAGGCTGGTAAAGAGGCAGGGCATATGACTAAGGGGATAGAAGTAAAAGGTGATATGGCTGCTTGGGTCCTTATCTCCATTTCCCTACACATTCCTTCTTTTCCCAGGCCTCGCTTGTTCTCTTTTCCTTGTGTCCAACTCTCTACTTTCTTTGCTGCCCTCTTCTTTTAAATGTGGATTCTGTTGGCCCTCAGTTCTCCTTTGGTGTTCATGACACAATTGTGGCTGAGACATGAAGGTGTCCATGAGCAATGTGCTGACTCCTGCCAAAAGGGTACTTGGTGGCCCACCCTGGGGCTCATACAGTCTGTAGCCCATTCCCTGACAAGGGCTTCCCAAAAGCCCTTCTAGTATCCAGTCCACCACACAGTCTGCCTTCTGCGATCTCTGCTGCAAAGGATGGATTGCATCTGCAAACCGGGTTTCTCTCTGTGTGTTTGACTGTCTCCACCAAGAGCATTATTTACCAAAATGCTAGCAAGTTTGACGATTTTATCAGCAATGCCCAGCACTCAGCAGCTGCTGCTGTTTCCGGTGGCTAAAAGAAAGCCGATCCAAACCCTGAGAACCTGCCAGCAGTATCTGCAGGCCATGAACCTGTGACAAAAGAAAGCTGGGGCGTGATGCCTCCTCCTGCACAGCTGCCAGCACCCTGGAAGCACTGGGTCTTGGGAATGGGAACAATGTAGACATGGAGGTGTGTTTACCAACAGGGGCTGGGGAGGGGGGAATTGTTTGTTTTTAGTACATATCTATATTGGCGTGTTCTGGTTGAAAAGAATTATCAAGCACATCCGTCAAATCCACGCGTTCCCCTTCTTTTATGTACACATGAACAGAAAGAAACCAGACACAGCACAGAGTAAAAATACCATATGTGTCACCCTGTGTCCCGCTGGCAAACACAGCGCTCAGATCTCTTTATCAAAGGTCAAGTCACCTCCTATTCACGTACAAAAACCCACTCACCTGGAGGAAAAGAGCCAAATGCACACAGCTGTGCTGAAAAATCACGTGCATGGTTAAAAGTGCTGGGAAAGGCATCTCAGCTGCTGAACAGGGTGTTTGGGCTGGCCCCTCACACATTACACAGGTGTGGGGGGCTATGCTTACAGGCTGGCTGAGCAGGGAGGGACTACTGGAGTGAGGCAATTGCGTTGAACCAGGAGAAGGGGAACGTCGGGATGAGTGATAACAAACCAGGGTTTAAGCCTGTACTGTTGAATTCGACAGACATCAAACCAGGGAAAAAAGCCCTACTACTTATTGCCTTGGTGAATCAGGTTGTGGTTTTGACCTTGGCTACGGTAAGAACTAACAATCAGTTTTCTATGAGGTTATCAGCTCCCATTTCTCACTGCAGTCCTGTTCTGACTGTTCTTGCTATAAGAGAGTTGTCTCCCCAAACCATTTTTGTCTTTAACCTTCAGCTCCATTTTTTTCTGAAGGCTGAAAGTCATGCACAGGTCTCTTTACAGGTTCCTGGGTCACAGTTTCAAAAAACCTGCATCCTTTAGGGGTTTACTAAAGTACAGTTCTCCCAAGGCAGAGGACAATTGGGTCTCCTGATGATGATGCATGAACCTGTACAGAGACCTGCTGAATGCATCACAGGACTGGAACAAACTTCAAGGCAGTATGAGAAGAAGACAGTGGTGGGGAGGGAATGGAGGGATAATAACATGCATATGACTTGTGCATGCCTGAGAAGGGAAAATGGAGAGAGGCAATATGCTTCCTGGAGATCATAGCCTCTAGAGTACTTCAGTCTCACCTAAGTGCAAAGCTCTGTTGAATCACTGCAGCTTTGGCAAATTAATGTCTCTGCAGCTGAAGGCAGAATGAAAACAGTCCATTATATAAAGGGCTGCCAATTTTGGTTCTTTTATTCACACAGAGGAGTGATGGGCTGTTATGTGTGTGCCTAGAGCACAGTGTTTCTGATCATAATGCCCACTTACCTCTGTTTAGATCCCTTCCTAGCCCTAAATACCCCTCTGACTTCTACCACTCTTGCTTGAATGAACAATGTAATAGAGTGTGACCTCTGTGGTAAATGCAAGGAAAGATGAGGAGAAATGTGCTAGTCCCGTAAGATGAGGTTAACAGCAGTCTGGAAGAGTGGAAAACAGGCTTATCTCCTGTGATGCATAATATCTGGTGGCACATTTTATTTTAGCATAAGTCTACATTAGTATTCCTATTTTGTTTTATCACTAACATACAGGGACTAGTGCAGGTATCCTTATTCCTGGCAAGCAGTATATTGCTGTGTAAACTACTTCATTATTCTTAACTGTGCAGCTTCCAGAACAATATTTTCAATTCATATTTATCGTAAGTAAGAGTATAAAAATTTGGACATGTATAATGATGAGGGTACGAAGAGCTTTTAAAGGTGAGGTCTTTCATTTCAATGTTCTGTGTAATACACCTGAAATATTATGACATGTTTAATAACACGCACAAGAAAACAGAACTGTTCTCTTAGTGTTAATGATCCTTGTTACATAAAATAGAAAGTGTCTTAAAAAACAGAACTATAAAAAGACATTAATATTTTCTAATGTTCTCGAATAACAATCTAATAAAATTAATATAACTTTCTATTAGTGGGGCCATTTTCATTCTCGGGCTAAAAAGCAATGGAGCCATGTAGGATTTGTAGTGTATGGAATATGGATATTCTTTGAACAAAGAGGCTAAATTATTTAAAAGATTTTAGGGGTTAAAGTGAGTGTTCCTACTAATTTCAAACCTACTCTCACTCATGGTGTAGTGTTCTGAGCATCACAATTCCCCTTCCCTCACTGTTGTGCCAGCAGAGCTCTAAAGGATGAGGAGGGATTGTGGTATGTTTTGGTTTGGGATTAAAAAAAGGCAAGATAAAAAAAAAAACAGAAAAACCCCCAAAAAATCCCAAACACTTTTATTGGCCACTCTGAAGATCTGAAAAACACTTTGGAGCTCTACCCTAAGACTGTAGCACATACTTCAAAAAGGGATGATATTGCTGCCCAGACAACTGGAAAGTTCAAAGCAGAAATGGCCAAGATCATGTAGTGACTAAAAACAGAGGTGAGGCTCTGCAAGGACTTCAAAGGGTTACTCACCATCGTATGTGTGAGCTAAGGACAAGCCACTGATGCACCTGATGCAGCAGCTCAGTTTTACTGAAAGCTTTGCTTTTCTCACTAACCCTGTTACTGTGTCTCCACCCTATATTCAATCTTGGGAGGGAAAATGAGAGTTTTATAGTGTATCCAGCTACATCTAGCAGTTAAGTCAGAATAATATATGCTGTGAAGGTAAAGGACAGCATCTCTTTCATGCTTGAATACTGACTCCCAAGTAAACATCTTCATGCAGATACTTTTTTCCAGAATCGTTATGCCAAAATAGCTATTCCCATGTGACTGCTTAGCCTGGAGCAGTTGTGAATGCACCACATTTGCACTGATTCACTTTCAAATAGTTTACCCAAACTGGAGCAACTGCTATGGATTCAATCTCTTGTGAGGGAGACAAAAATGCACAGGTACAAGCTGTCCTTTGATGAAGCCCTTTGTAAAATCACTTCAGTTTCAAAGCAAATCCAAGTGTTTAATGAACATTTCAGTCATTGAAAAGACAGGTTTGGGATAAAAGCCTTTCCATTTAAAACGCGCTAGCTCTCCCTCAGACACTCCCAAGGCATCCATGATTTTTGGAATGTGCTGTTATCCAACACAAGGCTTACTTACCCTTTAAAATTTAGACATCTTTACCTGAATACTGTTAGGTTTTATCCCCTGAAAAATATGCACAGCAGGTAATCACCTCCATTGCTGTAGCAGAGCAAGAAAAAGACCTCATAGTCTCAGATTTTGCGTTTCTGCTTTCCTTCCTTTCCAGTAAACTATTACCTTTTATTATGAGAGTTTTGCTTCAAGACTCTGCTGAGAGTAAACTACTTTGGACATGATGCTGTGCAGACATACAATAACAATTTTATCATAAACTTCAATGATTTTGTATCTTTGCTTTCTTTGCTTTCCTTCTTGGGACTGAGCCAAAATATCCAGATGCTGATTCCTAAGACACTGATGGGGAAGTTAGGCTGGCCAAGTCTTTCTCCGGCTAGCATCACTCCATTCTCTCTACCAACACAACTGAGATGGTTAATGTTAGAGAAAATACACAGTACTTTGTTCATGAAAGCAAATACAAATTGCCAGAAAAATTATAGCATTTTTCTCAATAAGTGCACTTCCAGTGAGGCCAAACGTTTTTCCTTGCAGATGAAGACATAGATAACATTAATCTGTCTAAGCATCCAATTTCAGTGTTGTTGGATTTGGTTTTCTTCAGGCAAAAATTATTTTTTTTAGAGGTTTCATTTGAATTATTATTTTGAATATTATTAAAAATTAAAATTAGGATTAAAATGTGGCTAAAACCCCCTAGACAATTGAAAAGACTTAAATAAAAATATTTTCATAATTTCTCCTCCCAAAGAAAATGTTATATCTCTAATTATCATTCAAATTTAAACCTAGTAATTGTTTGCTGCATGCTGAAACATTTTTGAGACAGAAACAGCAGCTTCTTAACAGTTGGATTATCCCTTCTCTATTGAATAGATTTATAAACAGTCATATCAAAGAGCAAAGAGATGCCTGATGTCTCCTTACTCTGGGGCTTTTCAGAAAAATAAGCCCTAAATAGTTACAAGAAAGACTCTTGGGAAAGAATAAACTCTTTTCAGGGAACCCCTGAAAATTTTCAGTCTGATCTCATGTGAACCTTCTTGACTTCCATGCTTGACTGCAATATTTAGTAAAAACACAATTTCCTCCCTTTAAATTGCCCTCAATTAGGACCCGACTATAGCCTCAGTTATTTTACGAGACAGTTTCTCCTTTTGAATAACAAACTAAAACTGTGAATATCTATTCTTATGTCCAACTAGCATGCAACTGTTTCCTGCCCAAAGGGCCTTTTGGGAATGGTCCACAACTTGCTGTGTTTGCCAGGCCCTGCCTGGGCATTGCAGGGGAGAGTGCTTATTGGGACTGATCCAAACCACAGGCCGGATGGACAGGTCATTAGATGTGTTAAAAACAGGCTGGACTGCCAGAATCAGAGGGCAGTAATCAGTGGCTCAGTGCCCAGTGGGAAACCAGTTATAGATGGAATATGTCAGGGGTTGATTATCTTCATCAGTTACCCAGGCAATGAGGCAGGACAAAAGCCTCAGAAAATTTGTGGATTAAGTTAAATTGGAGGCACTTGATATGCAAAGCAGGACAGATTTAATTCAAGGGGACCTTGGTAAATTCAGGGATGGGACCAATAGAAATTTGAAGAAGTTCAGCAAGAAATACCAAGTGCTCCATCTGGGGCAGAGTAACTCCACTGTTACAAACATGAATACACATGGGAAATAAACTGGCCCAGTGCTGAACAGGACCCGAGAGTTATGATGGACACAAGGCTCAATATCAGCCTGGAGTGTGCTCTCCTCACAAATAAGACAAACTGGAGAACAGTGTTATACATGGAGGAGCAAGGCCAACAGGAAAAAGGCAAGTAGCCTCACCTCCTTGGCCCTGGTGAAACCACACCTTGCAAAAACCAGTCTGGTTTTGGGTCTTCCAGATCAGGAGGGTTGTGGAGAAACTGGAAAGAGTCCAAGGGATGGCTATACAGATGGTCAGTACCTAGAATTCCAACAAGGAGATATTAAGGGAGCTGGGATTGTTTGGTACTGTGATGTGGATGCAAAAAAGCTGTTCGAAAGGTTTTTCCAGCTTCTTGCAATATTCTGTGTGAACCTTTCTTTTCTCACGCAAGCTATGAGAACAGTAAGATGGTTTTTGTGTAACTATCTGAACACCTGGTGTTTGTCTAAGTTCTGTTTATGATACACTGGAGAAATGTTATTGAAATGGGTGTTGTAAGACTTTAGCCAATCACCCTAGGGGGTGGGTGATCACTGACCAATCACCTTATGTACTTGCGCATATAAACGGAGTTGTAATTAAATAATGTTACTTCTTGCTGGGTACAACTGGCCTCATTTCTCCGTCCCTGGTGAACAGTGACACTGTGAAGAGGAGGTTAAACAGAGACCTAACTGCAGTCTATAGGACTTGAAGGGGAGATAGAAACTCCTTTCAGCAATAGCAGTCAGAGAATATATAAAAATTAGCAACAGTCAGAGACCAGGATACGGGAGATTCAGGTTAGACACTAATTTTTTCATCAGCACTGGAACAGGTTGTCCAAGAAGTCTGAAAATTATCCATTCTAAGGTTTTCAAGTCAGCTATTAAAGACACAGTGCTTTAATGCTGGTGTTCTTCAAGGAGGAGGTTGGAGAAGACACCTGCAGAGATCCCTCCAACCAACATTAGTCCTGGTTCTTACACAGACATGGCCTAGGGCTTTTATACAGCTTTATGTGAATCTTGCTGTGTGGCTGCTGCTGTCTCCAGCTGCCAGCTCAACCTTTCTGCTGGTACTTGCTGGCCGTGCTGAACAACCAGCAGAGCAGAGCCCAGGCCCCTGACTCCCCTGCTGCCCCGCAGTCATGTCACGCACACTGGGAACTGAGGCACACGGCCAGTGCCACCCACTCCAACGGGGAAGAAGCTGTTAGACACCCTCAAAGAATACAGTAAGTCCTGACACCACCACAGCTGTTTGCTAGGCCAGCTTTACAGGGCAGTCTGGGCTTAGACCCATTTGCAAGCACAACTTTTTCAGGCCTTGCAGAATGGAGCAATAGAGCTGATGTCCATCCTTCCCTCTTGTACGCCTCTAAATGCACGGTAAATGAAGGAGACCTTTGTAGAATGATGGTGTCTCTCTGTATGTCTGGGCAGTAATATTCACAAAAGTATCTTTGCTGGAAGGTTTAGCACACGAGACGACAACTCCAGTTTTGTACCCAGCATGTTCAAAATTCATGCAGTCCTGCTGACGGTCAGTCATAGAGAAGATAATTGCAAGATTCTTACTGGGGGCAGAAAAATACCATTTTTCTCAAAAACATGACAGATTACAAAATGGCTGATTCTGCTCTTTATGTGGTAATTCATTATCCCCTGTTACCAGAAACAGATTTATAAATTCATCGATGTAAGGAAAATTCATCTTTTCCAATGATATACAATAAATCCTTGCTTGTCAGCTTTACCCTGAAAAATACAAAGCATCCTGCAAGAAGCAGCCCCACTGTGCCCTCTCAAGCACAAATACTCTGTTTTTCTGAACTGCAAATCTAATCTTCCCAGGAAATACAAGGAAATACAGTAATTTGACTGTCATGATCATCTCATTAACAGAAGTGGTGTCCCTTGTCTCCATTGTTAGTAAATGTATATTCATACAGAAAATGGCCTGTTTAAACCATCATTATTTTTGGATATGGATATACTATTTTTTTCCCTTAGTGGATAAAAAAAAGTTTAATGTTGGACACACAACGTATGTTTCCCTTAAAACATCTTTGTATGGGACTGTAAGCTGATAATAGAGAAGACAGGGTGATTGAAACCTTCTGGGCTTCGATGCTTCCAAAGAATAAACCCTGTCATTGAGACCTTCAGTGGGATTTATCAGACTTCTTGTGCTTATCCTTGAGCCAGCCACCCTCCCTCAATGTCCAAACAGGCAGAGAGGAATGGACAATTCAAGGACAAAATTCGGTGTGTCCTGGTGCAGACACATAAAATAAGTGAATTGGTTGAATTACAAAGGTTCTTCTTCCTCTCTATTTCACAGAAGAGGACCCAATGGGGCAGCTCAGGTGTAGATACGTGCACTGCAGACACCTCAAGTTAAGTGAGACTATCCCTAACCCTGATGTGGGCTGTGTTCCCCCTAAACAGAAGGTTATCTGTTTACAGAAAGAGCTTCAAAGAATTATTACCCATTGTAAGAGCTGAAGTTCACCACTTTGTTCCAACAGATACAGTTGTCTCTGTACAATGTGCTGTGTATTGGAGCCCCAGTAGCCTGTTTGAGTTGCATTTGGCCTCAAAGTAATATCTATGCACTGGAAGCACCTGTATCTTGACCAGCTCTCACAAATATTTCTGATTCTCTAAGTCGACTGGAAACACTCTTCTTTAAGTACATCCCTTTTTTGAAGACTTTGCAAAATAACTGCTTCTCACAGGCATGGTGACTATCCTCAAAATAAATTCTCATTTCATTTTTATCATGCAAATATACTCCACTTGTACTTTTAAAATCCTTTCTCAGGACATGTGGCTTTGGTTTTCCTTTACACAGTCTCTAGGATCTTGCTGATCTTGCAGTCCACTATGCACTATTCTGTTTTCCTTCTGAACAGTTGTTTTTTGCAGCCTGACAAACTCTGATTGCTTTTCCTCAACTTAAAAAAAGGAACTTTAGCAGTTCTGTTTCTCCTTTGAGTCCCTGATATCCCATCTGGACTCAGATTCTGCAAACCATCCAAAACTGCATATTCAGCTCTGCAATCTCAAATCTGTTATAAATGATGCAGCAGTCCTTTCCTTCTTTCAGCTTCTCCTATCAAGTTGGTGCCTTTCAAATGCATCATTCTTTTTAAAGCACAGTACTTTTCAAATGTCGGTGACTGTCTAGCTGTCATACCCTTCTTCATTTAAATATAGCTATTAAGCCTAGTGTGTCCAATCCATTAATATTAAAATAAGAATAGCTACCTTTGGTGTGTCTTCCTTTCCAGAAGGTCCATTTGCATTCATGAATACACAAAATCCTTGCCACTGATGTTTCCAGTTGGCAGGACTTCTGGAGTGTTTGAGGTGCCTTGGGGTTTCTACCTTCTGCTCCAGTTTCTCAAGTCTTCTCTTCCACTTTTCTTTTTCCACTTCCACTACTGCCATGTAGAGTGGCTAATGTGATGACTAACATGAACCTTGACTCAGTGTTTATCTCTGATGAGGCTTCCAACCTTGACTTAGTGTTTATCTCTGATGAGGCTTCCATATAACAGAAGATAAAGGGAGAAAAATTGTAGGAAAGAGCTTGAAAGAAAAGGAGAAGGAGGGATTTTCATGCCTAATTCTTTATCAGGTTGTTCATCAATTAACACGAATGAGCCACAGTTCACAAGCAAAATGAGCCAAACCTCTTAAATGCCCAGTCAACTGTACAACCCAGAAATTTCAATATCTCTATTACAAAGGCAGAGTTTCTTTCTCTGGGTTTTTTTCTACCTCTTTTCTAAATCAAGAGAAAAAAAGACATGGTTGGGAATTACTGCTACTGGGTAAGAGTCAGACATGATATGCTGGGAAATAGAAAGATTGACTCTTAAACACAATAAAAGAAAAGCTTGAGAAGAAATATGTTGTGAAAATTTGACTCTCCAGCCAAGAGGTATATCTTTTCCCTGCTTGCTTTAGTTCAGCAATTTGCTTCTGGAAAAAAAAACCAGAACAATCATAAAAGCAAACAACCAAAAAGAAAACCAAAAAACCAAACCAAACAAAAAACACTCACAAAAACCAACCAACCAAACAAACAAACAAATACATCAAAATGATTACTGATTTGAGGGCAGAGGGAAAAGGGAAGAATTCATGCCAATGTTATGGAAAGGCGAATGTTTCTGTGGGGCTTAGTTGCCAGCTTGGTTTAAACCACAACAATTATATTATAAATACTAGGCTGTATGAATTGCATGGATGTGGTTTATTTTTTGTGTAATGGAGAGAACCATCCAGACTGTTGATTTTGAGATGAGCTCTCACCTTCCAAATCCTGCTCCTGGGGATGCAGTAACTGGCCCAATGAAGGAGCCTGACCTCCTTCTGCGCCATGGAAATTGTCGGTGAGATGCATTGGGTTGGGGATTAAATCAGCCTGGGTGGTGTTGGCTGACTCAGAAACAAAGCTGGTATTTCCAGGACGGGAATAATAGAACATTTAGAACTAAGAAGCTTTCTGATCTGGAAGAGAGTTCAGAAACATAAAACTTGCAGGTCTTTGTCGCATCAATATCCTTTATCAGAGAGTCATAGAATATGCTGAGTTAGAAGGGACCCATCAGGATCATCAATTCCAGCTCCTTTAGAATCTTTATAATTCCTTTATAACCTGTTAAATTAGCTGCTAATACAAAAATGCCTCCACTGCTCAAACTTGCAAGTAAAATGGTGATTTTTTTTTTCATTTATTGTAAAGAGTAGCAGCGGTAACAGTATGAAGTCATGATCTTGGGTTTTTTTCTAGGATGTAGCACTCTGCATTTCTCAAATGAATCTTCTGAACTTTTAATTTCTGGAGGCTGAAAACTTCTAATTTCTAATAGTCTAGAGTGAAATTCACTAAAATTATTATCACAGCAAAGAGAGAAAATAATTTCAATGCAAGAGAATAATTATTATTCACAAATTGTGTTAACAAAGTAACTTTTAAATGAATGAACACTTTTTTACTTAAGAAGTTGTAATAGGTATAGTCTTTTCTTCTCCAGGTGTCACCTAATTGTCCATGAGGATTTGTCCAGACCTGGTACATCTGTGGCAGTTGTTCCCACTGCAGCTGTGTTGTTTGGGGACTTTTGGTTTCCAAACAGATGTGCTGTCACTCTAAGGAAGCAAGGAACCCTGCCCTGCACACAGCGTGGTAGAAGCAGGGCTGTGCTGTTACCAGATAAGTCCTTGTACCACATCATGTAGTTTTACTGCCTCAGGTGTTTACCAGCTTTGTATCTCTGCATTGCATTCCAGGTCCTAGTGAGGATGTGTCCATAGAGAACTTGTGACTGACTGTCATTTGTCTCCAGGCAGTGGACTCGAAGGCATGTGATAAGGTGCCCCTGTGACAGACCATAAACCACTGTCAAGGCATCCAGCAGGTATCCAAGCTGATTCAATCCCATCCATCAAATAAAGCAGTAAGGCTCCTCCCTTGTCTCCTCCAAACCATGCACTCACTCTTGTGAGTGAGCACAATGTCAGTCTGCCCGCTGGAGCATACTGTGATCCACCTGGCTTGCTAAGATAGCAGAAGAATATCCACCATTTTTACAGGGTGATTAAAAGCTTAAAGAACAACAGAAAAGGCTGGCAGAAGATAAGAGCAAAAATGTGCTCCAAGGAGAGAGAACTGGGGCTCCTCCTTTTTGGCAGGAATCAGCTGTTATGTTTGGTGCAAACAGCTCTGTGCAAGACTCATCCATGAGGATGAAGCAGCTGTAGATGAAAAGAGAGGATCATGATGAATAGGTACGGTTTATAAAACTGCAAGGAAAGTCTCCAGCAACAGACCCACAATCCAGACTTGCAGGTTTGTTTCCAACAGGGATACAGATCTGAAATGCAGTGCTCTAGCACTCCAGGCCACTGTGCTTCCAGCAGCTGCAGTCAGACTCAGGACCTGTATCATCAGCTCTCCAAAGCAGTGGTTACAAAGCTTTCAGATGTTTGGGGTAAAAGGGATAGAGAGCAGATTTTGTGTCAACTTGTGCAGTATGGTATGTGGAGTGGACTTCAGATACGATGTCAAGGATCAGGAAAGCAGGAGATCAGCTATTTTATAAACACACTAATGTCTTTGCAAAAAACAGCATGGAAAAGAGGGCATTTGCTGGTGGCAATGTTATTGGGAAGACATGAAGAGCAGTGAAAGGTAAAGACCAGAAAAGCATCAGACCTTTGCCCCACATTTTTTCAAATAATGTAAGCTTTTCGTGACTTTGCATAGATTTTGGCAAGACCTGAAATAGGCTTTCTTCCTTAATAGTGACATATGGTGCATGTAAAGGGTATGTCTTGATGGGAAAAGGGTTTCTGTGCTGTGCAGGACACTCAGCACACTGAGATCTATCCAGAACTTCTCTCACACATTATTAGGGGCGGAGCCATGCTTTGCATGGTTGGTCCCCTTGTGCTTTGTGAGCAAGGTAGATGTGGCAGAGATGCCCCTCTGAGACCTGTGTTAAGCAGGGACTAAAATAATTGGAGATTTTAAAAGGGATTTGAAGGGGTGGGGGAAACATGGGAGAAAGTGTAAAGCTGAAGAGATTCATCATTAGGTTCACATTTCAGATTTCACTGACTTTCAACTTCTATTGATTCTTGGTTCCCTTTCAGCAGCTCCACCTTATTAGGAAGGTAAATTACTGACAAGAACTGAAGAAATTGCTATCACGTACTGCTACAGAAATACTGTGTGATTAGCACGAAGTGAGTCATATGTTTTTCACAGTGTGGGAGAAACCATACCTGCTTGAAAATAATCCCTTCTCATTCCGTATAATCTTTTCAGTAGTACACTCTAACACATAAAAGCAGGGTCACAGTGCTCTCAGACAACTCACATATTTCAGTTGCCTCCTAAAAACACCAACTCCTGGTACTTTTATTCCTTAGCACAGTGTTGGAAGGAGCTGCTTTCTGCTGCATACCTAACAGAGTCACCATTGACAAAGGAAGAATTACAGATACACTGAACAATTATACCTAAGATATTGTAGTTGACTAGAGCTCAGGTGACTAGAGCTCTATGGCATTGATTGCATGGTGCATATTAAAAAAAAATAGCGTGAATGAATTATTTACATCCTCAGGCCATAAAATAATGCACCACTCTTCCAAAAGTGTGAGCTTAGTAATTCCTTCATCAAAGGGATGTCCTGAAAAAGGAAGTTAGCAGCTCAATGGCCCTGAAAGGATATCTGGTATTGTGGATGTCAGTCCACAATTCTTGCATTAGTATTTTGATAATCTTCCTTCCTGAGCTTGCTGCCTACACAGAATAATGCTTAGTCCTATCTGCTAAATAAGTTTTCTTTGACAAAGGGAGAATTACTTGAGTTTTAATTCATTCTTTAATTCAGTTTAAACCTAAAATGTCCTAACACAATACAGAAAGAATTCTTTAAGGGTTCCATCTTGTCATCACCACAAGCTGTGATGAGAGCATCCCTACCCTAGATTGGGTACCACTGCAATATAAATTAACCATAATGACAGTGATTATGAGATGGCTTGAAATGGGTGGCAGAGGGAACAGACACTTGCAACCTCCCCTCGGCATTAGACTGTAACATTTAAAAGCTAATGAGCTAAAAAGGAATGAATGAGAAAAGTAATAATGCACTGCAGAGTAGAGCATTCAAGAGAAACTTCTCCTCCCCTCCATACCAGGGCTAATTAATGTGATCTATCCTAATAAAAACAACCCTAAGAACTACTTCTTCATTTTTAACAACCTGTATTACAAGTTAATGTAGAAATGCTCTTTGTAAAAGTACAGAATTTGAGTAGCTATGAATCATGACACTTAAAATGACACTTTCAATTGTGAAAGAAAATTCAAGAACACTGGTTTTTCAAGTGGTTTGTTGTGTTCATATTGTTGTTAGGGAGTCCAGGTGGTTGTTCTATCAAATAACTGCTTTTTTTTCTTGTATTGGTGCATGTGTTATATGCTCCCAAAACACTACGGAAGTTGGACAATTTTTGCACTAATTAATAGTCCATGCCATCTTACTGCAGACAAAGGAGTTGCCCAGGATGCAACTGCTAGCAGTTTTGGCCTTCTGTGCTAAAATACTAGCAGCAGGCAAGAAATTGCTATAATGATCACCACATTACAAATTGACCAACTCCCCTCAAAGGGAACTTTGTCACACTAACAAAAAGGACGTGACTTTCAAGTTGACAGAAACTTGCAAGACAAGTAAAGGGAGTGATGAATTAATGAGTCACACATAACCACTCCCACATTTATAGACACTGTCCTTTCCTTAGAGGATAAGTAATGCCTCACTGTCTTTTTATTCCGCATAGAGAGAATCATTGCGTCATAGAAACATTTAGGTTGGAAAAGACCTTTAAGATCATTGAATCCAATCATATAGCTAGCACTGACAAATCCAGCACTAAACCATGTCCCTAAGTGTCACATCTACATGTCTTTTAAATACCTCCAGGGATGGTGATTCAACCACTTCCCTAGGCAAGTGCCTTTATCAACTTATTCACACATGCATATAGTTATGTCCTCATATTCTTTCCCATCTTTGCATTAGAATCAAAGAATTGTGAAATGGACTGAGTTAAAAGTGACCTTAAATATCATCCAGTTCCACTCATCCTGCCATGGATTCTGGTTTCACTAGACCCGGTTGGCATTCACAGCTCTGGACAACCTGTTCCAGCATCACATCACCCTCATTGTAAAAACAGTTCTTTCTTATGTCCAATATAACTCCACCCCTTTCAGTTTAAAAATGTTGCCCCTTGTCCTGTCATGGCAGACCACAGTGAAAAGTAAGTCCTGTAAATCCTGTTTTTATCCTGAAAGGCCACAGTGTGTATATGCAAGCACACAGTGTTTGAATGCTTCCTACGGAATGCTCTGAAAAACAAGAAAATTGATTGAGAAACAAGTGAGATTCCTAGACAGTATTCCTCCTTGGGAAAGAACTGGAGTTGAGAGTTATTTTTAACTTTAGACTTACTATAGTAGAGACTAAAACACTGAAAAGAAATAAACAAGGGCGTGGTAAATTAGCAGCTAATATTTTATTTTTTTGGTTTTTCCCCCTTAGTTTGGCAATGTCTCCAGTAAAATAGTACATGCATACTGCACGTAGTTAGCTCTGCACACGATTTGTTCTGTAGATGCAATTACCATAGGTAAAAATGTTTTGGAAATGGGTTGAATGAAATGTCAATCTGAATGGTGGTTGTGCTACTGCTAGTGACTGGGGAGTACTGCTTACGAGGAGATGCCAGATACTGCTCATTAACATCAGTTGTTCCTGTGTCAGTAAGTCTTGTGAGCTTTGCGTAACTTGACAATTTCCGTGAATCACCAGGTGACGTTCAAGGCATGGAACTCACAATTACAGAACTTTATGGTTTAAACTTGGGTTAATTAGAAATTTTGGCTGTTAATAAAACTGCGTGTATTACAGTTTATTTGAACCTTTTGTTACAGGTGTACCTAAATTATGTGGCTGCACATACACATAATGTTTTATATTTGTATAAGCATTTGTATAAGCATTTAAATATGTACACTGGGTGTAACCTTGTCTCTACCTTCCTTCTGGGGCTAGCAAGATAAAGAAAACTTGGGAAATTCTCATGCTATTGGAGAAGACAGAGGGTCCTCTCCAGTCCCACGATCAGAGTGCTGGGGTGGAGGGTTACAGGAAGGATAGGCAGGACAGGCAAGGTAGGAGGTGTGAAGCTATGTGGAAGGGAGAGGTTTAAGTGCACAGTCCTTACAGTCAGCGATGACTTGGTTGATGTGATGGCAGGAGACTGTATTAGCCACAGTGATGACAAAAGGGTTGAGTTTAAAATTTTCAATGAAATAAGAATAAAGGACAGCAAAGTTGCTACCCTGGCCTTCAGAGAAGCAAGCTTTGAGTTATTCAGGGAGGTATTTAGCAAAGTATTTTCACTTTTCAGGGCTGGTCAGTCTGTAAGAACTGTATTTTTATAGGCTCAGGGGCAGGCAATTCCAGTGTGTCCCAAGTCAAGTAAGCAGTGCAGAAGACCTGCCTGGGGAGAGCAGTCCTGCAGACAGGGATCTGGGGGGGCTGGTTGGAAGCAGCTCAGTGTGGTCCCACTCCTTCCCTTGCTAGCTTGTTCCTTTTGTCAGTTGCTTCCAATAGAAAAATTTCTGCCTAATCTCTTATTTGCAAATGGTTATTTCCATCTTCTGATATTGATTCTTATTCCTTTCTCTCTAATTCTCTAAATTTCAGCATTCCTCTGTGTCAGGAGAGCACACTCTGTAATGGTCTTAGAGACTGAAAACAAGTAATTTGTAAGGTTTTGTTCTAACAAACTAAAAACACTAAGCTCAATTAATTAAGTCCCAGAGAAGAATTTCCTTCAGCCCCCAAATATGTCTGTGGCTCTCTATTGATCATCTACAGATAGTTTTAGGCACTCCTGAAAGGATGCATTACTCCACTGCTGGGTTTATTTATCCCAAATACACAATGGAAAGAGAAGTCTGATAATGTTTGCCAATTATTGCCCTGACTGCAGATTCAGTAATACTAGTTCTTTCTACCTCCGCATCTGTTTGTTCAACACAGTCAGTAAATCGTTTCACAGCCGCTGCTGCTTGAGAGTTACTCTGCCGTGCTGTGCTTTCTCTGTACGGTGTTACCACCTTGTACTGGTACTTACATGTGTAACTTTGTTGTTGGCTGTATTAAAACACAGCTTGGATGGACTAAGAATACTAAGCAACCCTGCTCAGTCATTCTGTCTGCACGTTCCTGTTTGTTGTGGTGACTACCGGTCTGTAGTTTGATCTGCAATAAATTGAGACACTGAATGAAGCAAGTCAACAACTTAAACTTCTAATGGGCTTATAGTCGGTAGAATCAGTCATTCGCGTTTGAGGTGTGATTCATGTTACATTTAACAGCTTGACACAGAGTATGGGACGCCCTCCTTTCTTACTCTGAGCTGTAATCTGCCTTCCTGCTTGGATCCATATCAAGGACAGTCATAAAATAAATCTTGGGGCATATTGCTACTCCTTCTTGGAGGGGTCCCACATTCTTTGCTGCCAAGACACATGAATTGCATAGACAGCTCCTTCTCAGACTGCCTTGAAACAGTGTCCAGTGGACACTGGACACCTGGCTCCGTGTTAGAGGCTCTGTGGCTTCACAGTGGCTGCACAGAAGTGGATAAGTGAGTGAAATGTTCTCCAGTAGTTTTAAGTGTGTTGACTCTGAAAAGATAGAACATGTAACCTCACTTACCAAAGGCTTCATCCATTCAGTTCAAGTTCTGCAGTACAGTATTGATTTTTAACAGGAATGCCAAAGCAAGTTAAATGCTCTAAAGAGTTCAAGTGAGAGACATCACTATGTTTAGCAGTAGAATGGAAACCTGAATTAGAATGGAAATATTCTTAACATTTCCTTCCATATATCAGCTTTACATTATTTACATTCAGTACATCAGCTTTACATTATATCACCTAATAACAGGACTTTGCCATTGCTAGGGTTTCCTTACTGCTACCACTACTATATTTTCTCCTTTCATTTCTTTAGTTTTATGCATTGCTTACATTTTACATTTGTAAATGTGCTATTTCCCTATTTCCACGGTTTTATTTTTCATCATTCCTGTCCACTGGCTGACCTCTTTCCTCTGCTGAAGAAGGGACTTGAGCCCAACACTGTGGGATTTTACTATCCTGATTGCTTAAGGGCACAGTGCAGCACTGTGCAAGGTTAATGCTGATGATTTGTTATACACAGCCACTATGGCATATTCAATTTGGTGCCCACCATTGAAGAGCACACTGCCTAAGCCACCAAGCTGTCATTTTCTATGCCCTCTGAGCCCTGCCTCACTCTAAAGTGTAAGTCTGATCTAATATTCTTCTTCCATTTCACCTGCTTTCTCATGGCTACACTGTTCTCCCGTTCTATTTAACTGATAATTTTTCTAAGACTGAAAACTATGTCCCCTACAAAACAGAAAATATGTGTCTTACAGCTGGGACCATCTCTGTCTTTACAAGTTCAGAATAATCAGGTCATGGTAGCTGGTATCCAGGTAGTATTTAGATGTCATTTCAGAAATTATTTCATTTCCTAAATTCAGCATGGTCCTGTAAATCTCCAAGGTGAATCTAGGGAAGAAAGTTGTAAGATTTTTTACTTAAAAAGAAACAACTCAAGGCAAGCTATTTCTAATTATCTTGCGTTGATGGTGAGGAAAGGAAGTGCATACATCATATTTCCCAGCCACTCAGGTACCACCAACTCTTAAGTCATAATATTAACTTTAACAATGCTTTAACAATAAGTGAAGAAACCAATAAAGAATATATGATCTTCAGCCCCTGAAAGTGACTTTCTTGGACTTCATCAAACATCATTATTTATTACAATGAGGTTTAAAATAATAATTTTCCATATTTTTCCTGTATCTAAATATTTTAAATGTGTTAAAAAGAATATGAGATTATACATGCTCCAAGTTGTTTCATTCCCCTTGGAAATGTGTGATTGGAACTCTGCAGAACCTGCTTGGTAACTTCTTGTCAGGATCTGGAGACAGCAGTGCTTCTGCACAACGGGACCTGCTATCCAGCCAAGGTACAGCAAACGGAGGAGAGAGAACTTTGGGAAAATGGATTCCTAAAGGTCTCTGGAGAATGTGGTTTAAATAGAAGGGCGTTTTAGTGGAGCAGAATTGACAAAAAAGAATAAGCCATTGATGCTTTGACTGATGATTGATTGATTGATTGATTGATTGATGAATTGAAGCCTTTACAAGCCAGACGCTGGTGAGAGAGACTGGTGTGAACAAGCCTGAATGTCTCACTGCACACTAGATGAGACTGAAAGAAGAGGACTGAGCATCCAATTGACCCCATTTAACAGGAAGAAAAGCGGGACCTGTGTTACAACATGAAATGGGAGTCAATGCCTAAATAGCAGCTGAGAATGAATGTATAAATGGAAGGGAGTTCCTGTGTATTAGAGTCAACTGAATCCTGCTATCAGTAATAGGCAGAAGATTGTAGTGCCTGGAGTTTCAGCTTTCTTTCCATTTGTACAGCAGTAGCTGGCCTCCACAGGCTCAGCTTGAGGCTTTCAGTCTAGGGTATTTTGTGGATAACAGTTTCTGATTCTCCTCCTCTTTTCTCTGCTTCTCTTATTCATTGTGCTTCAAGTCAAAGCTTGAGGCAGCAGATGGATTTAACAGCATGGGATCAGCAAATTCCTATTATGATGAACTGAGAGAGAGAAAAACCCTAACTTAGCTCTATTCATGCAAAAGGGAATAATTGCTTGTGAGTCAGTGGAGCTTGGATTTCATTCTGTGCATCCAGACTCCTCCTGAGTATTTGAAAGTGGAAGCTCTGGGAGGGTTTGGCACTTTTAAGGGTTGTCTTACAGAGAGAGATTGCAGAGGATATTAATGAAGTAAAAAATTATCAAGATAGTAATATTTATTTTCCTTGAAAAATCGTCTAAACAAGCTGGGTATGATTATACTTATAAAGCAGTGCAATTAAAGTACAGCAAGTTCTGCTTCTGATGTATCTTGACATTCTTAAGGACTTTTGGGAATACTTTCTGGTCATTAAGATAAGCCTGCTCTCTTGGACAGCATCATACGCATTAACATGTAGGTGTTGAAAGCAAACAGTAGGTGGCCTCAGAACATTAGCATTGCTCTTCCCGGGAACAGCAGCAAAGCGAGGGCAGAGCCCTGCTGATCCTCAGCGGCTCGGTACAGCTCCTTCCCTAATTGCAGGAAACATGCTGAGAGGTGTCCCGCAGCCCAGCGCTGTGGCTTTCTCCTGGAACAAGGCCACGTGTTAAACCCGAATGCAAACTCCTGCGATCTAACTTTGCTTTGCTGTTTTAAACCTATTTTGACCATTGCCATGTCTCAGAAATTACAGGAAAAACAAGGGTTGAACAGAGAAGATGAGGAGATAAGCAATTCTCCTTATCTGATGTGGCATACTGGATATATTACCTACCTGTGGCAGTGAAGAAAGACTGGAAACTCCACTTGCTGCTTTACTATGAAATATTCTCTACTCACATGCCTTGCTTTTCAAATATCCAGTGAATGGCTACATCTGGTGGTTTGGGAGATGAGGGCTCATTAGCCACCATGAGCTACTTCATGCTTTGTCCTGCCTTCTTTAGGGAAGTTTTGCAGCCGATAAAGAATTCAGATTAAACCTGTGGGCTTCAGTGTCATGAGAGTCAGTTTGCAGCCTTGGTCAAGGTTTGGTCCCCTCAAGTACAATTTGTATCATCAGTATCTAATCCTGGCCCTGAATTCTTGTGCTTCAGGAGAATCCTTGATCTCAGACTCCAGACCCAGTGTATGGTGGAAGTCCACTGGCAATAACCTAACCTGCTCCATCAGTGCCCTTCCAGACTGCCAGATCATATCGAGAGCAGGGAGAAGGAGAGTCTGTTATTGCATCTACTGCCCAATTTTTTCACTGTTAACTTCTCGGAAAATAAAAGAGAAGCCTTGTGCACTACAATGGTAGTAATGCTTCCTCTCAACCCAGGCTGCTAGGGCAGAGGTGCGTGTTCCATCCCACTTCCTCACGTGTTCTCCACGTTCATATAGGAAAAAGCACAGGTTACCTCAGCGAGTGTACCCTTTCTCTTGAACGGGGGGGCACCTGCTTTTAATAGCAGAGGCTCTGGTCTGTACTGGTGGAGCATGGAAAATTTCCTCTTTAATATCCTCTCTTAAGTTTCTTGTGGCTCTCTTTAATTTCCTCTTTTAAATTCTGGAAATTCTTGATCAGTCTTTCCACAGAGGAGATGTAGGCTCTTAATGGGGCAGAGATAGTTTCTTCATATATCTGGAACGTGCCAACCGAATTTTCCACTTTTTGTTGTCCCTCCTTCAATGACATCACTCCCAGTGAGCTGGCATATAACGCTGGTGCATTCCATACCAATTTCTGCCTCATGTTTTCTGTGCACTGGACGCTGTCTGGATTATTAGGGAGTTGCTTGTTATCTGAAAAGATTATCTCCAGCACAGCTAATTCTCTCAGGTACCAGACACCTTGTGCCATGCTGTTCCACCCTTTGTGGTGCCCTAAAAGCTCATCTTTGCATGGGTATCTTTCCCTCACACTTGACAAGAATTGTCTACAGAGGCTGCAAGTTTCTGGTCTTTTCCTGATTCCCTGGTCAATACCAGCATCCTGGGAGAGGAATCTCAGTTGTTTGGCTTCACTACCATCTAGTGCCACACCATTGGCCACAATATCCCAGCATTGGAGCAGCCAGGTCAATAGGGGCTCCCCCAGGGATAGGGATCAGGCGATTATCACTGGTCCTGTTTCTTCCACTGGCTTTGAAGATCCTGCTTCCTCTTCATCACCCTCTATGAGAATTGATTTGGTCTTGGACTTCTTCTCCTTAACAGGGGCAACTGCTACTTGCGTGGGTTGTCCCTCTGGTTCAGCTGCAGTGTCAGTGGCCATGGTGCCTGTGGGTCTACTTTCCCTCCCCTCCCCTGAAGCTGCTCCACAGTAACAAACAGTGTGTGGCAGGCAGTAGCCAGGGGCCAGCACATCTTCATTCCTCTCTGGAACTGCCACAGCAATTTTCTTTCAAATATTCTGCCGTTTTATCTGGGTCCTGTATTTGTTCAGGGGTGAACTTCCAAATCACTGGAGCAGAATATTTCTTCAAAAGCTGGCCCATTTCCTCTCACCTTTCATGCTACTCAAAGCTATCCACCCCTGGGGCAGGTCTCTGAACAACTTCCCTAGAAATCTCTGTCCTGACTCTAAACACAGTGTAGACCATACAGAGAGACATTGCAGATTTAGCAGCAAGAATATGCTACCCTCAACAACCAAAAGGAATTCAAAATTCTCAAAAGCTGTTGTAGCAGACCTGAATGAGGATAAGAAGGTGAAGGGCTGGGAAAAGTCATCCTCTCTTGTTCCCCCCACCAGCTGGGTATGATTAACTATGAACTCCCAGAGGTAGCAACCAAGGCCAGGACCGGCAAACAACACCAAATTCACATCTCAAATGACCCTCATTGTCCTTGATGTTATCGTGTCATAAACTCAGGTCACACAGTACATCACCAAAGCAATCCTAATCCCTCTCCCTACTCTGACAAATATTATCAGGAGGAGCACATACAGGAATATATACTGGGCTAGGTACCACACCCACAAGAACAGATCGAGCACTGTAACCAGAGAGTTCTGTATGCAGTACACAAATGCTTCCATCAAAATATTATTTCAACTTCTCCCTCGAGCCCTACATTGGGCATCAATTAAATGTGCTGGGTTTAGCCCCAACAATGAAATTAAATTCCAAATAAGCCACTCCCCTTCCCCCTGCGCCTTTCAGTAAGGAAAGGACAATAAATGTGGGATTATGAGTTGAAATAACAATTTACTAAAAGCGTAATTACAAATGCAGTATTAATAGCAAAATTATATAAAAGAGAAGGTGTTTTATGCACAAAAGGGTATTCACCAGTGGGAACAAATAAAAAAATTCTTCCTGAAGATCTTTATGTCCCTGCCAGAGAGAAGAAATGCTGCAGAAAACACACTGGCAAGTCCAGCCTTTGTAGAAAAGATCCACAAACTAAAAACTATGGTGGGAGTGCTGCCATAGGTGAAATGAAACTTTGCCTGACAAAGTGTTTTATTTTGAGTCTAGATCCATCAGCAGAGCTGCCTCTGAACACCTCATCCATTAGGCAAGGTTGGACATCTGGAGGGTTGGCTGACACTCACTGCAAAGCCAGGCTCCCGGGAGTGCAGACAATGTTAGACTGCCCTGTCTGTCCTCAGCTACCTCACTGCCCACTGAAACCCCTGTGCACAGAGCCCTTCCTGTGATGGGGTCCACCCTTCTCAAAGAGGGGCCTGTTCAGCCTGACCCCTTCCTTTCACAGCTCCTGTGACTCTCTGCATGCCTTTATCACCTCCTCTGTATGGTAGTTATCAGATCAAATTGTAGCTGCATGGTCCACACTGAGTTAGCCGTCAAAGTAACAGCAGCGAGCATGAGATTAGCTGCTATTTGATCCATCTGGAGAGTGAATACATTAACAGTTTATTGAGGCTGTCTTTCACTCATATCCCATGTGGAACAAAGTATGGGTCTGGACAGTTTTGTGCTGCTGTGACAACTGCAGCAATCAGCATTTGGCTCATCAGAAAACAAGATTTGACCTGTTTGAATTTCAGTAATGCTGGCATTTAGCTGAAAAGGGAAATCCTCCTGAAATAACCCAGATCCTGTCCTTCCATTTAAGTTCATCCACTGCTGGTTGCACTTCAGTGCATAGGAATCCCCAATGTCATCAGGACTGATTAGCCAGCAGTGTGAGGCAGAGGGATAGGATGTACAATTTTCCCTCATCATGAAATGTCCATTCATATGTGAGATAAGAAGATCCTTCATTTATTCATTAATATGATTTCAAAAGAACACTGCAATTTCACTTGCATTGCAGCTGACGCTGACCTAACAATATGAAATGCTGTTTAGTGAGTTATCAGTCCAGATAATTTCAGTCAAAATTTGATAGTATTTTTGTGTTTATTGGACTAGATTCATACTAAATTAAGTTGCTTGAGGAAACTGACTTAGCTGGTACTATCTCAGTTCAAACTGTTGAGAGTTCTACTCCTGGTTAAGTATCCACATCACATTTGCACAGGCTGAAAATGTCTGAAATTGCAGGATAAGCTCAGAAAGCATGAAAGTACAGTATCTCAGTTTAAATAGCACATCCTTATTCTTCTAAAAATATGATAATATTTTTCTTCTCATCCCATTAGTTTTACTGTCTGAGTTGATTAAATATTGGTCATCTTCAGCAGCTTTGGAGCAGAGCAGAGCTGGGTCGAGTAATCTTCATATGGCCTTTCTCTAAAGAGCTGCAATGTTCAGGATGTGTAAATCAATACACAAAATTCTGTGCTTTGCTTATATACTCGTCTGACTACATCTGCGTCATAGAATGCATCTGCCTTGCTGTATAAAACTGAGGAAGCATCTTGCTGAGAATATCTTGCCATGAAGCCAGGGAGAAAGGCTACACAGCCCTAGGCCCTGGGTCTCTTCCTAGTTCAAGGTGATGAGTCCCTTGAAGGCCCTAAACCATAATTCCTACTCAGTTCACCTGGGGTTTTTCCTTGTTCAGATCCATAGCAGGTGTGAGGCTGTGGGTCTCAGCCCAGCAGGAAGCTGTTTTCACAGTGGAAAGCCCAGGGTTTTTGTTGCACACCCTGAGAGGGGAGTTCTGGGGGCACAGCTGGAGGGCTGTGCAGGGCAGAGGGCAGTAAAGCTGAAGCAGTCGTGCTAAGCAAAAATTGAACAGTAGATGCAATAACAGACTCTCCTTCTCCCTGCTCTCGATATGATCTGGCAGTCTGGAAGGGCACTGATGGAGCAGGTTAGGTTATTGCCAGTGGACTTCCACCATACACTGGGTCTGGAGTCTGAGATCAAGGATTCTCCTGAATTCTCTGTCTAACAGGAGGCAGTCAGGCTGTGTGCTGCTCCTGGGCAGCACAAAGCCCCAGCCCAGCCTGTGGGCACACTAGCAATGCAGCACCAGTCTTCTGACTTGGAACACTTTGGCAAGAGAAACCAAATGCTTTTTTAGTCTTCTTTCTGCCTTAAGAAACTTCCCAAGTTTCAGTAATGACATGGCAACCAACACTGTGATTCATTTGACCTGACTTCTATTATATAAATACTAGGCTTTGGTCTAAATCAGCATCTCTCTGCACTCAACAGCACATACCAGTCCTGAAATTACTTCTGAGCTGAATCTCACTAAAAGTTGCTCATAAAGAAACAAGGAATGTTTGGGTTAGGTTTTAGTCTGGTTGTTGACAAATCTTCAGTAAACCACTGAAATTCAGTGTCTTTCAGAAAGCAATAATAAACTACCTGTCTCTTAAATGGAATACTACAAGACTGCAAACCTTTTTGAGATCCATGGCTTAGAGGTGCTGCTGTAATCAGAAGGTATAATAACAGCTTTGAATGTGACATGCTGCCATGATCATTAATGAGAACAAAAATCATATTTGTCAAAGGAAAAAAAAAGGCACAGAGCTTAAACTTGTAAATAATTCCATAGTGCTATAAATTTTCCCACTTCTCCACTCCAAGTTAAAAGACGGGGTCTGGGTCCTGACAAATGTGCTGCCTCATTCAGACAATTATAATGCACCAGAGGAATTCAAACACAAAACATTTTTGGAAAAGAGACACAGCAAAGCCTTGAGGGAAGATATGATTTAAGGAAAACTTTGCGGCAGGAGGGAGAGGATAAATGAAACACAGGAGTGGGAGGCTGATGGGAGAAAAAGGATAAGAATGGGGCAAATTTTGTTTTCAGTTGCACTAGCATAAATGATTTTTAGCCCAGTAGTACTTGCCTTCGGAAGACCTAGATTTCTTTTTTATTATTTTTCTCTTAATAAACAAGGACCAGACAAAGCCAGGAAAGGAAAATTGTATAGTGTGGTCAGTATTCTGATGTGGGCTTACATCAGAAGCTTGTTGCAAGGAGGATGGGTATGTGCATTTTCTCCCTGTGGGATGGGATATAGGGATTTGAAGGCGAGCAATGAAATAGCTTTTTTAATATACAGATTTGGACTTAACAAGGAGGTGAAGGAATTGGGTTGATTTTCTATCTTTAATGGACTAGCTGACCTGAAAATTATTCTGCCCTTAGGCTTCACACATATGCCTCTACCCTGCAGGTAGAAATATGGCAGGTCCAAAAGGCTAATAGGTAAGTTCTTGGAAAGCAAGTACATAAAGAGATAGTAAAAGGACAACACAAGGATTTATCACCAATACCCTTAAACCACTGACAGCACAGGCCAGGCTCACATGCTCTCTTGAGATGCAGGATTAGGTCAGATGGACAATAGAACAAGGTAGAACATGTCTTATGTCCTTACCCTCTGCACCTTACAGACCACATTTTCAAGGCTGAACTCTCCTGCATCCTTAAACAAAGTTTGCAATCACAGGATCTCGGCATACTCATGGGACACCACCTAGATTGCTCATGGTAAGGTGAAGGCCAGGTGTTGGAAGGAAGCTGGTGGAATGGGGAGAGCAGTGCCCTCACAAGACCCTGACAGAGAGATCTAGGTTTCATCTGCAGAACAAGAAGACCTGCAGGAACTTCACTGGATCAATGGAAGATTTAACAAACTTAGAATTTTGCCAAAAGGGAAATACTGGAATGGCATTCAGAGAAGTGTAGGGGGTGCAGACAGAGCAGAACCAAATGCCAGTTGACTGAAAGTTTCTCTGTTGTCTCATCTAATGTTTAATACCCTTTTCAAAGTGTGACACATACCAGCCAAAGTGTGGGAGGTAATTCTGTATCACTGGCCTAGGTTTCCTCCCACACAAACCAAATGCTTTTGCTTCGGCCTGTGCTCGGCTTTCACTGTGAGGATACACAGAGTCAGTTCTTCACCTTTTGGAAGATGTATTTGTAATTCAAGAGTGGTCTTCTGCACACATTTGCAATGAGCGTGTGTAACAAGCTGTGCCACCTCTGAATCCTGAAAACTGTTGCTCCCTAAACTAGGCTATATCCTTATTAACAGAGGCCTCATAAAGGTAGGTGGACCCCCTCCCAAACTGCATTTCATTGTAATGCCATTACTTACCATCAGAAACCTAACTGCCCTCACTACTTCGACAGATGCCAATCGATCAAGATAAACAAGCCAAGATATTCTTCCTGGTCTTTAGGCAGCCTTTCAGAAGTATGTAGGTATGCTATAGGTACCATGACAGAGCTACCAGCCCCATGAACACATTGTGAATACAGTGCAGCTGGGACTAGCTACAGGCACCCAGACGAGATGTGGCTACCTGGACCCCACTCCTAGTGGCGGATCTCTACCAAACTGCCTTCTACTCTGCTCTTGACTGTACTCATTAGTGTAGGGATTCATATACCCAGACACCTGCAGACCCGTTTGAGCCTCCAGCCACCTCTTTAGAAAGATATGTATTTCCTATAGGCTCTTTATCATGGTAGCCAGCCCTGTGCAGGTGTCTTTCCCAGGAAATCCCAATGACATTACACACTATGTTGAGGCAACTGAATGAGGATTCAGGTCTCCATCATCTATAGCAGTATTTTAAATACCTGCCCTATAACTAGTTTTCAGTGTCTAAATCTCAACTGAATGTCAGTAGGAGATGGAAAGTGGATTTTTCCCTACAAGATAAGCCTAACACTGTGATTAAGCCTCCTCTGGGCAGCTAAAATAGTCTTTCAGAAAACAGGGGTTTTTTCATTGTGGACAAAGCCTGAGTCTGGAAAATACCACTATGACATGACGAGAATTTGCTACAAATAACCAAGCCACGTATGTCCACAGACAGCAGCTTTGTGGGGCCTTTATATGGTAGCATTTTGAAGAAAAGGCTTCCAGATGTTTACAGAATCTCAGAATAGTTGAGACTGGAAGGGGTCTCTGGAGATCATCTGGTCCAACCCCCACACTGCAGCGGGACTAACTACAGCTAGTTCCCCAAGTCCATGTTCAGTGAGTTTCTGAATAATTCCAGGAATGGAGATTCCACAACCTCAATGGGCAATCTGTCAGTGCTCAGTTACCGTCTCAGTAAAATAAGTGTTTCCTGATATTCAGAGGGAAACTTCTGTGTTTCAGTTTGTGCCAATTGCTTCTGATCAGTGGGCAGCACTGAAAAGACCCTGTCTCTGCTTTCCTTGCACCTTCCTTTAAGGTATCTCTTGAACCTTCCCTTCTTAGCTCTCTCAGCCTTTCCTTGTATGTGAGGTGCTCCAGCCCCTTAATCATCCTTGTGGCCCCTTGTTCAACTTTCTCCAGTGTGTCCATGACTCTCTCATACTGAGGAGCTCAGAACTGAATGCAATGCTGCAGGTGGGGCTGAGTAGAGGAGACCGACAGGCTGGCAATCCTTGGCCTCATGCAGCCCAGGATTCCATCTGCCTTCTTCGCAGCAAGGACATATTGCTGGTTCATGCTCACCTTGGCGTCCATCAGGACCCCGAGGTCTTTTCCTGCCAACATGCTTTCCAGCATATACTGGTGCATGAAGTTTTCCCCCCTCAGGTGCAGGACTTTGCACTTAATGAGGATTAAGTTGAAGTTCATGATGGAATAGAATATCAAAGATAGAAGAAATCTAAGTTGACAAATATTGATGAGGTTTTCCAGAAGCTCAGAAGCCATTGACTAGATCGCTGGTGCTGAAGGAGCTTGGGGTACTGGCATGCAGGGAAAATGGTGGCTGTGGTTGGACTACTCAGAGGTACACTTTTTTAAGGGAGTCACATGAGTATTGGATGGTGTTTGTCTTTATCCTGGAGTTTGATGCAGTTTGCCCATGAAGCCTAAGAAGTAGGAGTGTGAACAGGAGTTCAGAAGTTATCACAGGCAGAGAGTTACCCTCCTAAGTAGTGAGAGGCAAGGGCACTCACCAAATTGAACTCACTGGCTAAGTCTACTTACAGTGACTCAAACAATAGGTAGGAATGTTATGGGGCCCTCGACCTTTGGACTGTGAAAGCTCTGGCCAAGACCAACGAGCACTCTCTTAACCAATAACTGATCTGTGTACTGGCCTCAGCAGGGGCTCAGGATCATCCCAAAGTTTTTGAAAGATAGGCAGTTGTTTTGCCCAACTGTCCTTATCCCAGAAAACAGTCCTGGGAACATCAGAGATAGGGAAGATTAGGGTACACATAACAGCTGAAAACCCTCAGATTTTGCACATGGCAGCTATCCACTGTGTTGTGCCTCCCAAGCTGAGTTCTCACTGCTACCCCTTCCCAACCTAATGATATATTCCATCCTTAGCCTAGTCCCTATCCAGATGCTAAAGCCCCACCAGCCACAATAACCTAACCTAAAAGGTCTGGGAAAACACCTCTTCTTGCTAGTGTCTCTTTCTTTCGGCATAGATTGTTGGCTAACTCAAAGTCAGAATGAATTTGTATCAGAGCTTGTTTGCAGGCTGTCTTTTTGCTCTGCCACAGTTAGTATGGAAGTTAAATACCATGAAATTGGGAATTTTGGTGCAACAGAGTTGAGTGGAGGTTGTCCATCTTTCTTTGAGGTGATATGAGGGAACATGAGTGAAAGAGGTCTGTTAAACATCTGGAAACCCTTGTGCATTGCTGTAGAGGCAGAAAGACAGAGGTGCAGATGAAAACTTAACCACCTAAAGCCACTTCAGACATGTATTTTCAAGCAGGCAAGTCTTAGTGGTTTTGTCAGGCCCTGTAGGACTCTCAAGACTCTCTGAAAAAAAAATTGAAACAACCCAACAAAACAAACAAACAAAAAGCCCAGCCAGAACCGGTAATTCCATCAATTGTTGATCGTGTTTTTTCCTAGTAAATGTAAAAGGCAGTCCATTCACCCTGGGCTTTTAGAGGTTAAATACTCAGATCTTGAAGGATTTCTATCATTTTTCTCCTCCAGATCTCAAATTCCAAGTTTCTTCATTAATCCTGAGGAAAACTCTACAAAGTAAGACATGCTTGTTAGCAAAACATTTCTCTTCTCATTAGTCTCCATTGTTATTAGCATCACTTCATCTGCCATATGTTTCACATTTAAGCCTTGCTCTAGAAACTCCTAAATCTTTCCTGGGAAGTCTGAAAATAATTATGAATTCAATAAAATTTGAAGTGTAACATATTCTTGATATAGTTCTCATGTTTGCCATCTTGACAGATTGGTGCTGTAGAATTTCAGTTTTACTATCTCCTATTCAAAATAACTTTAGCTCCTCTTGAGGAAAAAGTTAATGAAACTAAGACATTTTAAATGTTCAAAATGTGAGATTCTTTTTGCCACAGGATGTCATGCGCGTGAAGAGCCACAGCTGTTCTGCTGAGTCACTCTCACAGCTGTACCGCGTTGATCTTATTAGTTCCAATACAGAAAAACAAAGAAGTAGCACATTTCTGAGACAGAGTATATTGGAAGTCAAGACACAGAAAGGAATTTCCTAGCATAGTCATGCCTAGCTGGAAGATACTTGTAGCATTTAAGTTTGAAATAAAAGCATCTTGTTGAACTGTCTCCACACAGGATTTATATATGGTTTTCATGTGCAGGAACGAGGAACTTTATAAGCCTGAACAATACCTGACTACAGGGTGTACATGCCCCTTCAAGGCCCTGGCATAACACTGTATCTGTGCCCTCTATATGCACTCCAGAGGACAAAGGAAGTCTTGGTCACATCATGGAGATTGATCATGCACCATGCAACTACCAAAGAAATGAACTGCAATCCCTTACCCCGGTCTCTACAGTGCACACAAAAACTGAAGCTCCAATGCTACTTTAACTGGGCAAAGCTGAAGAGGTCTTTAGAGAGGCTTCAAAAAGCACAACAGTGTTGTAAGACCATCAACTGAATTATAGGTACTTTCTCAAAGCACAGAATTGCTGAATGTTCTTAATGAATGAATTTTTAAGAGTCTTTATACTAAAGCAGAATTTTTTTTATTAGGACTGCTATATTCATTCCAAAATGTCAGAGGTAAACAAATAGAACTGCTGGTTTCAGACCAGGTCTTAAGTTCGACATAATTTTAAGCCTCTAAAAGTCAGCAGAGACTCCAAAAATGATGTAAGCTGGGACAGGGAAATAAGGTAGAAAAAATACACAATCGTTTAAGTCTGTCATGTGTATGCTGTGTAGGGATGTTAAACTGTGGTGGGTTGGCCATGGCTAACAGCTTAACTCCCTCCCAGCTGCTTGCTCACTTCCCACCTCCCTAGGACAGAAGTGGAAAAGGGTAAAAAAATAAGAAGAACAGGAATAAAAAAGCATGTGGATTGAGATAAAGACAGAAGGATTGCTTACTAATTACTGCTGTGAATAAAACACATTCAATTTGTGGAAAATTAGCTTAATTCACCCCAGAGGAGGAGGAGTTGCGGAATCTGTTCCCTGTGCTCTGTCAGCCAAGACCCCTCCTAGAGCACAAGCCTATGAAGCAGCTAAGAAAACATGAGATCCAGACAGCCATCACAGAATCATGAAATAGCTGGGGTTAGAAGGGACCTGTAAAGGTCATCTAGTCCGAACTACCTACAGTGAGCAGGACCATCTTCAACTAGATCAAGTCACTCAAAACCCCATCCAGGCTGACCTTGAATGTTTCCAGGGACAGGGCACCTCTGAGCAATCTGTACCAGTGTTTCACCGCCCTTATTGCAAAAAGTTTCTTCCTTATATCTGGTCCAAATCTACCTCCTTTTAGTTAGGTCGTGCCTCAGTGAAATATGTTTTGGTTTGTTTGTCTTTCATAAGTGTGCTTCTGTTTTGTCATCAACTGGCCAACCTCATCTTTGCAAGAGCATGCTCAGCTTCTGCCCTAACCTTGCCTATGCTTGAAGCATATGCTTGGAGCTTCCTACCATGTCCAACAGTCTCTGTTTTCATTGGTCTCCTCACCTGAGGCACTGCTGATTCACTCTTAGTGTCTGCTTGTCAACATGTTTTCAAGCTCTAAAGGGCATTGCACTGAACTGTGAGAGTAATTCTGGGTACCAGTGACATCAGCTGTCAGGTAGATGAAGAAAAATATGCCACAACCCATGGAGTTCAGTGTTCTGCAACAGCAGGGGTCGGGGTGGAAGAGGCAGTGATACCTGCAATGTCTGGTATCAGCATAAAAAGCTTTAGCCTGTAAAGAAATGTTACCAGCTTGAGATGGTAAAGACTGATGTAGCCTCAGTTCAGTCTCCTTCTTATGTGGATCTATTTTACCAGAATAATTTCTTTTTCAACACCAATCATACCTACACTGCATGTATGTGGAGCTAGTTCAACAGCATGGTCAGCAAACCTGGATGGTGGGGTCACCTGTCTGCTTCATCTTGAGTTTTGTGGTACATGCATGGCTTGACACACTTCTCCTGACTAGAGCCAGGAGCGATACATACATTAGAAAGTTACTGTCTCTTGAACCAGCATGAATGATAGCAGGTTTTCCTCAGACACCCATCACATCTCCTGAGGTTGCCATACGGTGGAGTTCCTGCCAGGTTTACTCCTACCCACACTCTAGTAACAACCCCCTTTTTATATCTCTATTGGTCTTTTAAGCCTTCACACTCTTCAGGAAAGCAGACGCTGGGGTACCATCCCAGTGAAGTATCATTATGATTCTTCCCTTGCACAGTTCATTCTCCCCTCCCTTCGGGATTATTTGATGACACATTTCCTTGTTCAAAACTATGGAAGCCAAAAAGAACATATGGTCCATAGTTTATAATAAACTCCTGGCAGCCTGCCTCTACGGATGTTTTAGCACATTGTGGGGACTTGATAGCTTGCAACGTTTCCTTCTCAGACAGATTCATTTCCTGGTAGTTAGTGTTGGCTGTGTTGACAGCTGCAAGTTTGTGTTGGGACAAAGAGACATTTACATGTAATGAATAGCAGTAAAATGCCTGTGTGATAGTGCTTGAGAGGTATAAGGGTTTGCTCTAAGAACTGCTCTACTGGCCTTCTTGAGGCAGCAAATGAAGAGCTTTCTCTCATCGTAAAATAGAACTCGATTCCCCCTTTCCATCAGATCATTGATAAGCCTTTTTCTTAAATGCAGTGACAACATTCATGTAAGTCCATCTTCAGGATAAAGGATTTCCACCTTCTGAGCTTATCTAAAGAAATCTAGCACAGATTTTTCTCCAAGGTTATAGATGATACGAAGTTTCTTCTCTAGTCATTTTTTCTTGCCTCTGAGTCACAATTTACTGCCCCATGGATGGGGCTGATGTAACTGCATGCTGGTTTTCCTCTGGGGTAAATCAGGGCAGTTCCACAAGTGGTTGCATTGAATGGAAGGGCAACTGAACTGTGCCATATGTAGGACAGGATCGGCTTGACTTGAGATTGAAACCACATCATATGCGTCCACAGAAAACATAATTCATAGATATTCTCGTCCTTTCATATGTCCTCAAATCTGCATTTTCCTCTTACCTTTAGAATGCTTCTACCTCTACCAAGACTCAAATTGTGGTTATGCCATTTCCCCCGTCAAAAAAATAAGGAGCTGGACTGGAGACAGGATTAGTTGCCTAAAAAGGGAAGTGAACTAGATATTATCATAGGATCGTAGAATGGTTTGGGTTGGAAGGTAGCACTGAAGATCGTCTAGTCCAAATCCAGTGCCATGGCTAGTGACATCTTCCACTAGAGCAGGTTGCTCTAAGACTCATCCAACCTGGATTTGAATACTTCTAGGGATGGGGCATCCACAGCTTCTGTGGACAACCTGTGCCAGTATCTCACTATCCTCATAAAAAAATTTCTCATGTCCAGTGTATATTTATCCTCTTTCAGTTTAAAATCCCTTGTTCTATCACTACATACCTTTGTGGAAAGTCTCTCTCCCTCTTTCTTATAGGCTCCCTTCTCTTTTCCAGGCTGAACAACCCCAATTTCCTCAGCCTATCTCCACAAGAGAGGTGCTCCAGTTCTCTAACCATTTTTGTGGCTCTTCTCTGGACCTCCTCTAACAGGCCCATGTCTTTTTTAAGCTGGGGGCCCCAGAACTGGACACAGCACCCAGCTGGAGTCTCACAAAAGCCGAGTAGAGAGGCAGAATCCCCTCCCTAGATTGCTGGTCACAATCCTTTTTATGCAGTCCAGTACACAATTGCCTTTCTGGGCTGCAAGTGCACATTGATGACTCATATTTTATTTTCACCTTACTAATAAGTTGAAAATAGGATATCAGGGCTACAGCATATCTGTACCAACGCAGCAAATATGGCATAAACCTTACGTAAGACCTGTGCTCTTCTAATTGAGCAACTGGAAGACAAGCAGAATAGTCCATTGTGACTAAAAAGTCCCTGAACAACAGCTATTCAGGCAATAGAATGACAGCCATGTGAAATGTACCTCCCAAGATTACTTTGGTCTTGGTCTTGCAAATTCCTGTTTAGTGACAGGAGCCTTTCTTTTTGCTGTTCTTATACACCCAGCCACATAATGTGGATAGCAAATAAAGTTCAGGGTTTTTTTCTTTTTTTATTTATCCTACGAAAATACCCCACCTCAGCATCTTAAACAGGACTGTGTTCTTACATAAACCCAGCTGTTCACTCTGGCAAGGTCTCAGTTCAAGGAACAAGACTAGAGCACAGAAGAAAACCTGTTCTATTTATTGCACCTGGCTCAGGTGGTTCCCACCCTCAACCCATCCCCACCCATTCATTCCTATTTCTGACAAACTATCTTGGTTTTGGAAAACACCTCTCTTAGAATTTATGATCAAGATTATTTAACACTTCCAAGTGCAGGCACAGGTTTATGACCATGTAAATCCACAGAAAGGAGTAGATTGTAACCTCTGATGATGGAGAGGGAGAGACAAAGGACAGCAGTTCATTCCTTGGTTGGGAAATGCTGAGGGCAGGAGCCAGCAACTAGCTCTGAGCACTATCCTTGGAGAGCTGGGTCATGTGCTGGATGCCTATGCTTCATTTGTTGACATAAATTACCTTGGAGCAGTTTGGACTTTTGTTGCCTATTATCCACAGATGTTAAGCATAGTCTGAGAGAAACACAGACAATATCTGCTACCTGACCTTTACCTTATAAGATTTGTCTTCCTAACCCAGCCTAGAGCAGTTTCTCTAACCTTATTCCGGAGTTATTTTCCTCCAAGAACAAGTTTCTTTCCATCTTACAGCCACTTCCTAGAAGTGACATGTCCAGTCTCATTGAGACATCAATGGTGCTCTGAAAAGTGAAATGGTAGAGACCTAATTTGGTATCTAACATGTATGTTTTACTAAGAGTATATATCCATATTTCAAACAGTTGAAGTTCATTGAATTGATTCAAACCATCAAGTCTTTTTTGAACAATTAACCTAATGGAGTTATTATTTTTGTCCTCTTCTCCTGGAAGCTTATTTCATCTCCCTTATTCCAACACTCTTATATAGGTCTTAGTTCTCTTTGTTCTCTGAGAACAGGTGACTTGGGCCTAGACAAGAGCAACTTCCAGTGAAAGGCAGCATCTAATTTCTTCAGGACTCCAGCTAGGTTTTGGAAAACCCAGCTTGCCCATAAAGGGGCAAAAAATGGAAGAGTATGCCCCTGAGGAATCCTGCAGGCAGGAAGCCAGTCAAAAACCCATTAAAATCCCATCCAAGTGATTTGGTGACATAGTGACAAAATTATATCTCATCTTTAACATCTCATTATACATAGGATCACACAGCTCCTCTCAGGAAAAGGGCCATGAGGCTGGTGCTGGTTGCTCTGATGCATGCAGTCAGCACTGCCAGTGCCAACACTCTTCTGGTCCTGGTACCTACTGGAGTGAACTGGCAGGGCTGGCAAGGGGCTGGAGCAGCTGCTCTTGTGTAGGTGCAATGTGCTGTGAGTTTATTAAGCAGCCTGCAGCCTGCTGCACTCTATGTCCCAGGCTGTGACTGTATCAAGACACTGTTGACTGGCTCCCTGGCAACACCGATTCCTGCTGTTCTGCACAGCTGGGTGAATAAGAAGCCTGGCCATGAGGACCGAGGTAGAAGCATCCATCATTTAAATTGTGTCTTATGGGTTATAAGGTGGATGCTAGATGCTAATGTGTATTTATTAAACTTTTCTCCTCACTGCTGTTTTTTATCCTTCTGCTTCCAGCAGGTCACTAAAGCTGCTGAGGGCATACAGTGACAGATAATTGCGGAAGAAATCAAGGTATTTATAAAATTGTCCTTCATTTGCAGACCGAGCGTAAAACATTCAGGTATATTTTGAAAAGACATTTTGAGGAGATGGCTGTGTATAGTAATGGCACAAATTACTTGCCAAGGAGCAGGAAATTTCAGACAGAGGAAGAGACAGTCTAAGATTGGTGACATACTGTGATAACAATAACTGATGGTGAGAGCCTCTCCAACCCTCCTGAAAAATTGGTGTGTGTCAGTCCTGGGAGCACAGACTTGTTTAGCCACTCCTAGGAATGCAGAGAATCAAAGAATTTTTTGGGTTAGAAAAGGCCATTAAAAGTCATCTAGTGCAAACCCACTGCCATGGGCAGAGACCTCTTTCACTAAACCAGGTTGCTCAGAGCCCCATCCAGCCTGACCTTGAATGTTTCCAGGAATGGGGCATCTGCCACCTCTCTGAGAAACCTGTTCCAGTGTTTCACCACCCACATTTTTCCTTGCATCTTGTCTAAATCTACCCTGTTTCAGATAAAAACCATTACCTCTTGTCCTATCACCCTGTTAAAAAGTCTGTCCCCATCTTTCCTATAGGCCCTCTTTAGGTACTGGAAGCTTTTAGAATGTAGCCCCAGAGCCTTCTCTTCTCCAGGCTGAACAATCCCAATTTTTTCAGCCTTTCTTCACAGGAGAGGTGGGCCAGCTCTCTCATGATCTTTGTGACCCTCCTCTGGACCTTCTGTAACAGATCCAGGTCTTTCCTGTGCTGAGGACTCTAGAGCTGGATGCATTATGTGTCCTTCCTTGGGACGGGGGCCTATTCAGTCTGTGTTAGTACAAAGCACCTTGCTGTCTGGGGAGTGGGGGGTCTGTTCAGTCCTCTGTGGGAACAAATGCATGTTTTTTTCCTGGAGCAGGGACCTTTGTCACCCTCCCTAGGAATCAACATGTTTTTTGGGTCAGGGGCCTGTTCAGCTCACATTTGCACATGAGGCCTTTCTATCTGTGGAGCATGACAGTTCAGAATGATCTGAACACTAAGCTCCTCCAAAAATTTTGTCAAAGAACTTTGGTAGTGCCTCAAAACATTTCTCCATCATTTCCATTTTAAATTAATTCTTTTTTGTTGTAAAGTAAAATAATCAAATTTTATCTGATTAATTGGAAAGAGGATTCTAAGCTAATGAGTGAGGAGGCAAAGGAAGTGATTTAGGAGGAAGCTCTCCTGGGATGACCTGACATGGACTAAGGACAACATGCCTTTGTACAGACTGGAGAACAGAATCACACACACTGACACATTAGTTATGCAAGCAGCAGCCAGCTCTGATGACAAAAATAAGACCTAAACAGTGGGTGATTCTGCAGTGGAGGAGGGCACGCCACGGAGGTGATCTTGTGTCTGCAAACACGCGTGTGAGATCGCACGGAAATCAATGCGGTTGCATGACTACCACTGAGGACAGCCTGTGGCACAGCGTTCCGAAGAGGTCAGTCACACAGCCGGAGCAGTTACATCATGTGTATTAAATAACATTTGGACAATTCAGAATCAAAGGAGGAGCTCACTGAAAAGACGCCAGTCCTGAGTGCCTCCTTTGTATGTGTCCTCACAGCTGTGCACCTGAATTAAGTATGCAACTGGATACTTACATGTTTCTTCTTTCTGTCTGTTACTGAGTATCTCTTGAACATGTTTTGTATAATCTGTAAGGGAAAAATGTTTAAAGGTGAAGGTTTGGAGGAAGAGGCAGAGAGAAGAACTTGTTAGGGCCTTGTTGCAAGATTGTGGTGGGTTAATCCCAGTTAGCAGGTAAGCTCCACCCAGTTGCCTCCCAAGAGGGATGGGAGAGAGATTCAGAAGGACAAAAGCAAAAACACCTCACGGGTTGAGACAAAGACAGTTTAATAAGTAAAAGGCAAGGCAGCACAAGAAATCAAAGCAAAATAAAGCATTTGTTCACTATTTCCCGTCAGCAGGCGAGTGTTCAGCCATTTCTAGAAGGCAGAGCTTCATTTCATGCAGTGGTTACTCAGGAAGACAAACGTCAGACATCCCACTTTGTTTGTCTTTCTCTGAGCTTTTATAGCTGAGCATGTCAACATAGGGTTGGAAGAGCCTTTTGGCTGGCTTGGTCAGCTGTCCTGGTTGTGTCTTCTCCCAGCTTCTTGTCCACTGCCAGCCTAGTGGGGAGGGGAGAGTAGGAAAAAGAAAAGGCCTTGACACTGGAAAAACACTTTTCAGCAATAGCTAAAATGTGTTATCAACACTGATTTGGTCACAGATCCAAAACAGTGTCCTCCAGGCTGCTATGAAAATTAACTTCATCGCAAGCAGACCTAGTATGAAGGTTCATTTTTTTTCTTCTAACACAGTTGATAGCACAGCTCATGCTATAAAACACTGCTGACAGGTGCCTTACACGAATTCTACCAAAGTGTTCTCCCATCTCTACTCACACTGATCCCTTTGCAGCCAGGAGGCTGCATTTTTATTCCCAGAAGCTGCAAGAGCAGAGAGACTAAGAATGTATCCTTACTGACAAGTAGCTGGATGGGGACCTGCCTTGGAGTTCCTATATTTTGCTTTCAAAATATTTTGGTTACTTTACCATCCTGTTTACGCAAACTCAGTTAATCAAAATTCTTAATTAAATAAGGATTAGTTTTACCCTCAGGACTTGACAGTACTATTTCCTGGATCCAGAAAACCAGAAGTCAATATCCCTTGGACAGCTTCCCAGCACAGCGCTTGGAGAGAGCCACGCTGCAGCTTGCTGAAAGCCAGTTATGCTCCAAGATCCCACACATCCCACACATAATGAGGATAGCAGAGCTGGCTTTACAACTTCAGTTTCTTGTCAAGTGTTTAATTCAGCGAACTCCCAGTTTCCTCCTTAGGTTACCTGAAGGTATATCTCAAAGTGCTCTTCCAGACTTTGAGCATTTTAATACACTTGATTTCCAAAAGACTGTATCTATCTGAATGCTTTCTTGCCTTCCTGTATATCTCACCTGAAAAGGGAGCAGCACATGCGGTATCTGCAGTTAAGGCATCTTTCACTACTTGGGTTTTAAAGCACAGAATAGCTTCCAATACTGCATTTCCTGTAATATGTTGAGGATGGGAAGGTCCTTGCTTTCAATTTGTTTCAATATACAGGAAATAAGATGATTCAGCAGTAGCTTCTGCTGGGAAAATTCATTTGAAGTGGCATCCTTTCAGTTACAGCTCTTCTCTTCCATGGGATGTCATTAAAGATGTTGTCCTGCATACAGATAGCCAGGATTGTTTTGCAGATTTTTTAATAATAAGAATGTCCAAGTTTTATCTAATTTTATGTATGATGTGATGTAAACCTTATGTTTATAAAGGCATAAATCTGAGTTTAAGCTCCAACAGTATCTACTTTCCCCACAGTGTGATGTGGCTAGGTGTAATTAGCACTTTCTCCGGGGCTTGAGTCACTCATGTATTGAATACATAAAATAAAGATGAACATGAGCAAAAGTTTTAACTAGAATTAAAAACAGCAAGATATTAAAATAATAATCAACTGAATTTCAGGGTTGTCCTGATTTAAAAAAAAAAAGCCCGTAGTGCATGATTTTGAAAGCAAACTACTTTTATGACAGTTTTACTCTTATTATCAGACATTCTCTACATTACCTTCTGTGTGGACAGTTGCTGCTTCTTACCTAAAACAATCACAATGAAGTGAATACCATACATAAACTACATTTGAAAATATCTGTCCGATATATTTGCTTCTCTTTGTTTTGGGTCTTCTTTTCTTGACTTCTTTGCATGAAGAACTCCATTTATGTTAGGCAAGGTTAGAATTTTGTCATGGTAGATGATAACTGAAGTTTTCAGAAATGTTGCCAAATAAGCACACACAGATGTTAAATTCAAATGTTTTGGAAGCAAAATTTTGAAGCCTATGAAGCAAATCTCAGTCTGCCAAATAAATTTAGCTGTTACACATATGTTACATAGGTTACAGAAAAATTGTTTTAAATGTTTACAGATGTTTTTCATGCTTAAAATATTCAAACTTTGTGCCCTCTCAGACATGTAGCTAGATGCCTCCGTTTTCAATTAACCCAAGAAATTAAGCTTTAAAAGGATGCATAAACCCTCCTCCAAAGTGATCTTTCTATATTGAAAATACCACTTTCCGGGATGATAGACTGATATCGCCAGCTTCTAACAAATATAATATGTCCCCTTCAGCAACTCAGGCCCTCTGATTCAGCATGCAGAACACTCTCCAGCCTTACAGGATGATGAGGCTTCAGACCTTGAAACTGGTATACTGGAAACATGTTACTGGCCTGAAAATGAATGTTAATCATCTTGCAGCAAAACTGATCAAAAGAATAATTCACAGCAGGGAGAACTCATTTATCCACAAGGACAAATAGAACACCTTTTTCTATCAGGAAGAATTTTTAAAAGGTTGTTTTTTATTCTGCCCAGAAGACTGGAATATCAGAAAAAAATGGATTAGCAAACAAACATGACTAGAATCAAAGGGAATGTAATTTTCCTATTTGACATGTGACTGCTAATTTTTCTTGGAAGGTTCCTGCTATTGTGGCACCTTAGAGAGTTCCTCTGCTTTTGGTTCTAGGAAAGTTTCCTGTGGAACTCCATCAAAGAAGGAAAGTAGCACAAGGATGTAATGAACAATTTCCAAGGAAAAAGGAGCAGGAAACTGCTATGTGTTAAATGCATTGTTGGCAGCAGTGCACCCAAACATGCAGCATAAAAATAGAGGAGAAAAGTATCATAAGGGCTTACAGAACACATTGGTATTTCAATGTAACGAGCACTTACTGTCTTAGAAACTTTCTACAGAAGCAGTGAAAAAAGATCCAAAGACATTTATGCAGAGCAAATTCTTAAACCTTGTCATTAATTATTATTAAACCCAAAGCTGGCCTCACTACTAAATGAATACATATTGGGAGGGAGTTTCCAGCTGCATATCGTTTTTAAAAGACAGGAACAATGTGAAACAGGATACTGCAAACAGCAGCAGTGCAAAAAAATTAAAGATGTGTCATTTTTCCAAGAGTGACTGTTCAGGTATGTTGTATTTCATTGGTTTCATTAGAAGGAGGGGAGAGTAGGGTAAGTGGTATTACATTTTAAAAGGGTACTTTTAAGTAAAGTCTCTCTGATATTTTTAAAGAAACAAGTGGCATTTCTTTCAGTGAAAATTACTTGTTTGCTCATAATTTACCAGGTACATTCCTTCCAGAAAATAATAACGTTAACAGTAATGTTTTACATTTCTTCATGTGGCACCTGCTCCAGACTTTCTTATGGCTCCAAAAATTATCAGCAAAGTGACCATTAGGTTGAATTTTACCAACAGCAACTGATGGCTGCCATCATCACAACTGATAGCTGTGCAGTAACAGTGGAGTACAACTCTGTCACCTGTAATTGTCTGACAGGTTTGGTTTTTTCCCAAAGGTATTTATAACTGACATGGTTTCTGTTCCTGGGGATCACCCAAATGCCTGCCATAAAAATGAATTGCCTGGGGTGACACTGGGAAATGTACATAAGAACATGTTTTTCTTCATTCGAGCTGATGACCTCACCTAATGGGATTTATAGCTGTGCTGAAGGAATTGTTGGCAGGGAAAGAGTAAGAACGGGCAGAGACCATAAAGTACATCATGATGTTACACTTTGTGAAGAAGATTATCCCTTAACAGGGAATCTCTTAGACTGCGGGTAGAGCTTCCTGTGCAGTTCTGATTAAAAGGAAGATTTTGCAGGAAAATATGCATGAAATGGATAATCTGAGCTTCTATCCACTGCACACTGAAAAGCTCTGAGGGGAGCTATTGCATCTAGCATGTTTCTGCCACGCTTAGTTCATCTTCCTTTCCTCTGACAAGTCTTTGTTCTGGGGGACAGCAGGTTTTTCCTAGGACAAAAGCACTAGTGAAGCACTGAAACAGGTTGTCCAGAGAAGTTGTGGATGCCCGATCCCTGGAAATACTCAAGGCCAGGCTGGATGGGGCTCTGAGCAACCTGGTCTAGTGGAAGGTGTCCCTGCCCATGGCAGGAGAGTTGGAATGAAATGATCTTTAAGGTCCCTTCCAACCCAAACTGCTCTGTATCACTGGTACTATGATTCCTTTAGTGTTTGCTTCTGGGTGTGATCAGCTTGCATGAATAGAGAGGCATAAGTAGATCCAATTTAGTGATGGAATTAATATCTGTCACATAACTTTTTTTGCTGTTTTGATTTGACAGTTTTTCACACTACAAAAAGCCATCAGGGTGATAAGACATCAGGGTGATATCTGATTAAAGCATCCCGAAATCTTGAGAATGGATGAAAATCTTTACATTTAAAAACAATATATTCAAAATTCTTTTTACCTGATTTCTTACTTTTGAAAATAATTGGGTTATGTATTAGAGGTTTTTGTTTGCTTTCTTGCTTTTTTCACCTTTAAGATTTCTGATTAAGAAACTAAGATTCTATGGCATTCATCTGGCTCCAAGGCCTAGGATTTTAAACAAAAGAGCAGAACCCATGACTGTCGAGAGAAGCTTCATCATAATCAGCTGGTGTACCTGTGTTCAAATAATTTGAATGACACACAGTGTGGACGGGTAACATGGTAGCTAAGAGCAACTTGTGTTGCAGTTTAACCCGATCTGTTTGAATAGGGTTTGTACCACACGGATAGTTTTAATGAGCTACTTTGGCTAAGCTGACAGGTAGAAACCGGTTAGGGTGAGGTTAATGTTTCATTTATTGCGCTCCATTCATACCAGTGTGAATACGGCAGCAGCAGAGACATTAAGTCCCCGGTTTAGTTTGCTGCTATTGCAGACATTTGTTGCACAGAAACTTGTTCATAAACAGAACAAGCTTCTAGATTTATACCAGCTGTGAGTTCATCTCTGAAACACTGAGGACTGAAGTGTCAAATCTCACTCAAGTGAGATTCTCAGCAGTGGAAGAGGATAATTTGGAAATGGGTCCAAATTGGAACAGAACAGAGAAAATGTTATCTAATCTGGGAAAGCATATTGCTCAGAAATTCCAGGAGTCATGCCTGATTGACTAAGAAGGATAGTTAGGTCCACAGAATTAATGTGTGGTTTTGCTACTCACAGGGACCTATCAAACATCCTGGATGCATAGGAAAGATGGAGGAGGAATAATCAAAGGAGTAAAAAATACGTTGCTTAAACAACAGTGAAAAGTGTACACTCTGTGTCAATTACATTATTTCTAGAGGGAAAAAATTTCCTTCTCTTTTCTTCAGTGCAAAATTTTGTCACTTTTTTCCTTTATAAAAATACTATCCTCTAAGCTCCTTTCTCTCCACATGTCAGAGCAATTTAAAATAATAGTAATAATAATAATAAAATATTACTTCATTTATTGCATCTCATAGACATTCTCATGTACTAGAAATTTTGCTCTGTGCTGCTAGGTTTAAAATTTGTATTTATTTGAAATACACCGCATTTCTAAAAATTAAATCTGACAGAGTGCTGGAGTACCAGGGAATCTCTATAAGCAAGTTACAACTGAACCAGAACATCACATGGCCTCTCCCATTGCCTCATGATATCCTCTTAAAGCCAACAGTGTTATAGTCCCACACAGGTAATAAAGGGTACATAGGAACTGGTGACAGAGCAGGTAGACATATACAGAATCTCTAAATATCAGTAGTAGTGACTAAATGGAATATCCAGGGCCTCATCCAAGCTTCAAATGACACAGACAGAAATTCTTCTTCTGATGGCAGGAAGGAAGTCCTATCCCTGGAAAGCTGGTAGGGAGGCTTTTCACATGGAGAGCTACTGTGGGGATGCTGGTGGGCAGCAGTTTTTGCTCCAGCTGGGACAGAGATCACAGCTGTTTGGGGAGAGGGGGAGTACGGTTTAGGATAGGATATAGGATCCTTGCTTGAAAGGTGAGGCAAGTAAAACAGACAGTGATGAAGCTGGAGTTCAGGTTGGAGGGGAGGAGAAGTGCTCAGGACATGAGATGGGTACTCAGGCACATTGACATTTTAAGGAAGGCACAAGGAGATGAAAGCTGTCTGCAAGGCTCTGTGTGCCCACCCCATTTCAACTCTGAGGAGAGGGGATGTGCAGGAGTCCTCCTTAGACTGCTACTGAGGACACCTTCCACTCACCACAAATGCCTAACAGCTGCTCCTGCTTTTGGGGGGAGCACACTTTTGACGGACAGTTTTCTTTGCCTTCCTGAAGAACTGAAACTTTTATGGTTTTACCATGTCATTTTGGCATTAGGTCTCACCTCCTTCCTTTTCCTTCCTTCCTGTAGAATATTTATAGAAGATTATGCAACTTTAAGTCTGACTTAAAGACATGAAATGATGGAAAAGCTACCATGTGTGGATTCTATCTGGACTAACAATGATTAGAATGATAAGACTTTGAGTATACTAAAATTAAATTATTGGATATACATATATTGATAAAAGATTTTGGGTGCTAATAGTGGCAAAAAGTAGAAAAAGCTTCAGATGATTGTGGGTTTGATCCCTGCATGGGCCCTTCACTTAAGAGTTGGACTCTTAAGTCACCCTTGTGGGTCACTTCCAACTCAGAAAATTCTGTGACTTTTGACTGTGAAATCCCTGATCCTACCTTTACTTTCATCATTACAAACCAAATGTTTTTGCTCTGTATTCTGAAGCCAATTAGGATATAAAATTACTCACATTTTTCCTTTTTTCTTCACTACCACTAGCTTCAAGGCGAGTTACCACCGGGCCCATCCCAGCCCCGAGGAATCAAAGTGAGGAAGGAGACTGGAAACAATGACCTGAAATGCCCAGTAAACTGGGCTAATGGAAATGAACATGTTGAGAAGTCCATCATCCTGTCTCTGACACTGGCCAGCACTGAGTGAGCTGGGACAGTGAGCACTACCAAGACACTGACAAA
This sequence comes from Gymnorhina tibicen, assembly GCA_013399875.1. NCBI lineage: Eukaryota > Metazoa > Chordata > Aves > Passeriformes > Artamidae > Gymnorhina > Gymnorhina tibicen. The sequence goes on along the minus strand of VXAZ01006775.1, from coordinate 829,060 downwards.
GGATAATTTACCATCTTGTGCATGATGAAGAATAGTCCTGCCTGTGGACATTTTTCGAACCCTTTACACAGTTCCTGATGTTTCTTTCACTGTCATGCAGGTCAGAAAATCCTCAGTAACTCACTGAAGTCTGAAGTACACCATTTTGCAGAAGAGAATAGGAGAAAGAAACCAAACATTTCATCTCAATTACATCAAGAAAGAAAAGAAAGAAAGAAAGAGAGAAAGAAAGAGAGAAAGAAAGAAAGAAAGAAAGAAAGAAAGAAAAAGAAAGAAAGAAAGAAAGAAAGAAAGAAAGAAAGAAAGAAAGAAAGAAAAGAAAATAACAATAACATGCAGGGACTGTTTGGGCTGATCACAGTCATTACTGCTTTGGTACCCTAATAAAACTATCTAGCATTAGTTTCCATTCTGCAATTACAAAGTACGGGTTTGTACTCATAATCCATCAATGTTGTACTTACTTGTCACTGAAATTTGTTAGAAATAGATTTTTTGAAATCCCTGTCAGCGTTATTAGTATTTACTTTCTTCATCTCTCTTTTCTGAGAAGTGGCTAAATAGCTCAAGACACACAGCTGACAAAAATTTTAATTTTAATGATTTGTGTCAGATTTTGTGTTGAGCACAGAAGTTCCTCTTTCCAAGTATTTATTCTGCAAACTACATGCATACTGCAAGTTACTCCTTGACTTTTTGATTCTTTCAAGATGGAAAATATATGTAGGTTTACACACTGCACGAAAGGTAGGGAGAAGACTACACGAGTCATTACTTTTTCCTCTTTTCTGCTTTAGTCATACTGAAGTTAGACTTCAGACAAAGTCAGGGTGAAAACTTGTCCTACATTTTCCTGGACAGCCATTATCTTAATGTATATTTAAAATCAATAGAAAAGTGCAAGGACATTTGTAAGATATTTTAATTATAGTAAAATCCATGTAGGCATAGTTATTCATATGTATGAAAAAAATAAAATTCCTCTCAGGTTTGGAAAGAGCTTTGGTATTGTAGTAGATCATGAGCAGCCACAATGAAAATGCTGAAGATGTTCAGAAAGAGGCATCTTGTTAGTGGATTTTCAGACCACTCTGAGTAGAACATGCAACTGGGTGGAATTAGATTAAAATAAATGTGTACTTCAAAGTAATGACAGATTTTCCTGGATACCTTATTCCATTAAAGAAACTGCTATCAAGCAAGGAGACTTACTAAATATTGCAGTGCTTATTAAACTTGTCAGCCCACACGGGTCTTACCTCATACAGTCATCTGACGCTTTAAATACCCCTTGGACCGCCTACTCTCATGTTCTCCTGAACCTCACTGATTTGTTTGGAGGGAATATTTAGTGTTTGATTAGTAGATGTTTTAAAAAGTGGGACAGTGCTTTTATTGCCCTACGGGAAGGATGACTATAATCAACTTGAGATTTAAAATTCTTCCAAAGACAGTATTAAGACATCAGATATTCAAATTACAGACTTTCTGTGTCTATCACTGTGGAGAGATGGTTTATATAATGAAGCAGTCCATAAAACAAGGTTTCTTAAAAGACTGTAAAATCTCTGTCTGTAATTAGAAGTTTGTGAAATTAACTAGAGGAAATCGTAAGTTTTTGCCAAGAGCAAAATTTTTGCCCCAAGAAGGTGCAGTCAGTCAGGGGTAGTCAGCTTCATATTATGGGAGCTACTTTAGCAAAAGACCCCATCTATCACAAATTTGTCTTCCCACCCTTTTGATACAATTATAAAAGTCAACAAAATGCTAGAACACTTTGGCCTAGGAATTATGTGATTTTCATATGTACCATATATGGAATTATAGTTCCGGGTGCTCTGTTCAAGATCCTGAAGATCCATTCAAGACCTGTTCAAGCTGGAAGATCTTCAAGCTTGTCTCATGGTCCTCACTGGTGTCAGCACAGCATCTCACAGGCCTGCGGGGATGTTTGGAGCCCTGAGGAAATCACTTAAGGGGCCTAAGAAGTAACCAGCAATCACCATTTCCCATGGGAGAAGTTCTAGAAAGCTGTGGCAGGCCAATTACCACTTCAAGTTGGGTAAGCCTAGTAAACCCTGAGACAGGATTGTATGGTTAGAGCTGTCTTCCCACACAATTAAGAATATATACCATCTGTGTGTTCAGACAAAGCAAATAGGTCAAGAAATGGATGGGAAGGAGTGGCTGGAGATTTTTGTTTGGAGACTAGGTAAAAAGGGAGGGGATGGGATGGAAGGGGAGCAGAGGGGAGGGGAGAGGGCAAGCAGCTTGTGTTTATGTGAATATAAGATTTTTCATGGTCCCCACCACGTGTTCTACCATCGTTGAGCCTGTGGACTGCACTACATCATTCTCCCTCCTCCCCTCTCACCAGAATTCAAAGTTCTTGATCAAAACTGTCCTGTGTTCTTTTTATCCTGCAGCTGAAACTTATAATTTCTCCCACTGACTCACCAGTATCACCAACCCTCCGATGTCCTTTTCCATGCTCCTTCCCATCCTGTTAGATCATCCTGACTCTTAGCAGAACTAGACCACCTAAAGTGCACAGACGGTGATGTACAGATGGGAAGGTACAGTAAGCCCCAAGGCTGATAAACTCTCCAGCACATACGGCTGCTCACTTTCTTTGCATTGCCGTTCCCTTCTGCTGAACTAAAAGCCATACTCCCTACTCGCCTCCCCACCCTGCCCCTGTGTTTGCACTGTCTTACTGGTCTGATGCCTTTATTCTAGCTCCTGTGGTCCTCTTCTCACCTCCCACTAATGCTGGTGCAATAACTTTGCATGATCTTTGGCACATTCCCAGACACTTACATTGCTCCCTGTGCTTATCTCACGCATTTTCCATCTTCCCTTACCATCTTTCATCACACCATTTTTAATTGGTGAATATCTTTAGCCCCAGGCTACATATGCATGCAAGATCCATGTGTTCAGTTTTCACTAGTTATCTCTTAGTCTCATCAGGATATCTCCCAGTCTTCACCACTTCATCTATGTCAGGCTGCAGAAACCTCATGGCAGACTTCAGTCTTCCATCAGTTCTTTAATGGGCTGCAGGCAACTCTTTCATTACCCAGCTGTTTATCAGTTACGGTCTCAAGCTTTTTATTACTTCAGCTGCACAGTCACAATAAACAAGTTTTATGATTTTGGTGCCTGCATGACACCATGTTAGTCTTCAACTAAGCCACTGGGATACTCCTGGAAGCAGATCTGTTTCCTTCTCCTCATTCAAACTTATAAGTCACTCTAGTCTCACTGAATCTAATTCTGTCTTCACTTGCTCAGACACAATTTTCAGGTGTTACCACATCACTTTTTAAATAAGTGTTTTCTTTTTTGAGCTGCAGCAACTGAGACATATGATAAATATGCACAGATAAAAAATTTGCCTCCTTTATTGTCCATTCTCTGTCTGTCTATCTATCTATCTATCTATCTATCTTGCAGCAAATAACATGTATGCGTCTTCATTATTTCAGTCTGATCTTTTATCTTTCTGATCTATCCACATCCTCATTTTGGGCTAGATAGTACATAATATCAGCCCAAAGAACTGAGCTATAATAATAGCCAATGACATTAGTAAGGCTTTTTAAAAACTGGAAAGTGTTGCAGTAGCACTGGGGTATTTCCATCATAAGCCATGGTCTGCTTGTGAAAACCAGTGGCCAGTCACTGTACAAATATCCCCAAAAAAGCTAGTACCTACCTGCCTCCTCAAAATAGCACCTAATGATGGGATTTACCTTCTCTAACTTTTCTCATTCTAAAAGCTTAGCCCCAAACTAAGGTAGTAAAAGATAAACTAGCATCTCAGCAGGTGAGTTCACCCTATTCTGAAAGAGATGTCTAAATAGAGACGAAACAATTGTGAGGTATGATGTGGGTCACTCTCTTTGCCAAAGGATAATAGATGTCTAGAGGACTGTCCTGAATGACACACTCAAGATCAAGATGGGTAAAGTTAAATAGATGAACAGTGTCTCAAGATTGTGGGCATCTGACATCCTTAGCACGACAGGGCACAAGCAACCCAAGAGGTTTCTGGAATATGTTGATGATAACTTCCTTCTCCAATTAATACAGGAATGAATGAGGAGAGGTGTTATGCTGGACCTTGTTCCCTGATGCTATTTTGAACCTTGTTCTCACCAACAAGGAGGGGCTGGTAGGCAATGTGAAGCTCAAGGGCAGCTTCAGCTGCAGTGATCATGAAATGGTGGAGTTCAAGATCCTTAGGGCAGTGAGGAGGGCACACAGTCAGCTCACTGCCCTGGACTTTAGAAGAGCAGACTTATGCATCTTCACGGTCAAAGCCCTCAAGAGAAGAGGGGCCCAAGAAATATTCAAAGATCACCTCCTCTAAGGTCAGGAATGATGCATCCCAATAAAGAGGAAATCATGCAAAAATGCCAGGAGATCTGTGTGGATGAAAAAGGAGCTCCTGGACAAACTCAAACAAAAAAAGGAAGCCCACAGAGGATGGATGGATGGAAGGAAGGAAGGACAGGTAACCCGGGAAGAACTGTCCCAGAGATTGTCCGAGCATCCAGGGGTCAGGTTGGGAAAGCTAAAACACTGAGAGAAGTAAATCTGGCCAGGGACATCAAGAGCAACAAAAAAAGCTTCTACAGGTACATGAGAGATAGAAGGAAGACTAGGGAAAATGTGTGCCCTCTCTGGAAGGAAACGAGAGACCTGGTTACCGAGGATATGGAAATGGCTAAGGAACTCAATGGATTTTTTGCCTCAGTCTTCACAAGCAAGTGTTCCAGCCACAGCTCAAGTCATAGAAAGCAAAATCAGGGACTGGGAAAAACCATGCACTGTAGGAGATCAGATTCAAGAACATCTACAGAACCTGAAGGGGCACAAGTCCATGGGACCTGATGAGACGCATCTAGAAGTCCTGAGGGAATTGGTGGAGGAAGTGGCTAAGCCACTATCTATCATGTTTGGGAAGTTGTGGCAGTCTGCTGGAGTTCCCACTGACTGGAGAAAGTCAATTGACAGGCCAGTCAGTCTCACCTTGATGCCCAGCAAGATCATGGAGCAGATCCTCCTGGAAACTGTGCTAAGGTACATGGAAAATAAGGAGGCAATTTGTGACAGCCAATATGGCTTTACCCAGGGCAAATAATGCCTGACAAATCTGGTGGCCTTTAGCGATGAGGTTACATTATTGGCATTTTACACTGCCGCACATGACATCCTTGTCTCTAAACTGGAGAGACGTGGATTTGACAGGTGGACCACTCAGTGGATTAAGGAATTGGCTGGATGGTCACACTCAAAAGTTTTGCGGTCAATGACTCGATGTCCACAAGGAGAGACGAGTGATGAGTGACATGTCTTAGGGTTTAGTACTGGGACTGGTGTTGTTTAACATCTTTTTCACCAATATGGATGGTGGATCGAGGGCACCCCCAGCGACTTTGCCAACAACGCCAAGCTGTGCTGTGCAGTTGCGGTGCTGGAGGGAAGCAATGCCACCCAGAGGGATCTGGACAGGCTTGAGAGGTGGGCCTGTGCAAATATAATGAAATGCCACAAGTGCAAGGTTCTGCACCTGGGTCAGAGGTATGCCCAGGTGATTACAAATACAGGCTGAGCAGAGAATGGATTGAGAGCAGCCCTGAGGAAAAGGACCTTGGGGTGTTGGTTGATTAGCAGCTCAACACAACTTGACAACTCCAGAATCATAGAATAGTTAAGATAGGAAAAGATCTCTAACATCATCAAGTCCAAGCATCAACCTAGCACCACAGTCATGTTCACCACTAAATCATGTCCTCAAGTGACATGTCCACATGTTCCCGTATCTATGTGTGCTTGCAGCCCAGAAAGCCAAATGTATCCTGGTCTACATCAAAAGCAGTGTGGGCAGCAGGTCGAGAGGTGATTCTGCTCCTCTGCTCTGGTGAGACCCCATCCTAGAGGGCTGTGTCCAGCTCTGAAGACCCTCAGTACAGGAAAGATATGGACCTGTTGGAGTGAGACCAGAAGAGGGTCATGGAAATCATGAGGAGGCTGGAGCATCTCTTCTATGGAGACAGGCTGAGAGTGTCTGGCTTGTTAAGTCTGGAGAAGGAAAGGCTCTGAGATGTTAGGACCTTCTAGCCCTAAAGGCAGGCTACAGGAGAGCTGGAGAGGGAGCTTCTGGAGGGACATGTAGTGACGGGAAAAAGGGGAATGACTTTACGCTGAAAGAGGGTAGGTTCAGATCAGATATAGGGAAGAAATTCTTTACTGTCAGGGCAGTAGCCACTGGCACAGGTTGCCCAGAGAAATTGTGGATGCCCTGTCCCTGGTAGTGTTGAGGACTAGCTTGCATGGGGCTTTGAGCACTATGGTATATTGGAAGGTGTCCCTGCCCATGGCAGGGGGGTTGTAACGAGATGATCTTTAAGGGCCCTTCCAACCTAAACCATTCTGTGATTCTATTAATAAAAAAGACTTTATTTCGAAGTCATTATCTCTTTGTTTGCTCCCTACCTCTAAACATTAGTATTCTTTGTAGCTGTGGTACTCCATAACATAAGGGCAACCCTGCACTACAGAACTGTGAAGGTTGGCTTTGGTTGTTTCACAATCAAATTCACAATGACTTCTCTAGCTAACAATAAAAGCACCTGCCACCCACTCCAGGAATAACATTTGACCAGCTTTATATTCCCTAACAAGCAGTGAGGGTCTTCTGATAGTTTCAGAGTTTATTATTTCATTTGTCACAGAGTTTATTTGTCAACAAAGACAAAAAATGTTACTTCACAGTACATTCACCTAAATAATACTTAGTTCAAGCTGGTTTAGTCCATTTTTTTTTTATGTTCTGTGAAAAAAGGTTAAGCAAGAGGAGCAGAACTTTATTTTGACCTTAAGGTGTAGTGTTATAAAATATTATATAAAAGATAGATATGGACTTGTCAGAGTCAATTACGAAGTCGCATTGAAGTTAGAAAGCTCAGCTGAGCTGATAGCCAGCCCACACAGTAGTGAGTCATTTTTGCCCCATCACACACGAAAGCACGCAAGTAAGGCATGTCAATTGTGCGTCATACACATCTCACCAATGGCTGCAGCTCCACTTGTGGACAAAATAAAGTTACTCACTGCACTCAGCTTCTCCTGAGGCTCCAATAGCCCGTGCTCAGGATCTCATACCGACATTTCACAAACACAAAGAAGTTACTTCTGTTCTGCTCAACCAACTCAGTTCTGTATAAATGCATCAGCCAGAGAAAAAGAAAAAGGAAGTGCAGGGTTGCTGCTTCTGGTTGAAATGCCTCTGCTTAATACCATTACCAATTCAAATGTTTTATTATTTAATATCTAGAGTAGAAAAATAAAATTATATTTAATGAGTGTGAAGAGTGCAGAGGGACCTGGCCATAAGCCCACACAATATGTGTTTGCCAGTGTGTTATATCAACAGAAAGAACAAACCAGTGTCTTGGTAAACAAGAAAGGCTTGATTCAATTGCCCACACAGAGACATCTAATGTCATTTAGGGTGTGCCATGGTGCCTGGAACAGACACCCAAGGCTATCACAGCACTTAGAAAAGGCTTGCAACCAGCAGTTAGGCAGCCTTTACAGTATCTCAAGTACCACAAGTTGATGTTTAGGGAGCCAGACTGATTTCTGATGTAAGTGGAGTCTTCTTCTATAAACAAATACATCAGTTTGCAGTAATTGTATTTCCAACATCCAAATAACATGCCCAGCCTACTTCTGTAGCCCTGACCCTTCCACCCCCAGATATGAGTCTTGACCATCTGAGAGGCTGTGGGGGACCTGACACACTTGCACGGAATTGACACGTAGGGGCTGTGTACTTCTGGCAAAGCATCTGGATGTCAAAGACGGTCTCACACAGCCCTAGACACCAATGTTGAAATAACTGAATTGTTTTCAGTGTCTAAGTTCCCATTTTAACCTACGGATGAACTACTACTAATAATATTAGTATTAATCAGTGAATGAGCAGTACAGTGCATGTAAGCTACTGAGCATTTTAGAGATGCCTGCTCTTGGGTGATTTTCACTGTTCTCTGATCTTCTTTGATTGCTGTGGGAGCTCAGACTCTTGTCTCATCTCCAAACACCTACGTGTAGATCTCTGCCTCTGGATGTGCATCCTACTTAGTTTCTATATTACATTTCCCCAAATACTAATGAGGATAGTAATAGCTGGCCTTTATCGGTGCCACTGTGGGGAACATTCATTAGCACATTAGAAGTAGAGCTGTCACGGTACTATGAGTGCAGCACCATGAGCAGCTGAAGAACACAACTGATTTAGGCAGCTTGCATTCAGTAAGTTCGCTGTTCAAGAGTTCTCTGAGCTTTTATAGGATGAGATACCTACAAATATCTGTAACACACAGAAGTCACTAGAATTACCTTCTTGGGCTTGGATGGGGATGGGCCAGGCAGTCCACCAAGCTACCCACTCTTCCAAATCCAGTTTCCAATTTCCTGCAAACTTCAGGCCCTTGGACAGCTAAATTGAGGAAGTATGCATGGTCATACACAGCCCTACCCTACCTTAGGACACCACCATGGCTTGTGGTCAACTGGATAATGCTTCCCATGTAACCACAGCATGCAGCTTGAGAAATATTTCTCAGATTTTTGTAGATGTGAAGTGTAATCTCTCTTTTTTATTCTTCATTTAGGATACAGGATGAATAAAAAACCTCAGTATGACTCTTTGCTGAAACATTCTCTACTTCTATCCTGATGTCATGGTTCAGTTCCTCAAATTAAAGGAGGAAACAGAACATAAAAATTTTATATAATGGGGAAATTAAGCACTTTCCTTCCTAATTGCACTTCTATCAGCTTCTGCTGAAAGACTCTTGCTATTTCCTCCTATTATTAAAATAACATAACAATTTTGTTACCCCAGTTCAGGAAATCTTCAGAGTTTTTTTAGTTCTTTTGCTCACTGGGTATGACAACAAAGAGAAAGAGAGAAAAATTACTAGAGAAAGAATTGTACAGCCTGAAAATTGCTTTTTCATTCAATGGGGACAAAAATTTTCATGTTCACAGAGTCATATAATAGTTTTAGTTGGAAGGGACCTTAAAGACCATTAAGTTTCCAATTCCCATGCCAGGCACAAGGACACCTTCCCCTATATCACGTTGCTCAAAGCCCTATCCAACCTGACCTTGAACACTTCCAGGGATGGAACATCCACAGCTTCTCTGGACAACCTGTTCCAGTGCTGCAACACTCTCACAATAATTTTTCTTTTCTTTTACCTTGTCTAAACCTACGCTCTTTCAATCTGAGGCCATTCTACCTTGTCCTATCACTACATGCCCTCATAGCCCCCATTAGGTACGGGAATGTTCTATAAGGTCTCCTCTTCTCCAGGCTGAACAACTCCAGCTCTCTCAGCCTGTCTTCATAGCAGAGATACTCCAGCCCTCTGATTGTCTTCATGACCCTCCTCTGAACTCACTCCAACACGTCCCTGTCTTTCCTGTACTGATGGCTCCAGAGCTGGGCCCAGTACTCCAGGTGGGGTCTCACCTGGAGAGTGGGTTAAAAGGGAAGAATCCCCTCCCTTAAACTGCAAGGTTCACATTATAAGGCTGAGCATGTCATAAATCCATACACACACAAAGATGTGTTCGTGTATTATCTAGACAGACTGCAGTCATATAACTTCATACATACTGCACAGTATTTTCGGATTTAAGTTTGAAGGGAGACTGCTGGCTTGCAGTAGTAACGCTGCAATTAGAGATTTCCACTGGGACAGGGTTCTCTTAGGAAGGAAGAAGAGAACACAGTCCAATGTAGAATGAGCTGGTGCAGGAATAGGAGGCCTGGAATCTCTCCTTAACTCCTTTAAAATTAAAAGCAGAGAGTTTTGCAGTCTGTGGTCAGCAAAAACCCCACAGACCATAGATATGATCCAATACTGTGTGTATGTAAAAGGAATACTGACTGAGTGCTTCAAGCATTAAAAAAAGCCTAAACTCCTTAGGGATATGGTATAACCCTGATAACTAACTTCTAATACTTATTAATTAATAGCTATGGGGTCCTGATTCTGGATCTGACCCTGTACAACATCTAGGAGCCTGTTTAGCATAAATCTTACCCAGCTAGAGACACTCGCATCTCAGCTGGCAGTGGAGAGGTGTTTCCAGGTGTTTCCCCAGAAGCATTTGCATGACCCACCTTACAGACATCAAACCGGAATAAGATGAATCATGACTACAGAGGGGAATCAGGGTGGCTAACTCAGATGTGAGTGCCTGCAATGCAAACACTTGGAGGTGGTCAGATGAGTCCTGCCTTGACAGACTGGGAGCATTTGCAAGATAACCACAGGGCTAGAAAACGCCAGGAGGGAGTACAAAAAAAAATTACAATGCAGTTAGTCATCCTGATAGCTACTAGTGTAATATAAAATTGGTCAATCTTTAATTGTCTCCATCCTTCTTCAGAGGGATGTGATTTACTAGACTTTCCCCTTTTCTCATGCTTTTTCTTGTCATGTTATATCAGTCTGGGCAGAATTTCACATAGATCTCAGGGGCCCTAAGCCTCCATACCAAGTTTTGGGAAATATTAAAAATAAAACCGAGCATTTAGTCTCATAAAAGTCTGGATGCAGATTCCAGTCACTTCAGATATCATCAGAAGTGAAATAGAATTTAATACCCAACAACAACAAAACAAACAAACAAAACAAAACAAAACAACAACAAAAAACCCCCACAACAAAACCCAACAAAACAAAACAAAAACCAAAAAGCAAAAACCAACAAAACAAAACAAAACCAAACTACCAAAAAAAAGCCAAAAAACCAAAAATAACCACCAAAAAAACCCACAACAACAAAAAAACAAACAAAAAAACCCCTAAAAATACACACCAGAGAAAATCTAGGGAAAAAGTGGTAACTATAGTATAATTTCAGTAAGAACAATCTTACATCGTACCAGGACCAACAATTTTGATGGCTAGTACCAAGTCTTACAAGCATACAGTTTTTCAGAAGCTTTTTTCTAACATAAGGATTAAGTACATTAAGTAATTCAGAAAAAAAAAAAGAATTTGAAGAAGCTGTAGCTTTTTTTCCCTCAGACTGAATGTGTTTTCTACTTGTGCAGAAAATTTGTATGTCACTTAAGGACTCTTCATGCTGAGAATGTGCTAGAAGTTCATAAAGATGTTTCTAATGCTATTTTCTTTACACTGACTCAGTTGGATCTTTGTGGACTTTTTTTTGCCCATTAATCATAAAGCCAACATGACAATCAGCAAAGCTGTCATACGTTCGGCTCAGTCCTGGCAGTTATATCACTAGGATGTGACAGATGTTAATTGCAACAACATTCTGTAAAATTAATCACCCAAAGTTATTTCCTGATCTTGTAGTTCATGTGAGTCTCCTGCATTTCAGGTAGTGATTTGAAGAAAAAGGAGACAGCCACTGATGACTGATTTTTGGCCTTCCCACTGCAGGGTGGTATTGTGTGAAAGACTGTTAGAGAATACAAAATGTGTCATGTTCAAATGGGGGATTCCAGATAGACTCACGGAGCTCAGTAAAGTGACACCGAGAAAGATCATTAACAGAATTGCTCTTTGAAGCCCAAAGATTTTGCAGGGTGTTTGGTCAAGTTGACAGCATCAATCATGTTCTCAACACTTACCAAAGAAATTTGTAAATTATGTCCTATACATAAGATACTTCAGACCACGCTCTGGCTGCATGCATACTTTTAGACAAGTGGTAAATGTTCATCATCACTTTTTTACTTTCTTGGCATATCTGTCCTACATTAGCATATCAACAGAGCCATAAAATCTGCTTCATTGTCCAGATATTCATCAGCATGTTCCCTTTTGAAAGTGCTGTAATACTAATGAAATACAGCAAATCAAGCTGGTGCAGAAAGCTACGAGCACATTTGTGTGCCAGCTTTGATGATCTGCCTCTTCCAGGTTTCAGTGGGTTTTCATCTATACTGACATTGTCTCTTTGTAGTATGCAATTGTTAATAAAGTCTGGGAGATTATTTGTGTTTTTGCATCAGCTGACCATGTCCTGTGGCTCCATTGCTGCCAAGAAGAAACAAAGCCCACAGACAGTTATGTCCCACACTCTCTGACCTCTCAAAGGACACAGATGAGTCATAAGCTGATGATGCCTTTCTTCCGAACTGCCTGTTGTTGTAGGAATTGCATGGTAGATTTTAGATATTTTCCATCAGAATCAATATATACTGGCACTCATTTCTCTGAAACCTTTATTTCTGACAAGATAATCACTGTTTTTAGCTACTCTTCTGGAACATGTAATAGTTTTACTAGTACTATACAAGCATCTCAGACTTTAGGAGAACTAGCTATTTTGATCATGGAAAGGCCAAACATGACTAAAATCCTCTTTAGTCCTGGAGGTAATGCTGACACATTGTAAAGCTGTATCAATTGATTTAGAAACATACCCTATACTTTTCCATGTATGCCATGTCTCTGCTCCAGCTGCCCTGGGCCTCATAAGAATCCTACACTTTCTTGGAAGAGATACTTATAAACTGCCTCTGTTCCATAAAGTTTTTCACTACAGTGGGGAAGCCTTAGTTCACATTTTACCATTCCCGTCATAAAAAGGCAGGGGTATTAAGATGCAGAAAAAGACACCAGCAATGCTTTATAACATATCCAGTTAAAAAAAAAAAAAAAAAA